>CM019178.2:49080645-49164735 GCA_009739505.2 Apolygus lucorum | reverse complement strand
ATCCTTTTTTATTTTTTTCATTTCAGAAAAATTGAAGTTCAACAAACTGTTATTGACCTTGACGATTATAGCTTGAAAATTTCTTGAAGAAATCAAAGAGTTTAGTGTAATAAGCCATAATTTTAGGAATTGGCACTGGTGAAAACTTCTGTTGCGTATTTTTCAAAACTCCGTTTTCGGACATTTGACATTTGAGCCTTCGTGCTTTAAGGTATCGACATACTATTTTAGTATTTTTTTACGCTGAATCATATGATGATGTTAGTTTCTTAGTTAGACTGCATTTTGATTAAATTATCGACAAAAAAATTAACTTTTTTGAAAAGAAAATGGCCTTTTTACTCACTATTTGAAGACCTCTTCAGTTAATTTCTGAATGCTTACGTATGAAGAGTCGGTACCAACTACAAAAAATTGATCTTCCCCTCCTCGTTTCTCAACTTGGACTGGGGACTCTTTTTTCCGATTACCTTGGAACAAAGTTTTTAAGTAGACACGATGGTTTTGCTCTTAAAAAGGTCATTTTCTTTTTAAAAAAGTTTATTTTTCGTCGATAATTTGATCAATATGCAGTCGAATTAAGAAACTAACATCACGTGATTCAGCGTAAAAAATTACTAAAATATCATGTGTAACACTTGGGTACTTTGTACATGCAGATTATGATGCAACCTCGCGGTGGCGCATCTTTGAGCACGCGCTGAGCGGGTTGCGTCTGATTTATCGTAAGTCCAACCCTTAAGTTCTCGTAGGGAGCGAACGGTTTGTCCTACAGGGCTCCGCGTGGTCTCTAATAATGCAATACTATCTTAAATTGATGGAAAAACAATACTTTTACATCAAAATTTTTTGAGTTAGGGCGTTTTCAAAATTTCAACCCTTAGAAGTGACCTATATCAATCAAAATCTTCGGGGCACAACTGGACCCCAAATGGAGCCTACATACCAAATTTCATCAAAATCGGTCAATGCTAACTGTGGAAAGTGCCGCCATACGGCGTACCGACGGCCAAATTTTTATTTGATATTCCGTTTCTACGTACCTTTCTACGTAATTTTGAAGGGGATTAAAAAAAAAAAAAGTTTCTTGGTCGATTCCAAAGGTTCATTATTGAAAATAATAAACCAAAATCATGAAGATTCCAAAAGGGGACACCCTGTTTAAGGGGTGGTAGCCAATCAGAGCTGAGGGTTCAACAGGATTTGCCGGTAACTGCCGCTATCTCCTGCGAAGGAAAAATACGTCTGACGGTTACGTCGAAGTGAAGGCTTGAAATTCTCTCCAAAGTTCCCAAATGGAACGGACTCAGCCATTTAACACAGGCCGATACCTCAGCAGATGCAAACCAAGGACTCACTCTTTGGAGTCCGAACACTCATCATCTTAAATCATGAATTGAACTCTGTGCTGTCATGTACTTGGCCAAATTTTTCGATTATTGTCCACATCATTTCAAAATGGAAAAAAATGTTGATTTTTGGATCTTAGTTGCCTAGAGGGGCGACAATTAAATTAAAATGACGCGAATTCGAACCTTACAGCTGGCACATTTTTCGTCAAAGCGGTGATTATTCCAACTCCAAGTATTATTTATACTAAATAGGCACGTATTAAATACCTATCATTAATATTAAGACAACAAATGAAGACCTCGGCCAAAAAACAGTCTATGTTACATTTTTGTCGAAAATGAGTTATTGGCATCAAAATTTTCGTTAGGATCTACAGGAGCATCTAGGGGAAGAAAGTGGTGAAACGGCGAGAGCGCTGCCTAGTGAAGATAAGATGAACCTTCTGAAGCTCAAAAACATAGGTTATTTCTCTTATCAGTTGGCTTGTGTGATGTAGGTATCGCGTGCTGTGTTCCTAATTCGTTCGTAAATAAAATAAATTAATTTTGTTTACCTACGAGCACATAGATTTTCATTTCAGACTGAATGTCTTTCTTATTGATGCCTCTAACAGAATTGATTGCATTTTTCATTGAGGGCAAATTTCTGGTGTTCCTACAGATTAGGCAGGGATCTATGGTCGATAAAGGAGGTGCATCCATCTTGCCAAAAAGAAGAGAAGGTTCATCTAATCGTCGCTAGATAGCGCTTGGGCTGTTCCACCACTTTCTTCCCCTAGATGCTCCTGGATCAACTCTATCGATTAGGAAGACAAAAATTCTAAATATTATCACATGGAGGATGTCATGACGACGAAAATAGCAAGAAACTAGGTCCGCCATTGACAAGAAAAACAATCTATGTTACAGTTACCTAATGCCGCGTCATTCATACCCTTGTCGTTTTTTCCAGGGTGTAGGCGAATTTTTTGTGTATGAAGTTCCGAAATTTCAGTGATACTATCGGGGAATTATGTGGATAGACTAAGGTAGGATTCCTTAGAAAATCGTAGTTTGAAAAAATAATACTTACAGTAGCATACTTACAAAAAACTATTCTTATACAGCACAGCTAAGTATTAATGAGTCATTGTGTAATAATGTACAGCATAGATATCCTAAACCATATTGCAGTAATATATAAAATACAGTTACTATCAAGAACAGCTCTATAATGATATTAATTTGGAGAATATTTTATCGTTTTGTTTTTTGGTTTTATATTTTATCGTTTTTTTGGCTCTCCTGTAAAATTTCAAAAATGTAACATAGACTGTTATTCGACCGCGGTCTTCGAATCATGAAAGAGAGTAACTGCTGGTGACCACTGCTGGAGGTATTCAACTATGCAGGAGTCGTTCTGACGTTCTGAAGGCAATCACAGGTTCCATGGAACTTTAGAGCTGCACACACCAATAGACGTTTTCTTCAGGACGGTAATGACGTGGTTATCCTAAAAATTGGGACACTGAAAATTCTTGTAATGCAATTAAGTAATAGTACTCAATTAGACAGTCTCATGCGATTTGTCATTTTTTTCAATTCCGAAGAGTTAACTAATACAATTATTAAAAAATACAAAGATTTGGGGCTGTAGTTGGTAGGAATACTCCTATTTTTCGTAAACCACTCATAATTATTTGGGAGTGAATATAGATCTATTTCCATATCACCTCAAAACTGCAGTTATGTATCAACTGTGTTATTGCCTCTCACGGAACACACATCATCACGCAAAAGCCTCAAGGAAATCAGTACAGCACTTCGACTTAAAAACTATTACAAAAGAACTTTCTTAATGGAGAGGGAGAATCAATCAATATAAATAAAAATTCATGTTTATCTAAACCGTTCACCCAATGGGGAATTTGCCTCAATTTTAGATTCTGGAATTTCAAGTCAAATCCTATGATAGTGCCCTAGAATAACGTTTAACACCAAGAATATCCAAGGGAAAAAAATTACCATGGAAGAAAATGCCTAAACAAGTGAACCTCTGTCAAAAAGCTCCAAAAAGATTGAGAGAAACTGATTACGTCACTCCCCGGGGTTCCTACAGCGAAACTGTGCTCTGGCAAAGCTGAAAAGGAGTCTCGGCAAATAGTGTCAGCGAATGTCAACAGGTAGAGTCGCAGGCGCCCTCGTGACCACATGAAACGATCCACTCAAATAATGAGATTCAAATATCAAAACTAACAAATATTGAAACTAAACAAGAGAAGGTGAAACTAATAGGTAGAATCGTATTGTGAAAAAGAGTAAGCAATTTTAATTTTAATAGCTTCTTTTGTTCACTTTAGTGTCTGGGTTCTTTCTGCCAGTTTTCGGCGCACTCTTGTGTTCGATCACGTAAACTAACGGTTTCATGTGTGCTTTCAGAGGTAGCACTGCTGTCGTAAGGGGAAACTCGTCGCATCACAAACTCCCGGTACATTTAAAATTTCCATTTTCCTTGAATTTTTTGGATGCATATTCGAGTAGCACACTATGGTTTTCTTCCATACCCTATCCATATCAGTGAACCCTCTTTCGAAACAAAATTGTATGGCAAATTCCCCATTGGGATGAAACTTTGGAAAGTGGTTGGACGCATTACCTGGTAGGGTTTTTGAGCTAGTGAAATCAGTGTTCCGACAAATAGCGCGCGTGTGACAGCAAGTTTTTGAATAAAAATAATCTCGGAACACACAGGTAGCTATCAACGGGAGTTCCTGAACACACATGTACTCCGGAAAACTTCATATGAGACCTTACAATGAAGAGAAAGTGTCAAACACCTGATTCTCAAGATATTTGACACAAAAAAATAAAAACCGCATGATACCCTAATTGAGAACTATTACCTTCGATCTCTCCGTGGTGTGAAGAATGTAGGTAATCCTGCGAGTCACTTCTAAATGGTCAATAGGGTGACAAGACAACACCCACACATATAGTAAACGACTCGAAATAACCTGAAAAGCGATACATGAAAATCAATGTTACAAACTACATTTTGTGACGCTAGAGTTGATCATCTGCTAAGATTACAAATTTCGATACCTGGAGCAGTAAATTATCATTTACACGAAGAGAAGGAAGCTTTGAACGTTGGAAATAAACAATATTCAGTGAAATTCAAAACTAAATTGTGAATGACAAAAATCAATTCTATTCAAATTTAAGATTGTGTAGTACTTTACATTTTAGTATAATTTAAACTTTTGTTAAACTCTTTTTACTATTGTTTAAACATTTCTTACTTTGAATTAAAATTTTGTCTATTCCCTTGTAGGGAAGTAAATTTTTGAAGATAATTGGCATGAAAACTTCATTTAAACAAAAGAAATTCATAGGAGACCACCAGATCATGGATGGGATGGGTGACCATTCACAGGGCGGTCCCCCAAGGATTGGAGGAATGGGTCTCAGTGAATTGGACAATGGGTCCCCTATGAATTGTAGGATGGTCCCCAAGGAATTTCTTGTGTGTAAATGAAATTCGATGAGTTAATTTTCTTCAAAAATATATCTTTTTGCATAGAATAGAAATTTTAATTCAAAATCAAAAGGGTTCAAATGGAAGTGACAAAGGAAACGTCTGCCAAAGAATTGGAGAATAGGTCCCCTATGAATTGGACAATGGTTCCGCTATGAATTGTAGGATGGTCCCCCAGGAATTTCTCGTGTGTAAATGAAATTCGTATGCGTTAATTTTCTTCAAAAATGTATCTTTTTACATAGAATAGAAATTCTAATTAAAAATCAAAAGGGTTCAAATGGAAGTGACAAAGGAAACGTCTGCCTAAGAATTGGAGAATAGGTCCCCTATGAATTGGACAATGGGTCCCCTATGAATTGTAGGATGGTCCCCAAGGAATTTCTTGTGTGTGTAAATAAAATTCGCACGAGTAAATTTTTTTCAAAAATTTATCTTTTTACGTAGAATAGAAATTTTAATTCAAAATCAAAAGGGTTCAAATGGAAGTGACAAAGGAAACGTCTGCCTAAGAATTGGAGAATAGGTCCCCTATGAATTGGACAACGGGTCCCCTCTGAATAGTAGGATGGTCCCCCAGGAATTTCTCGTGTGTAAATGAAATTCGATGCGTTAATTTTCTTCAAAAATGTATCTTTTTACATAGAATAGAAATTTTAATTAAAAATCAAAAGGGTTCAAATGGAAGTGACAAAGGAAACGTCTGCCTAAGAATTGGAGAATAGGTCCCCTATGAATTGAAGGATGGTCCCCAAGGAATTTCTTGTGTGTAAATGAAATTCGTATGCGTTAATTTTTTTCAAAAATTTATCATTTTACATAGAATAGAAATTTTAATTCAAAATCAAAAGGGTTCAAATGAAAGTGACAAAAGTTTCATTCAAAGTAAAAAAGTCTGCCAAGTAAGTGAGGCACATAGCTTCCTCGTATCCATAACAAGATTGTTTAGATGATCCGATGCATAGTAGTTGATCTCAAAATATCAATCTCTAAGTTCCTTCATAAGGGACTATCACCTTCACTACCCTCATAGGGGACCATCGACACGTCAACCCCCACAATCACTGAATATTGTCGGAAAATGCAGAAGTTATGCCTGTTACAAGGAAATATACTATAGCGCATGGGCAGTGGCTACTATCAGTCCGGGGGCGATGATTTTCATAGGGGGCCGTCTACACGCCAACCCGCACAATCTCTGAAAATTTCATCGAAATAGGAAAAAAGTACAATAGAATGAATGAATGAGTTATGGCTGTGGCAAGGATTTCATGACAGACAAACAGACACAGAACCAAAATTATTCAGGAAGGTCTGAAACGTTAAACGCGAGTGGAAATTTTGATTTTGGAGAACTTTTTTTTTAGCCTTGAAAAGTGAAAACAAAGCTTCCGCTGCCTTGGTAGACTCAGAAGCAAAAGGTTATCATTTTCAATGTTGAAGCAAAAATCTTGAAGAGATAAGATGGATAAATAACTTATATGAAATATTCCGACAGAGTTCTCTAAAATATCTCATCTCTTCACTGATCTTATCTCACGCTCAAAAAGAACCCATTATGATTAAAGGAAGATTGGAGGTGATTGGTATTGGAGATGGTACTGGAAGGATCCTCCTACTCCAAGAAAACACTACCAAGTAATAGCATTGAAGGAACTAAACTGCCTATCATTTGTCACATCTAACTTCTGTGTCAACTAGCTCATAAGCTGCTAATAAAAATGTTTCCACTCTTCCTTATTATTCAGCCTCATTATGACTTTGTAAAAGCCATGTCGCTGACAGATCTCGTATAACACAGTATTGACTTGATATAAAACAGGTATCAACTCTAGAGTCACAAAGTGTGTTGCTGAAGCACCTGAGAGTACATCCAAATTCAGTTAGGTATGAGTTCGACTGATTCTCCATTCCAGTTTACAACAAAGTTCGAACGTTAGGGTTTGTACTAGATGATGAGGTAGATTACTAAAGTACCTAAGTAAACAACCATTTCAGGTTGGATTTTCGTCAGACTGCCATTCCTGGCGTCGCGGACGTCATCAGCTGTCTTCCTAAGGGAAGATTAGAATTTGTTCTGATGATTTCGCTCATGGCTTCCCATTGCCTCACTGCCCTGGGTTGGGACGAGGGGGAACTGCGACCGACTCGCCCGAAAATATGCCGCAGAGGCGAGCCTCGAACTCACGGCCCCTGCAACCGGTTCGAGTCCCGTCCCCAGAGGCACACACGCCGTAGCTCGCTCGGTCACAGCTGACCCCGAGGTAGATTACTACTAATACAGAATACAACGTGGCGCAGCGAGAAGAAAGTATTGCTTCCACCCATACATTGACAGGACGTTGTTGCAACAGCACAGCCAAAAAAAACTGTTGCCAGGTTCGTAGCGTTCTATAGAATGTCTAAAGTATGACTGGTTGTCCCTGTCTTAGGGAGGAAGGAAACAAATTTTAAGGGAATGTGTGCCAGCCAAAGAAAGGGTATTGATTTTACAGGACCTCGTCCTTCTCCGCATCTTCCACAATAATACAGTAATAATAACTTGATTGTGGTACTCTACCCCCCACTTCCCCACCTAGGCTGTCATTCTATAGTAGTTCATTGTTCTGTACAAGGGCTTCAATAAAAATATTTAGAGTAAAATATTTCTCAAAATAGCAACCCGATTACTGATTATTGTGAAGTATCATTTTAACACAGAATGTGTTTTAGATGAGAGTCTGGAACCCAGAAAGTATTGTCGGGTTTCAGCGCTACCTACCGCCACTTCAGCGAACTATTATCCTTTTTCAGCTTGATGTGAGCGTGGTCAAGCCGCATTTCTGAAAAGTAGGCTTACCTCGGTTTTACCACTCTCTAATTTCTAGGTTTGGCGGCTTTACTTCCCTGCCTTTTTAAATTGCGAGGAAAAGGAAGTTGATATTGCATTTTTGTGTTGTTTTCAATTGTTGTGTTATTCTTCTTTGCTACATTGTAATCTTGGGATAACTGCAAGTTAGAGGAGCGACGTTAATGTGGTCGCGAGCGTGATCACCTGATGAGATATCAGAAATGGTAGTTAGTTGAAGTGGCGGTAGGTAGCGCTGAAACCCGACAATACTGTCTGGGGGCTAGACTCTCCTGTGTTTTAGCCATTGACTAACTAGAAAAAAAGCTAACGAAATCTGGGATGACAACATGGATACCGATGATACGGAACTAAGGATCGTGTAACCTGGTGATTCTGATTGAGATTCTGATTTAGTGGGAGGAAAGTAGCGAAATGAGGAATTTCACCGAATTCTGTTTGCATTTTTCCTGAATAGTTAATGGTGTGGGATAGATGAAAATCGGGCTGATTTCGGAAAATAAGTCTCCTGTTGTTTTTGGGAGACAATCAAAATTTTTGATTTCAAAACTAACCGGGAAAACGGACGTGAAGCGGGAACGCTCGCTGATTGGGCTGTTCGAATCGCCGTCTCCTCCCAGTGTCGCCCATTGGGACGACGAAATCGTGTTTTCTACGAGAAAAGTTTTGAAACAAAAACAGGGGAACCTAATTTTCCCCATCTTGCTTTTTCTATTTTTTCTTCAGTTTTTCGATTTTGAACTTTACTGTTTTGTGTAATTTTGCATCTGGGGACTGTAGATTTCTCGATCTCAGCGCTTCAAGCGGCCATAAATGAACTATTCCAGCAGGACGTCATTTTCCCGGTTTTTTTAAACATTCGTATTTTCTACACTGTTTTTTTTTATTCGTAAAATAGGAAGTTCGGGCTGAAAGTTTGCCATAGGAGGTTTTTCGAGGTGCTGAATCCGATTTTGGGGTCAAAAATAGGAAATTCCGACATGGTGAAATTCGTCATTATATGAAACGCGTGAGCTAAAACGCATTCTGTGTTTCAATAATTTCGTCCGAAGTATGTAAATAGAGGTAACCAGGGGAGCGCCGAGTTTTTATAATGTCAATATCTCGAGCGATTTGCCATTGAAATGCGGATGTGGATAGAACCTTTAGGTATAGTTGCATGGCACCTATTGAAATCGTGTTTCCAACTGGAATTGCATTTTCGACTGATGGTCAGCCCATAAGGAAATCCCTGAACTGCGCCACAGGCAAGGTTTTGTCTGCAATCAGTTGCAAAAGAGTTGACTCGTGTGTAAAGAGCCAAAAAAATACCAAACACCCAAAAACAACTGCCACGACTAGCCATCCAGCGACTCTGTTGTGAGATGCAGGCCTGCGGGGTACAAAGTTCCCTGCAGAGGCTGCCCCCTGAATTCACTCTCTAACGTCGAAATAACTCAAATAGTTAACAAGACCTGACCCAGTGCTGGTGAACAACTGCCACCACCTGCCAGTTACTGAATGATTCCGTCCTTTTATCAGGCTCTCAACTGAGTGAAAGAAGTTGGATTTAAAGACTTCAGGATACGAAGTTTCCTACACAAACGAAGAGTCGCTCTAGAACTGCATCACTGAAACCAACAACTACAGTGATGTACCCAAATCCCAATACAAAGTAATGCATCTCAGGTTCCCCAGCAAAATGTTTAGGTGGTATTGAGTCAAAATAAAAAATACAAATAACCATCAATAACAGACGTTTCAGTTCCTCAAACAATGAATTTAACAGACAATAATACCTACATTTGTCACAGAGTGATGCGCAGGAATTTTACCTTTCTTGTCCATCTTCACAGGGAGTCTCAGGGGTTCAAGAGTCCCTTCGTGGTTTTTCCCAAGCCCTTCACCAGGTTTCCATCCCATCTTCTGCAGCAGGGACATCCCCATGCCACCGCTGACGGGGGTAGCACTTATTAGTTGATCCTAAAGGCCAAAAGATACGAAACTAATTTGAAAATAAGGACTCGAAAAATTCATGTACCTACTAGCTGGTATTCGTTGCTTTTGTCCAAATGGTGACCTCAGCCGCCATTACGAACTAACAAATCGACAGAATGATGTCAACTATACAACACAAAATGGTGTTTCAATGCATATTAAGTCAAATCTCTTCCCGCCCCTAAGAGTTTCCACCAAAATTGGCTCCACTTCCAACGCCTCAACTGAACAGTTCAAGTAGTTACGGCTTTTTCCTATAACTTTTGAAGAAAGGTAACGGGACTTATGGAGTAAAGGTAATGGAAAGGTAATGGTAATTACGATTCCAATTACTGTAATGGTAATCGAGATTACAATTACTTTTTCCGATTAAATTTTAACGGAAAAAGGAATCGTCATTCAGATTACCATTACGGGAATCGGAATGGAGTAATGGTAATTCGATTACTTTTGTGAATCCGATTACTCTATTCGAAGAATACAAATTTGGCGTTAAAAAATTCTGAAATATATATATTCATTTCTGAAGAGGCAACGAGTTCACGAACTGCAAGTGATCTGTGTATCTGTGCGTTGTCCATGATTAGCAATGCATCTGGCACGGAATCTTGAAGTTTCGAGTTCAGCTCTCTCAAAAAATCACAAAACAGAGCTGCAGTTGTTGTCCCCGTGGAAACGATTTTGAAATGAACGATTCCTAGATTGTTCAGGGCAACAATTAAGGAAGTGTTGCGTCCTCTTACCGTCGGAACAGTGACTACTGCCCTTGTTCCAGCTGTTGAACGCGCTTGAGATCGCCTCATATCGAGGGCGTCAGAGCAACACCCCACATCGTCAATTTTTGCGAAAATGAGTTAGATACACCATTGGACGTGGCTATCTCGTGGCTACCGATCGCACTAAGTAGTTTAATTTAAAAATCGGTAGGTAACGCGTAAATCGCTCCTAAGTGAATACCCCATAACGTCAAGACGTCAGTAATACCCCACAACGTCAGTTCAGTCAGGTGTTTTCGTAAGGATTGACAACTGCGTCACACGGCTGTTATTTAAGGTACGTTTTCTTCATTTTTCGCATGACTTATTGCTTTCTTGTTGTTTCCAAGAGAACTTGGATAATTTCTTTCAATATTAATCAACTTGGTTATTAAAATCGGTCAATTTTTGCGATGATTTCTTGATAAAATAAAGCACTATGACAAAGTGGGGAGTTGACACAACTAATTGAATAATCATCAGACTTAATGAGTTATTCCTGTGTTTCTGAACCAAAACTTGGTGGGTAGATACCTACCCTCTACCCATAAGAACGCACCAACAATAATTATTTGACAAAATTGTCGTTTCCAAAACAAGTTTTGGGTAATTATTTTCAAAAATGAACATTTGGAATCAACCACAACAAATTGTTGTTCAACCTATACATTCATCCATATCTTACTATAAAATCTTTCTTAAATCTATAAATTGTGTAATGGATAGAAGGAAGCTATGTGCCACACCCATTTGGCAGACCTTTTCTTAGCTTAGCCAAGGAACTTGATGGCTGAAATAATTGTCTGGTTACTTACCTATACTAATGAAGTTGAAAGTAAATGGCAGAAGCATGTTACATTATTTTATCATTTTAGTGGGAGGCTCAGACTAACAACTATGGATTCTTCTCTGCTTTCTCAGAAAAGAACGAGATGGATATAGTTGACACATCAAGTGAATACTTCCCTGAGCTCCCTCTCAGTTCGGAAGATGAAGAGAATTAGGATGAGTGCAGTGGTTTGGACGAGATGGTACCTATCGGAAGATGAATTGTTGAATTTATTGAAGACTGTTCAAGAGTTGTTGTTAAATCTAACTGTTAGTTGTTCCTGTTAAATTTAACTATATTGTGTTTATCAATAGATCTTTTTCTATGGAAGAACGAATCAAAAGGAAAAAGAGGGATCACTCCTTCAACGTGTTGGTTTACTAAAATAAAGATTGTCATTTATTTACGTGGAAAATGTGTCTTCTTTTAAATGTTATCCTAAGTACTCCTTGGTAATCACTGTAACTAAAAAAATAAAAGAATTTAATATTTCTGCAGCAAGAACTGTTCTAACCTTGATGCCCAACCTTGCACCAGGCTCTCTTGTGTGATATACAGATGGATCAGTCATGTGTGGAAGATCTGGCATAGGCATTAAAGGCCCTTCGGCCAGCCTTATAAAGTCTCTCGGGACGAATGCCACAATCTTTCAGGCAGAGGTCCATGCAATTCAACTTTGCGCTGAAGAAATGCTGAACAAGCATGTCAACAGAGCCAAAGTGTACATTTTGTCAGACAGTCAGGCTGCCCTGAAGGCCATTGCTTCATACACTATAACCTCGAAGCTGGTCTGGGAATGCCTGAATACCCTTAAAACTGTCCCTGCTCATTCCTTGGTAATCATTGTAACTAAAAAAATAAAAGAATTTAATATTTTTGCAGCAAGAACAGTCCTTACGGACATTCTGAAATATTTCAGTAAATTAAATTCTGCAAAATTTCAATTGAGCAACACCCCGTATTGTCACAGCTCTGACGGTCAATACCCCATAACGTCTCATTTTTTAGAAAAACAAGGTTTTTTCTTAATATTCTCTCGTAAGTCCATAGAGAAAGGTATTCTGAATCCAGAGAGCTCATGTATAGTTATATTGCGTGAAATTGAGAGCAGCAAATCATTGGGAAGTGGTTTTTTGGCTCTCCTGAAAAGTTGTCAAAATGACGTTGTGGGGTGTTGCTCTGACGCCCTCGATATAGAGATTAAACCCTGACTCATCTATAAAAAATTAGTTTCGGAAATAATCCGAAGAACTTGACTCATTGTCACTCATTTTAATTTAAAAAAACGTTCTACCAACGAACAAAAATCGGACACTTTACCAACAACGGAGACGGAGGCACTGAGATAATAGAGAGTTCCTAAACTGCATCTTGCTTAACGGCGAACGTTACAGGCATCGCCGTTATGAATCTGTCTAGGGCGAGTCAAATCGGATGCTAACCCTAGATGAACGTTAGCGAAAATAACGGCGATGTTGAACAATTTTACGGCGATGACAAAAGTGACGCGAAAGTTAAAGAGACAGGAATTTCTGGCTTCGCCGTTAGATCCTCAGTTCTCTACTGTTGACTGCCTTCGTTTTTCAAGTTCGTTGTTCGCTATTTCAAGTACATCTTGTCAAGGTGTTTGTTCGCGATGGATCATTTTATGAATTTGTACGTTGCGGGTCTACTTTCCGCTGAAGATATGATCACAGTGCTGGAGACGTACGTCGAAAACGTTCCACGAAGACGGCGGCTCTCGGAGTACGGGCGTTTCTCACTGCCCAAGTCTATCTTACTACAAGGTAAGGAATCGTATTGTTATTTACTGTGATAGGT
Organism: Apolygus lucorum; assembly: GCA_009739505.2. NCBI lineage: Eukaryota > Metazoa > Arthropoda > Insecta > Hemiptera > Miridae > Apolygus > Apolygus lucorum. Next base: position 49,151,636 of record CM019178.2, on the reverse strand, counting down.
ACTCACACATAGCCTACCGACTTATTAGTATTTTCAACTACTTTGAGTGAGAAGAGAATAGCAAAATCCCTAATTCTGTGCGGTATAAATTTTGTTCCAGATTCCGGGAAACGAGTACCTACCTACTAACGAACATTTCGGAGTTCCCGATGTCTTTTCAGAACAAAATATATTTATTTCACTCAACCCAATATATCTTCTAAATTGATGAATCGCTATTTTACTCATGTAAAGTTTCATGTACCTAACTTAAAAGACTGAATGAACATTATAATATTATTGTATTCAATAAAACGTAAGATTTAATATAACCTAAGTTATTTCTACCTTCACATTCATATTTCAATATCAAGTCAATTTCATGTTACAATTTTCATCTATCTCGTCATGCGTCATCAAACTATGTCGATTACGGATATTAAAAGAACCATAAATTCGTGGTAAATAGTTTTCCAGGTAAAAGAAGGTAAGTTGGTATAAAATACGACTATCAGCGTGATTATTTGAACAAAAATTATCAATTTTAGGGTTTTTCTTAATTTTTGGAAGTTTTTTATGCAGATAGGTACACATTTTATAGAATAATTAAAAATTAACTACCTATTTTTTAACTCAACTATTTTAATTTTAAGGTACCTAACAATTTCCGAAAATGACGATATAAGTATTTTTTATTGTTTTAATCTCACTTACTGTCACATGGACATCATCGTTCAATATTGATATAAAAAATTCTGTTGATAATTTGCTGGGTTGTCAAAAACTCAATTCCATTGGAAATACTTTCTAGACTAGGTTTAATAAAGTGCCTACGTAGTTATATTAATTAATATTAATAATAATATCAATTAATATAATTAGTTAATAAAAAATCAGTTCGAAAAATAATAAAACGTCAAAAAACCACTCATTATGACGATCGGATATATTTTTTAAATATTTACCAGAAATTATATACTTACGTATGTATCAATTTTATTCTCACAATCAATTAATTAACAAAACTAATAACCCATAATACGGAAAAAATGCACACAGCTACTCAGAAACTGAAATATGACTTCGGATAGGTTAGAAAATAAAGAGCGTTTTTTCATAAAGACAAGCTACCAAGGTAAAACGGGTAGGTTGTACGTTTAATTTCACACCTAACTCCCCACTGACATGCATCATCAGATTCTGTTAGCAGAGTACAAAAATATCTAAAATTTACTTGTAATTTTACTAACACTGAAAGTTGTCGTTGTTCCTTGCTTTGATCTGCCTTACAATCGTGAACGTGAGGTGAGGTGAGGCTTTGTTTTGAAATTGATGTTGGTGGTTGCAAAACTGTTATCCGCATGTCAGGTTCACTCTGCTCTAACGGTAGTCCGTTAGCACATGGACGTTAGCAAGATCGCCGTAAGTTAGCGGCCAGAACGTTCGCCGTTAGTTGCTCGGACGTTATTTGATCGCCGTAATTTTCTGCGCATGCGCAGAAGGTGATCTACGATCGCCGTTAGCTTCGCCGTTATGCCAAAATCGTCTTTAGGAACTCTCTAATGAACTAAGCATGAGAGAAGGAATACGTTTTCCTCCGTTCCTACCGGTCCAATTAGGTCCGGGAAAAACAACATAGAGAAGGAATGCTGAACCATGCAACGATAAGGATTGTGGACCAATCATCAGGAAGGTATCAGGCTCTGGGTCGGCAGAGTTTGGACTATCAATCGGGACCCTGGTGGTTAGGTACTTTTCGGGTATCTAAGTCTAATTCAATTTGCGGAAAGTTTAATTCATTTTGCGGAAAGTCTAATTCAATTTGCGGAAAGTTTAATTCATTTTGCGGAAAGTTTAAATCAATTCGCGAAAGGTTTAATTCATTTTGCGAAAAGTCTAATTCAATTCGCGAAAGGTTTAATTCAAAGTGTGAATGCTATATATTGCAATTTTTCACTTTTTTAACCTCAAAATGGAATTTTCTCGTTCAGGTGCACTCTGATATAAGTATCTGAGACTCATTGCGATGTTTTTTCGCACTATATCCTCCCCCCCCCCCCACATGTAGGAGGATCGGACTGGCTAGATGTTAGGGCCAACTAGACATTGCAAAATTTGGAATCTGCGCATCTTGAAACGTAAAATGACAAAAATTTGATGGGGGATAAATGATTTTTAAGACACGATCACATAGAATTATCGATCGAATTACCATTTCCAATCTCCTTTTTATTGAAATTTTTACTAGCCAAATATACTTTATTACACTGGGACATGGGAAACGTTTTTGGAAGTCCTATTATTAACCCTAATCGGACCATGGTGTCACGAGTGTCACCGAGAATATCTCAGGAACTCCACAGATGTCCCTAAGTATCATCGGAGTAACCAAAATTAAATTGCAATTTTAATGGGCAGCAGATTTTTTTGTGGGCTCTCGAAAGCCTCAAAATAGAGTTATTTCAAAAATTTCCAAGAAAATCGATGAAAAAATTTTCAAAATTTTTGTCATAACATAATTTTTTGACTTTTATTAACTTACAAGTGGTTCAAAAAATTCAGCTCTGTACATTAATTTCTAAATTGCAATTTATATCTAATCAACGTGGTGTCGCCTAGGGACTGCTATGGAATTCCTAAGATGTTTTCGGTGACACTAGTGACACCTTGGTCCAATAAGGGTGAAGTATTGGACAGCTTCTGTTTGGGTTTCCCATTTCCAAGACTCAGATTGGAAGAAAAGTAATGACCACTGAAGATAGGAGGGCTGCACTGTAGCATGATGATAAAGTCAGTAGGTACTTCTCAACGACAGCACAGCTGATGAGTCCCGTTTTGTTATTGCGTGGCAACGCGAAGACACTTTTAGGAAGATGATTATAGTTCGCACGACATAAGTTTGATTATTAATTGTAATGTTTTCAAAGCAATATTCCATGCAGCAATTCCCTCGTTCCTACAGAATGGCGACGAGGAAGAAGAGTAGAGGTAAGAAAATGTTTGATGACGATAGCGATATTGACGTAGTATACTCTACAAACAAGACATCCATTCAATTCAAGGAAATTGACGTAGAAAATTTTAATGCGGACCACGAGGAGTGGGAATATTGGTACTTCCGTTTCAGCGATGCTCTTCGTGCATGTTGGGTGCGAGTAGATGATCGGAAGAGGGATTACCTCTTAGCCAAAATAAGTGCTGGGCCGTTTAGGGTACTTATTGACCATTTCTATCCTAGAGAGTTGGAGGAGGTAACCTTTGATGATCTCGTAGCAATATTAGAGAAGAATTACGGAAGAAAAGATATGTCCCTTTGCGAGCGCCTCAAATTCACTCAAGTTACTAGGGCAGAGTCCGAGACAATTGTGGAGTACATTGCACGTCTGCGTACCAGGCACATAAAATGTCAATTTGGCGATACGTTTCATGAACGACTCAGAGATCAATTCGTTTTCGGAATTGATAACGCGAGCTAGCAGCAAGAGATATTACGCAAACACCCATCCGTAATGAGTGGATTCGAGGACATGGAAAGTTATGAAAATCTCTTAGTTACAGGTATTAATGACTACAATGGTTCATCTTCGTGTTTGGGAACTCGAAAAAGACCATCAGCTTCTCAAAGACGAAGTCCACAAGATGTCGGGAGTAGAAGGTTCTAGGAGTATCATGAAAAAAGCCAATCGTTTTAAAATGAAATAATTTATTTACATTCAAATTTACTCACGTACTTATCTAATAATTTACACTAAATTTACATAATGGGTGAAGAACTTCACAATCATGATAGGTTTTTCTGTGATATGTGTTGAGTCACGTATCTAGAAACATTAATCAACACCATGTTGGATTTAAGACAAGCGGCATTCGAGATCTTAGGACATATCACCAGGGTCATCCAGAAAATAAATTCCGTTTGCAGCCTGTAGGGCCTTAGGAGTGGCTTTTGCCACAGCGTACGAAAGAAGGGAGCTTTCTGAATAGAATGAGTATCAGAAGCCCTAAAAACAAGGTCAGGATGGGTTTTTGAAATGGAGTCTCCGTTACCTCTCGAGTTGTTGTGCGCGGAGTTATTCAGTTCTGCGCGATTCGAAAAAACTCCTCGCCCATCAAGAGCAAGATCAGCAGAAATCGGAAACGCGGCCGACCTTGAGCCGTTTTCCTAAGGAGAATCGTCCAGGAGAAAATCCGAGTGCTTTTTGCGAGTGGTCTCCGTGGAGTGCGCATCGCCACCGATCAGTGTCCCGTTGAGCCCCTTGAAAAATAATCCAGGACGCCAAAATCCTGGGTTCCAGAGGGCCAACGGGAACGACCCCGACAGTCACCACATCAGCCGAAAAGAAACCTCCAGATGCCGAGGATCAGCTCCCTCAAAGGAGATCACCGGAGACCTGCCGTTCACAAGACAGACAGACAGACTCGGGGATAAAACACCGAGTACAAATCGATCATCTTACAAATTCGTTCATTAGCGTCGTTTCAATTCGGTTCAAATTCACCAACATCTCATTTCTGTGTTTCTGTGGAGAAGGCATATTGAGTGATGATTCAAGGCGGTAAGACATTCACTTGAGAATGAAAGCGGGAGATGAAGACCCTCAGTTGAGAAGACGAGATTGTGACAAAAATCGTTCACAGTTCAAACTAAGATGAACTCCAGCTAAGTTTCCTTGAGATCTCACGATCCGTCATTCACGAGATAGCTGGAGAGCTGACGCCCAAACACAAGGCACAATGAGTGGCAGCAGCTCGAGAATTTTGGAGCGATACAGAATTGAAGGGGAAGCTTTCATGAAGTCTATCGTTACTGGAGACGAAACCTGTCACATTACACTCCACAGAACAAACGACAATCCATGCAGTGGAAACACCATCTCCCCAAGTGTCAAAAATTTAGAGTCATGAAGCTGACTAGAAAAATTACGGCTTCTGTTTTCAGGGTCAAAAAAGGTCAGAAGACTTTTACCTCAAGGTGAAACAATCAACCGCTATTGTGGGATCCTGAAGCTTCGTCGGTCAACAACAAGAATATTGAACAACAGAATATAGACTGATGTTTGCCTTCTCCACAACAACGCTCAGCCTCACGTCGTGGAGTTTGGTTGGGATATTCCAACTACCTTACAGTCAAAAGTTTCACCAAAATTATGGCTGGATTGGGGTGAGACTGATTAACAAATGACGAGGAAGTGAAACAAGCTGTCACCAACTGGACCAAGGAGGTGGCGGAAAGCTTCTACCGAGGAGGGTGTTTGCGTTTAAAATAAGGCGCCCGAACTTCATGTTTTTCCGTTGGGAGCGCTGACATCTCTACCAGCCTTCCCTTAAAATCAGTCTGTTCTTGTCTCCTGCCATCAGCGCAACCACCTCTTTAAAATCGTTTTTCTTAAAAGTATTTTTCACCTATCTTTGGTTTAATGCTCTTCAGTGCATTATTCACACTCAATTTCAAACATACTCGTAGTAGTGTTATTCCCTCAAAAATACAATTAAAGCCTACCCTCTGCTGCCTCCTTGGTCCGATTCCTGCCTCCGAAGTTTCGTCGCCTTCATCTTCAGTACCACCAAACCTAGGGGCCCCTAAGGTAAAGCTGCGCAGCACCAAAGGTATGTCTCAGGAATTTTAAAATTCGAAATTCCCGTCTTCATTATTAGAATTGACATTTCCCACTCTTTCCTTTTTTTCATCTCTGAACCGTCCTATTGTTCTGTCCGCTAATAAAATTGCTACAATTTCTATGATCCTTCGTTGCCAAATTCGTAAATTTTGGTGAAATTTACTTTAATTCAAGGTGGTTTTATTTCACGTGAAAACGTGGCTCCATTCCTTTATTCTTGTAGGTACTTTATCTGTTTCAAGTATTCACAAGAGCTCTCTTCTTTCCAACTCCATTGTACTGAAATAATTCTTGACCCCTTGACCATAAACATCTGGCCACAGGTGTCAACTCAACAGGTCCCGTACCTGAAACTCTCTTATCTCCCCGTACAATCTGCTTCAAAAGGGTCCCAAGTCACCTGAATAACATTCAACTACTCTCAGTTTACCGTTCTGCATCGAGTTCGTGCGATAACGCAGTTATCCGTACTGAATTTTATCGGTCCTTGTTAGTAAACTTTCCGGCTAACGTGATCAATTACCTATAGTTGGTTTTTTAAGTAATTTTAGTGATCTTTAAATAAGAATATTATTAAAATATTTTAGTAATTTCAATTCAAATAAGTAATAGAAATGACTGGGGCCGATTGCGAAAAACTCTCCTCAACCGCTAGTGGTCGTGACAAATTCATTCAGCGTATGAAGAAAGCCTACGACATGGCAAAGACAATTAATAACGCGCTCAAATCGGACGAAACACCCACGTTTATTGAGAATGCAGAGTTATTTCTTGCCAGAATGGGTTCCATAGACTCAGTGTTTTCTTCGTTTGAACGATTGAACGCCGATATCGACGCCTTGAATGAACGCGTGGATCCTTCCAACAGGGTTGAAACCTTACAAATTGCTGCTAGTTTTGATGAAGCATATTACTTTTCCAAGTGTGTTGAACGCAAGCTGTACAAATTGCCGGAGTATCAACCGATCGACACTCGTAAGTCATTACCATCTACTACTTCTTGTGAACAACCGTTACTTGTTAAGTTGCCCAAGATTTCTCTAAAATCTTTCAATGGTGACATTTCTTTGTGGCCTACGTTCTACAACATGTTTGTGTCACTCATTCATACCAATAACAGCCTATCCAACAGCGATAAACTTCATTATTTAGTCGATTCACTATCAGGTGAACCACTCTCTCTTATTGAAACTCAAACGCTCACGCCTGATCATTATCCTGTTGTTTGGAATATGCTATTGAAACGCTATAATTCTAAGCGCATTCTAGCCGCTCATTATTTGGATACCATGCTGAACTTTCGTACAATTTCTGACGCACAATATAATAATGTATCGAATCATTTGGGCACATTTAATACTAATTTCAACGCTCTGTTAGCACTTAAAATACCTAAACTTGAAGATTTCATTTTACTTCACATTGCGGCGAGAGGACTTGATCCGTCTACTCGGAAGTCCTTTGAATTGAAATATTCTGATAAGGAAATACCCTCTTTTAGTGACCTCATCGGATATGTCGAGCAACTGTGCAAGATCCAGGAGTTGACCAAAGGGATCTCCGGATCAGGGAAGTCCACCATGAAATCTAATTATTCTTCAAGTAAAGCTTCCAGTTCATCAAGTAAGCCCCAATCATCTTTACTGAATTCTGTTGTGTCTTCTAAATGTGTGGTATGCGCTAAGGAATGCCCTAAAATTCGTGAGTGTCCCAAATTCAAGGGACTCACTCCTGTTGATCGCTATGAATTGATGAAACGTTTAAATCGTTGTCGAAATTGCTTAGGTAATCACTTTACTTCCGTTTGCAAATCTTCTAGTAGGTGCTCTAAATGCACTTTGAAGCATCATTCAGATTTACATTTTGGTAATGAGTCTAAAGCACTTCAAGCCAATTCTGCAACCTCTAGTACGCATGTCGTCAGTAACAGCGTTATTTCATGTAATAATAGTTCTTCGGATGCACTGACTTGTTATGTGCCTCAAATTGCTGATTCTACTATCATGCTGGGTACGGCTGTGGTTTCTATGCTTGATGCTCATGGCCAGCCAAAACCTGTTCGCATCCTTATTGATCTCGGATCTCAGGTTTGTCTAATGACGAAAAAATGTTCTGAAACTCTGGGGCTCAAGGTTCAAAAATCCTCTCGGAACATGACTGCTGTAGGTGGTTCTCCTATACGCCACAGTAATGGTCTGGTATCCTGTGTAATAACTCCTAGCAATAGCAGTATTCCTAAGCTAGAAACACAAGCATTTGTTATTAATAAAATCACTGGTGATCAACCTCAAACACCACTCGATCATACTATACGTAAGCGTTTCCATAATCTTCTTCTGGCTGACCCCAACTTTGATCAGCCTGGGGAAATTGATTTTCTCATGGGTGCAGAGCTTTATCCACTCATTTTAAACTATACCCATAATCTCATTGTCGGCGAACCATCTGCAATTTCGACCATATTCGGATGGGTTCTCGTTGGCAAGGCGCCTGTGACGTCATCTGCATCTTTATCGCTTCTCGCTTCATCGTCTTTTTCTGTAAATCATTGCTGTGTTGCCCTCGACTCTTCACTTAAAAAATTTTGGGAGATAGAAGAAACTTCTATTCATCACCCTTCTAATCCTGAGGACGATGCTTGTGAAGCTCTCTTTCAGGAATCTCATTATCGTCAATCTTCTGGACGCTTCGTTGTACGTTTGCCATTTAAAAACTCATTTTCAACACTTCCAAATAACAGAGAAGTCGCACTTAAGCGTTTTTTATCTTTGGAATCTCGCTTGTCGCGTCAGCCGACTGCCCGAAATGAGTATATAAATTTTATGGAGGAGTACAAGGCCCTTGGACATATGTCTATTGCTCATGATACATTTTCTTACATAATACCTCATCATATTGTATGTAAACATGACAGCGTTACCACTAAGTTAAGGGTTGTATTCGACGCTTCTGCCTCCTGCGGACCAGACAACGTTTCTCTCAACTCATCGCTCCTCAACGGTCCAAAGCTACAGAAGGACATCTGGCAAATCATTTGTTCATTCCGCCTTTTTCCTATCGTCTTGTGCGCCGATCTGCGTATGATGTATCGACAAATTTTAGTTGATCCTCGTGATCGAGTTTTCCAACGAATATTTTACCGTTCTTCTTGTACATCAGATGTTGAAGAATATGTTCTGAATACAGTTACTTATGGAGTGGGCCCTTCCGCCTTTCTAGCTCAACGCTGTCTCATTCAACTTGTCCATGATGATGGAGCAGCATTTCCTCTTGCTTCCAAAGCTATTTTGGAGCAAACCTTCGTTGATGACATCACTACTGAAGCTTACGATCTCGATTCAGCTCTTCGTCTGCAAAAAGAGTTGAACTCATTGTTGGCTTTAGGGGGTTTTACTCTACACAAGTGGTCTAGTAATCACCCTGCTCTCCTAGAATCTGTTCCTATCGATCATGTTACTCTACCACTTAATTTCTCTAATGATGATGATCGAACTTTGAAGATACTTGGCATCAAATATGATCCAAGATATGACACGTTCTCTTACCATATAGCTCCCAATCATATTAGAATAACTAAGAGAGGTGTACTTTCCGAGATAGCAAAAATTTACGATCCACTAGGGTGGTTAACCCCAGTGATTTTTTTCGCTAAATATATTATGCAGCTTATATGGATGAAAGGATTACAGTGGGATGACTTACTTCCTCCCGATCTCACCTGCGAGTGGAATAACTTCACCTGTGGTCTTCCTGCGCTCAGTGCTATCCGCATTCCTCGCTATATTCCTGCTGAAACCTCTGAAAGTGTCTACATCCTCGGTTATTGTGATGCGAGTGAGAAAGGCTATGCTTGCGTGGTCTACGCTGTTATTAAAAATAAGGAAGATCATAGCCTTCACCTCATTCAGGCTAAGAGTAAGATCGCCCCCCTAAAGACCTTAAGTTTGCCACGGCTAGAACTTTCAGGAGCTTTATTATTATCTAAATTGATTGGTGATCTGAAACCTTATATAGAATCACTTCGTGCAGAATCCATAAATTTATTTACTGATTCTACCATAACTTTATCGTGGATCAGAACGCCTCCCTATAAATTAAAAACGTATGTTGCAAATAGGGTGGTTGAAATCTTGAATACCACCACTCCTAGTCAATGGCATCACGTGAAATCCGAATTTAATCCCGCAGATCCTGCTTCCCGCGGTCTGTTGGGTCCTGACCTTGTTCAATGTAATTTATGGTGGAACGGACCTCCTGATTTCCTCGTCAAGGAGCACATCCATTTTTTGTCGTCTCCTGAGATTCATGAATCAGTGGAATACCTTCATGAATTCAAGCCTCACACTTCTCACCTCACATCCTTGTTGGCTGTGCCATATCTTATTTCTATTTTAGAGAAGTACTCTAATTACAATAAAGCTATGCGAGTATTTTCTTATGTTTTGCGCTTTATTCACAACCGCTTATGTAAACGAGCACATCGTCATGTTGGCAGTTTAGTTCCTTCGGAGTTGAAACAAGGGTTTCTACTCATGATCCGAGTTACCCAGTATCATCACTTTTCTACTGACATAAAACTTTTGAAAAAGGGCGAACCTGTTTCAACCAAGTTACGTGCTCTCACTCCTTTCTTGGATGAAAATGGATTGATTCGAGTCAGAGGCAGGATTGAAAATTCCAATGCGTCGTATGATTCTAAGCATCCTTATCTAATCCCTCATGGATCTCATTTAGCCAAACTCATCTGTGATCATTTCCATAGACTCACTCTTCATGGTGGACATCGTTTGATATCGTCTCTTCTTCAACGCCGCTTCTGGATCCCCGCGCTGCGCCGCCTCATACGCTGCAGGATATTCCGATGTTCGACGTGCTACCTTCCCAAGGCACCTGGGGTGACTCCATTGATGGGAGATTTACCTGCTTCTCGCTTCTCAGCCGTTCGAGCTTTTCGCAGCGTAGCATTGGATTATGCTGGATTCTTCATCATCCGAGAGAGTTTACGCCGCAATGCACCCCGCTCCAAAGGGTACATGGTAGTCATAGTTTGCCTCTCTACCAAGGCTGTGCATTTGGATTTCGTTCCTGACCTATCAACTCCTGCCTTTTTGCGCGCTCTTGACCGCTTCGTGGCTAGGCGAGGACTTTGCAATGAGATTTTCAGTGACAACGGTACAAATCTAGTTGGAGCCTCGCGTCACTTGAAGGAAGTTTTCGAACTTCTCGCCTCTTCTCAAGACGTAGTGAACGATCATCTTGCTTCTCAGGCCATCGTTTGGAATTTTTCGCCTCCGGCGGGTCCCCACTTCAATGGGATTTCTGAGGCAGCGGTCAAAACGGCAAAACATCACATTTCTAAAGTTGTAGGTAAACAGATCATGACCTTCGAAGAAATGACCACAGTTTTATGTCGCATCGAGGCCATTCTCAATAGCAGACCCCTCGGTACCTTCTCAGCTGACGCCCACGAAGATTCAGATTTTTTGACTCCGGGGCATTTTCTTGTAGGAGCTCCCCTTCTGGCACCACCAGAGGAAAATATTCATGACGTGGCTGTCAGTCGTTTGAATCGTCACCAGCTGATTCGCCACTCCGTCCAAAATTTCTGGAGACGTTGGAAACTCGAATATTTACCCACTTTGATTCCCCGCGCAAAATGGACTGAACGTCAAGAAAACCTCTCTGTTGGCGACGTAGTGTACCTTCGCAACGTTCAAACTCCGCCGCTGCAATGGCCTATCGGTCGTATTGTCGCCATATATCCGGGAAAGGATGGAATTGTGAGAGTGGCCAAGATACGTACCACTATGGGCGAATATGTGCGTCCGGTTCACAATCTCATACCCCTGCCTCCGGCCTATTGAAGTCATTTCTATTACATTAACTTCATTTATTTTCTTTTATTTGTTTATTTTTTTTTCTCAAGTATTGAAAGGTTAATAATATATTAATTTTTTGTTTATATCGCATTTTTTGAAGATTCTTAGTCAGTTCCTTAATGAGTGTTGAAAGATTATCAACATGTTTAATTACAGCATAGAATAACATTCTTATAGGAAGATCACCTTTATCTTTACATTTAGTTGTTAAATTTCCTTTGAAATTTCACGGGGGCCGGTTTGTTTGCGTTTAAAATAAGGCGCCCGAACTTCATGTTTTTCCGTTGGGAGCGCTGACATCTCTACCAGCCTTCCCTTAAAATCAGTCTGTTCTTGTCTCCTGCCATCAGCGCAACCACCTCTTTAAAATCGTTTTTCTTAAAAGTATTTTTCACCTATCTTTGGTTTAATGCTCTTCAGTGCATTATTCACACTCAATTTCAAACATACTCGTAGTAGTGTTATTCCCTCAAAAATACAATTAAAGCCTACCCTCTGCTGCCTCCTTGGTCCGATTCCTGCCTCCGAAGTTTCGTCGCCTTCATCTTCAGTACCACCAAACCTAGGGGCCCCTAAGGTAAAGCTGCGCAGCACCAAAGGTATGTCTCAGGAATTTTAAAATTCGAAATTCCCGTCTTCATTATTAGAATTGACATTTCCCACTCTTTCCTTTTTTTCATCTCTGAACCGTCCTATTGTTCTGTCCGCTAATAAAATTGCTACAGAGGGATTTCTAAGTTCATTTCGAAATACACCAAATGTATTGACGTCCCTGGGGATTACGTGAAAACTAATACAATGGGGTATTTCAGTGGGTCGGAAATTCAGGTTTTTGACCTCAAATTTGGATTCAGCACCCTTGAAAACCTATGTACTCCAACTTTAAGCCCAATGATACTATAACATGTGGTAGAAAAATTAATTGAAGAGATCACACGTTTGAATAAAAGGCTGTGTGCCATAAATGCACACACACTACGCGGCGCGCGTGTGTGAGTAGTATTTTGTAGTATCCAAGAGGTCCTCCAAGGGTTTTATCGCTTCTTTGTGCATGGATACTTTTTTCAAAGACAGTTGGCTAGCTACGTAACACCATTCAAATCTTCAACTTTCCTTAGCTTCTCTGATTTTTTAAAAACATTTTCTCTACGAACAGACCCAATTACTTTTATTCCTGAGCCATACTCTTTTGAAAAAAAAAAAAAATTAAAAAAATTGACTGAAATACCCCATTTTTGCAAGTTTCAATTTGTTAAATAAAAACTATTTTAAAAAACGGAACTTATTTTCTGAACATCTACAAAATTAAAGTGATCACTAGTAATCCTACTTAGGATGTAACAAGAGAAAATGTCTAAAAGCGTCATTTTTCCATTCAAGTTCAGACGTTACAAGCTGATGAACAACAACATGAAGTAGCATTATGGCAGGATCCTACTCCATTTGATGTTGTTTGCACTCTACCTAGATTGAAAATTAATTATTTCATAGAGTTTACTAGTGACTGACTACTTTAGAGTCTACGGAGACTTGCCATTTTAGGAACTATCATATGAGAGTAAAATATGTTGAGAATGACTCACAACCTCAGTCGTGTAAGATTACATTTTCTGTTACATTCAAACTTCGATACCGCTGTATACATGTTTCACTACAAATGAGATAGAAACATGGAACATAATTATAAAGAAAACGTAATGAAACAGTAGGTAGTTACCAACATACCTGCCACTTGTCTCAATCTCAATTCACATAATTACACCTACGTATTTTAGTCTACATTGTTTGGGTAACAATTTTCGATATAAAAAATTGAAATGGATTTTCCTAGAGTTCATTAACCTCTTGTCAAAGAGGGACCAAATGGAAACGATCACTGACGACTTTCCTACCTTCTTTGGTTTCAATCAGGTACGACCTGGGTTCGTCTAGTTTCTTCACGATGTGCCCTTTGACTTTCAAATCAGTAATGCATACCAGCTGACCTGCGGGGAGATCGGGGAGTTGCGTAGAAAATCCGTATTTTTTATTGAGCGCCTCTCTGCTGTTGCCGCTAGGAAGCGCCAGCGGCATCTGACTCATTTTCAAGGCCAACATCTCTGGGGTGCATCCATTGTCGAGAAGTGACGGCGTAGGAGGTTCAGGCTGACGTCGTCGATCGATCTAAAATATTCATCGAAAAGACGGTGGCGTCACTTCACTGATACAGGAGGCGTCCACTTTCTTCACAAGACGTCATTCATGAGATTAGATGCTTCCTTCAACGATACCTAGCAGGACCTTCTTTAGCTCAATTCACATCACCAGGTTGACCAACTACCCTAATTTCCACTTCAACTGGAGATTCGTCAATAGGAACACTGATATTTCGGCCTTGGATAAGCAATTGAAGAGGTGAATCACAGACACAGAGACATCCGCAGTAAATCATTTGTACCCAATTTGTAACGTCACGAAAATTGTCAATGCACACAAAAAAACTAAAACTTGAATCTTCTCACAAGCTCCTCAGTATCTTCTTGTTCTAATTTCTCAAGTTGATGGCAAATACACTCCGCACCTACGTCATTTTTTAGCACAAAAAATTCCAAAAACCAGTATTTCCACTGCACTTTTTTCAAAGAGTCATATCTTAACACAATCCTAAAGTCACACCGATCCAAAGTTGATTAGTTATCATCACTCAACAATAATACCGCGTGAATAAATTGTAAATTGTAAATCATTATACTAGTCTTGGGAACTTAATGCAGTAATGATCACTTTCTCAAAAGATGGATTACAAAGGCTGGGTAAATATCAGTTAAAACGATATGGAAAACGGTACACACCAACTTCGTGTCGAAAACATGAGCGTAATGGGAATTGGCATGCTGGAATCGTCGTAGAAAACATCTTCATTCCATGGATGTCGTCCAAGTAACTTCGTGTAAAAGTGATGTGACATTGTGACAATTTGACTTACATTATTTGCATCACCTACCCCCGGGGACAGGTTGATTGTAATTATAATAGGAAGGTAAGGGATTTGGTATTTGCAGTCCCACCCTCAGTCACGGGGCTTGGAATGAGTTAGCTCAGTTCCTGAAGTGCGACTGTTTTTTTTTTGTCGGGGGTTTTTCTTCCTTATTGGGAACCCCTCCTGGTTGGTTTTGTTGGTTTGCTTGGTCCCGGCCCTCAGTATCCGTCAGTCTCTAGCAGGTTTTGTCTTAAAACTGTAATGAGGAAAATGGCCGTTGAGCGGGCGATGGGGACCTGCTAGCAGGGTTGCCAACATGTTAGGACGAAAAATCAGTCGTTCTAGGGTTTTTACCCTAAAACTTCCTTTTTTCTGCAAAAGTTATTGTATTCAGAGACAGCAGAGCCTGCTGCCAATGTCAAATACCAAATCCCTTACCTTCCTATTATAATTACAATCAACCTGTCCCCGGGGGTAGGTTGATTTATAAATTATTTGCATCAAACAAAAGTTAATAATAATATAATGGAAGAAGAAGTGATGGAGCAAGGAAAAGAACGGACCACAAGTATTTCAAAATCATAGCCAGTTGAGTAAGAAATGATTTTAAAAAATTGGGTGAGGCACATAGCTTCCTCGTATCCATAACCCGATTGTATAGATGATCCAATGCATAGTAATTGATCTCAAAACATCTATCTCATCTAAATTACCTACAACCACAGAGTACTGGAGACAAGTTAACAGAGGGGAAAGCTAATGTTAAAATGGCGTGCAAGCATTTTTGAGGCTGCCTCAGTTGCGCCATCTACTTTCAGCTAAAGAACTACTACGGAAACTGAAGTGGTGGGGGAGGCCACACTCTCTTCATGCCACTTCTTTTCAAATCCATACGACTGACCAGAAATTTATAACTTCTCATTTCATCGTCATTTAGATTTGCAAGAATTACTTAGAAAAACCAATCGAGGCGAAAATTATTTTCCAGGTTGCCCTTACAATTGTTGTTGTCCCTATCGCCACTAGTTCAAATGTTCAATCGACAACTGGCACCCATGGAAACGTTTGAAACCCAGTGTATTATTGAAAATCGCTCGATTTTTTCATACATATTGAGAATATAACTAAATGTTATCAGATTAATTACTTAGAGGCGGCTGGTGACGCCACAAAGAAAAAAATATGTATTAAACAAGGTGACTTGTTGCGATGAGGTTGGGAACAAGCAATCATGAACGCGATCTATTGCACTCATCTAGAACTACGTCCTAGAGCTCCACCAATCACAACGCTTCTAGGGCTCCCAGCTTCAGTTTTTAGCCCAGTGCCTACAACTACCCTCATAGGGGACCATCTACACGCTAATCTGAACAATCCTGAGAAATTTCGTCGAATTCGGATGGAAAATGTAGAAGTTATGGCTGTTACAAGAAATTCACGTATGCGCATGCGCAGCAACTACTATTAGTATGGGGGTGATGATTTTCATAGAGGACCATTAAAACGCCTATCTGAACAGTCCGAGGGTGATGATTTTCATAGGGGACCATCTACAACTTAATCTGCATAATCCCCGAAAATTTCATCGAAATCGCATAGAAAATGCAGAAGTTACGGCTGTGGCTAGGATTTCACGTTTACGCAAGCGCAGTGGCTACCATCATTCGGGGGTAATGCTTTTCATAGGGGACCGCCTACACGCCAACCCTCACAATCCCAGAAAATTTAATCGAAATTGGATGAGAATTGTAGAAGTTACGGCTGTGGCAAGGATTTCATGACTGGCACACAGACAGACAGACCCGGAACCAAAATTGTTCAGAAAGGTTTGAAACGTAAAACGCGAGTGGAAATTTCGAATTTGGAGAACTTTTTTTTCAACCTTGAAAAGTGAAAAATCTACCTTGGTACACTCGGAAGCCAAGAAAAAACCATTGAACTAGGCATTTGAACACACAGAGAAAAGTGGTAAATCATGGCAACATTCGAGGGAGACCTCACAATTTGCAATTTGATAAGCCTTATCTACTTGAACTCAAGGACTGATTTTGATACATTTTGGTTGGATTTTGATACATCCTTTATAACGAGTATAATCGTAAATAAAACCAACCTCCTCCCAGAAAATCCCATGGGAAATCAAGATTTCCACGCTGAAATCATAACCATGTTCAATCGAAATAAAAAAATTCCGCACCTTTCTAGCCCAGGCTTGTTGACCAGCAGCCAGCTCTGTGGGCGTAAGAACCTTCACGCCAGTGCTACCAGTGAACAGGCCAGAAGTAAGGGGCGCCTCCCAGCTCCTAGTCTGAAACAACAACATTACATAATTTACGAGGGGTTCTCACGTCAGAAATAATTAATTTCAATGCTGTAAGTGTAAACAACGTAAGCAATGTTCGGTATGCTGATGACACCGTTGTCCTGGCTGACAGCCTTGCTGATCTCCAGTGATTGATGGATTCAATTGTTCAGCATAGTGAAGCATATGGCCTGGCGTTGAACGTTTCCAAAACCAAGGTACCTACTCGTGTTTTCAAAGCGCAGAATAGATGTCAACCTTACGGTAAGCGGTGAGCCAGTGGAGCAGGCAGCATCCTACAAATACTTGGGAGCTTTGGTAAACGAGCACAATGACCCGAAAAAAGAAGTAAGAGCTAGAATCGAGATTGCAAGAGGAACTTTCTTTCAAATGAAGAAATTCTTTATGCGTTCTACGTTTAGTCTGGCTCTAAGAATGTGCTTTTGTATGGGTGTGAAAGCTGGAACCTTGACCCCAGCACTGAGAAGAACATAGAAGCTTTTGAGATGTATTTATACCGACGTATGTTACGCATTCCATGGGTCCAGAAAGTCACTAACCATCGGGGTCCTTGAGAGGATGGGAAAATCTAAGGAGCTCCTCCTCACTGTTAAAGATCGAAAAACCCGATACATTGGGCATGTAATGAGAGGTCCCCGGTATGAGTTGCTGCGCCTTATCATAGAAGGAAAAATTTTGGGGAAACGTTGAGTTGGGAGAAGGAAAAACTCTTGGCTTAACACGTTCAGACCGGCTGCTTCCACCCTGGATCCACGCGAAACCTTCGCCTGGTACGGCTTCTTCCACAGTGGATCCATGAACTCATGATTCGGTGGATCCATGAACATTTTTCGAAACGCTCTGGATAGTTCATTTTTCCCCCAACAGGGCTCTTTTTGGTCTCAATCGCTTCGGAATGAACCCACCTTACCATCCCAACCTTTCGGATATCAGTGCATGTTATCACGCAGAAATGCTGGTTTCTCATCAGTGCGACTGTTTTGCTGTGAAGTTCCAAAATTTTCCTAGGTCCTGGGGACAATCTGGGTTTTGAGCCCCGGTCTGAAGGTATTAAGGATTTGAGGCGGTGGTTCTCCCGTTTATCGGAGGATGTTTTTCGGGTTGCCACCAACAAGGAAGAACTGGCTGTTTGGATCGCCAACCTCCGCGAGGAGTCGGCGAATTAAGAAGAAGAAGAAGTGTAAACAATGAGACCTGAGTTTCCATTGAGCCAAGAAGCTGAAGGTTGTATTTCTACAATAAAACATGTGGTTAGCCCTACCTCGACATCGAGAAACCGTCAATGCCTTTCGAACAGCGCCAGTTCTACCCTCCCACCCGTGCATCCAAACCACAACAAAAACTCGGTGAGGATGCTAGACAACAGCCACACAGGGTAGGTATTATAAACCTAAATCCAGCTAGAGCCAACACCCATTTGAATTTGAAAACTCGAACTACTCAATTTATCAAAAACCTCTTCATCAACACTAGAAAGAATTTCGAGAAAGGATCTGTAAAACAAATCCGGTACCCTGCTTTTAATAGCCCAGAAAACACTCGTCCTACCTCGTCTAGTAACCTGGTATTGGAAGTTACCTGGTCACCACACCTTGGTAACCTGATTTGGACAGACCAGTACCAAAATTCCTCCTAGATCCTCCTTACCATCAAATCAAATCATCCTTTATTTCCTCAAGTTTTACAAAAAGTATGGTTACGTCAAGATTTACGTTACTTATGAATAAAATAATTTGTTATGTACTCGTACTACTGCTTGGAGTTGTGAGGTGGTCCACTTGACTCCCCATAGCGCTGGCTGGGCACTGACCCAGCCAGGCCCGGGGCCCACCCACCATGGGGGTTTCCCGGGCCCGGCATCTCCCAAAGGGGGAAGCCAACGCGAACAAGCTGGCTCACCTCACCACCAGAGGCCAGGCCGAATGCCACCTGGCAGCAACAGCTGGATAAGCAACATAGCCAATGGGGACCACCGCCCAAGACCAATCAGGCACCGCAGAACATCAAACAAACACAGAAAACAATCATTTACACTGTAAATTACTTTCACACTCCAGACACAATAAGAATTGAACATAACAATATAAGCTAAGCAATTAATCAGTACCGTCAGGTGGGGAGACTTGGGACTTGAGGGGAGAGTTGAGACTTCCCACAAAAAGTTATGAATTACCAGGAAAGCTGATGTCGAGTTAGCGACCTGGTTCTTCTAGATTCTCAATGTTAGTACCTTCCCCATGATAGTTATGACTGTTACTAGTTCAAAGTGCGCCAATTTCACCCTCCCCTCAACAGGTGTTTTTATCAGTTGTTTTTGGCGTTCAGCTGAACAGTCACACTTCCACCTCCACTGTGGGCATCGATCATCTACCGCAAGTTTTTGTTTTCTAGGCGTATTTTAGATTAGTCTGTGAGAATATTTTGAAAATTAAGTCGTTCCCTCTAATCAGTCGACTGTTATCAGCGGGTTTTTTTCGACGGGGAGAGTTGAGACCTCAGTTTGAGGAGAGTTGACGATTAGTGACTTTTTTTGTTGTTTTTCTGGTTTTTAGATCTCGAGGAAGTACAAGGAAGTGAGTTCTCAAACATCCAAATGGGACAAACGTTCAAGCACTACCGGGTGTACAGCAAAGACAATCTTCTAAAAGTGCTGGACTCACATAGAATTCGATTTTTTTATCCAATTTTTGTAACATTTTTCCATTTGTTTAATTCTTTCAACGAGTTTCTTTTTTTAAAAATTTCAATTCTTAAGGTGGACGTGTTTTGAGTTTTTCAAGTGATAAAAGTTTGCATTTTGTTCTGGTAAAATAAAATGAATGAAAAATGAAACCACTGTGATCAGGAATATGAATCAAATTTTAAGGAAAACAGATTATCGATGCCTGCTTTTTTTCTCTGTGCCACTCACTTTCTATATTTTTAACTTGCAGAAAAGTCTCTTCTATGACATTTAGACTTGAAAAGAGGCCGAGAACGTGAGTAGCCTCAATACGGTCCCACTAATGAGGAGAGTTGGGACCGACCTTGAAAAAAATATATATACCCTGTGGAGGTATTTCAATTTTGATACCATGGGGGGATAGCCTGAGGTCTCACAACAGTATCTTTGCTTCTTTTATTTTGGAGAGCTTTCTACAACCTATGGTTGTAACAATAAAAAATTGAAAATTACAACCAGAGGGTTGAAAAAAGCTCCCCAAAATAAAAGCAGTAAAGGTCCAAAGATTTTAAAAGTCTACATGCCCTCTACAACTGGAGAGATTATTACATCAAGTTCATTATTTTTAATTTTATTATTATAAGCCCAGAAAATATTATCTCAATACTGTAAAAAAAATTCAAATAATAATAGAATAATAAATTTAATTGATAATAAAATATTATTTATTAATTAATTATTCATATTAATACAGAAAAAAAGAACTTACAGAGAACACAGGACTGCTAGGAGAAGGATCGTAATCTTTTCGTATGGCAGCAAGTCTTTCAGATATTACTGCACCGATGTCAACTGCTCTCTGCAATATGGAATAGCATTCATACTTCAATGTTGAAAACGATTGTCAAGTTTGGTGCACGAAGAAGAAGAAGTAAGGACCAATCGATAAGATCAATCCAGTGCCATAATATCAAGGGACAACTTGTGTCAGGGCGTCCGAGAAAGATACGGCCAAACTTCAGGAGTCGATTCTACAAGGTATTCCCAACAAAAAATGTCTCCTAGCAGTTTTCTTTTAACCCCTTGTTTTTTTCAAGTTTTTTCAATTTAAAGATTTTTGTCGAATGTTGAACCTTGTCTCACTAAAGTGACTATAGCTCCCTTATTTTTCATGGAAATTAAATTCTGATTACACCTTTGAAAAGAGCATTAAATTTCCCATCAGCTGAGCTACAACAAACATTTTTAACCTCGCATCTAGTCAGATTTTTTCTAGTCCAAACTTGAAACTTTGCAATTTTCGAGTTTTTTTGACGAAATTCTCAAGAGATTTTTACCCGTTTCCTGTAGAGGAAATTCAATGCGGTTCCTCATAATTTCAGGTTTTCTACGGCATAACCAAAAAAATATTTTACAATCGAATTTAGGGGATACATTTGTGTTTGAACGCGGAAAAATATGTATTATATTTTTTTTTTCAATGAAATCGACGCTTTGACGGGAGGATGCGGGGTTGGATGGAGAGTGAGAGGAGCGGCGGTGGAAGAGACCCCAGAATCCTCCCGTCAAACCGTCGTTCGTTGACAAAAAATCCACGTTTTTCCGTCCTAAATTCAATTGTAAAATATTTTTTGATTATACCGTAGGAAACCTGAGATTTTGAGGATTTTTTGCTGAAAACCGCATTGAATTTCCTCTACAGGAAACGGGTGAAAATCTTCGGACTAGAAAAAACCTAACTAGATGAGGTTAAAAATGTGTGTTGTAACTCATCTGATGCTACATTTAATGCTCTTTTCAACGGTATAAACAGATTTGAATTTTCACTAAAAATAAGGGAGCTATAGTCATTTGAGTGAGACAAGATTCGACATACGAAAAAATCGTTAAATTGAGAAAAACTTGAAAAAACAAGAAGTTAAAAGAAAATTGCTAGGAACATTTTTTGTTGAAAATGTCTTGTAGAATCCACCCCTGAAATTTGGCCGTATCATTCTCGGAAACCCTGTATACGGTAGACTTGAGAAGTAGTAATAAGATCACAAGTGTAGTTTACCCACCAAATTCAATTTCGATCTCACTCTTCCCTCATTTTTTGCAGTATACTAACTATTACGGCCTCGTAAATTTATGATTTAGACTTTCCAAATGAGAAGGAGAGGCGGATTCGGGAGGTACCTCAGGTAAAGAGAGGGAAAGAATGGTCACGTGACATTCGCACAATAAATACTCGGCTCCAGAATCAGCCCTCATGCATTATTCTCAAACCTTCGCCACGACTCATTCAACAAGCACCTCCTTGTTCTCAGCTTTTCTCGGTACTTCGTAGGTTTTGCTTACTTTCCTTACCCTCCAGGACAATATCCAGTTTCGGGCCGAGCTACTTCCTTCCTATACAGGGTGTTTCATAAGTAACGGACCACCTTTTCTATTTCCGTTATTTGTGTGTGTTATTTGCGTTATTTGTGTGAAAATCAAAAACTTGTCGAAGTAACCTCCCCTTATTTTTTGCAAAGAATTCGAATATCAAATGTGCACCTACTTTGTTTTTTCAGATGGAACCCCCCATTTTTTTTTTTTTTTTTTTGCAGATTCAGATTTTACGTAAATTTTAAGAACATAATACTTCGACAACTTTTTTTTTAAGCGCGCAACCCGCTCAGCAAGCGCTCAAAGATGCGCAACCCAGGGATTGTGCCACAATTGAGGTGAAGTTAGAACTCATGTGTGGCACATCACTTAGCACTGTTTTTCTCCGCTGGGTCTCGTGGTGATATCCCCTTCTTGATTTGGTATCATTTTACCTCATTCACAGCAGAAAAAGTCACTTTTTGAGGAGTAAATCGTCGATTTTCCGTGGAATCTTTTCCGAGTATTGTTTCCTTTACGAATTATTTCTCCTCTGACACAATTTTATAAATTTTACAGTTTTTTAAAAACTTTATTGGGACTGATTCATTACCCTTCATAAGAAAATCGATGATTTCCACCTCAAAACGTGACTGTAAATGCGGTAAAATGAAATCAAATCAAGAAAGGGATATCACCACGCGATTCAGCGTAGAAAAACAGTACTAAGTATTGTGCCGCACTTGAGGTCTACCTTCATCTCAATTGTGGCACAATCTATGGGTTGCGCATCTTTGAGCGCTCGCTGAGCGGGTTGCGCGCGTTAAAAAAAAAGTTGTCGAAGTATAATGTTCATAAAATTTGACGTAGAATCTGAATGAGCAATAAAAAATGGGGGGTTCCATTTGAAAAAACAAAGTTGGTGGGCAACGCGCGAAAATGCGATGTTCTAATTCTTTGCAAAAAATAAGGGAAGGTTACTTCGACAAGTTTTTTGATTTTCACACAAATAACGGAAATAGAAAGGGTGGTCCGTTACTTATGAAACAGCCTGTATATTACCACCCCTAACAACTTATGCTTTCGGGCCTAATGAGATAGAATCCTTGTTCTCAACCCTACAACATTATTATTTACGGTTTCGAACTGGATTGGTAATTTTCCTCTCAAAAACTTACATTACCATCCCTTCACTTCAGTCGGTACTAAGAATTCAAAGAACTTTTTACCTATTCTAAACTCATTATTTTTTTTCAAGGTAGTCAAAGTTAGAACATAGTCAAGATTTTTCGAGTTCGTAACACCAACCTTTTCAGCAGGAGTAGGGTAGACAGTAGGGTACTTGGGCACGACAGGTCCAGCAACCACCGGAGGAGCTTCTATCGCTAAAGGCGCTGCCGGGTCTTTTGCTTTGCTCGTGGATGGCGCAGATTTTGTTTCGCTTCTCTTTGGCGAAACAGGAACCCATTCACTTTCTGCGTAAAAAATAGTATTTTGTTAAAAAACTAAAAGATTTTGATGTAGTCCTACCTATACAATGTGAGAGAAAATTGGAGTCAGCGCGTGAGGGATTAAAATTGAAACATGGTAGCGGTCAAGGACACCCCAAACTGCGACCATTGCCCAGAGGTGGAGGATGTAATACACAAGCTATTGATTTGCCCATTTTATGAAGAGGAACGACGCGAATGGATTCGGACGCTGGAGGATCGAGGAATCTGGGAACTGCTGAAGATGTCAACCAACAGAGAGCTGAAAGTGATGCTGAAAATGGCCAGAGACGCTGGGATACAATCCTAAAATAATCAGTGTACAATTCCACAAATATTTTTTAGAAATCTACTTATTCTTTCTTTCTTAGTACTGTACTAAAGTTATATGATGTAAGCAACGTAAACACCATGTGGCTATACAGGGTGTCTACACTTTGGATGGGCATAACTTCAGGGATCGATTCTACAAGATATTTCCAACAAAAAATGTCTCCTAGCAATTTTCTTTTAACCCACTCAAATTCCTTTTTTTTCACTTTCAAGTTTTTCTTCGCGTTTTCGACCGTATAGCACTGATATGGTCATAACTCCCTTATTTCTCCTGAAAATTCGATTCTGACTACACCGTTAGAAAGAGCGTTAAATTCCTAAGCTACCTAGTGCAAAATCAAAATATTTCAACAATAAAATTGTTTCAAAAAATCAACTCAAAAAGCAAACTTAAAAAAAATTTCGAAACGACTTTCTTCGACCAAAGTTTTTACTCTAAATCCCTGCCCACTTCGATGGGCGCTCTTCGGAGAAAACATGCTCCAATTGTCAGCTTTCCAACGGTCCATCAATTTTTCTTTTCAACATTCAAATTGGAAGAGTAAATGAAGTTTGAATGCCAGAAAACGTGTGTTTTACAAGAAAATCCAGTGTTTTAAGCTGTTTATGGTCCCCCTCGGCCTCAAGATGGCTTGACGATTTTGGTATCATTTTCTAAGTAATTTTTTACGCTGAATCCAATAGTGGTACTTCCGAATGATTCCGACTGCTAGAAAGTGGATTTTTCGAAGAAAAACTTCGTTTTTCGTAGATAAAATACTACGCATTATTCGTAAATGTGGTGGTGAGCATAAAGTAACCTTTCTACTCATCAAAAACACCGAATTTCTAGCTGATTGAAGTTTTTGTTGAGTTCAAAAGTGTTACTTTGTGATCACTACCCCATTTACGAATAATGCGTATTTTATGTACGAAAAACGAAGGTTTTTTTTCTTCAAAAAATCCACTTTCTAGCAGTTGAAATCATTTGGAAGTATTACTATTAGATTCAGCGTAAAAAATTACATAGAAAATGATACCAAAATCGTCAAGCCATCTTGAGATCGAGAGGGACCATAAACCGCTTAAAACACTGAATTTCCCTGTAAAACACACGTTTTCTGGCATTCAAACTTGATTTACTCTTCCAATTTGAATGTTAAAAAGAAAAATTGATAAACCGTTGGACATCTGACTATTTGAGCATGTTTTTTCCGAAGAGCGCCCATCGAAATGGGCAGGGATTCACAGTGGAAACATTGGTCGAAAAAAATGCAAGTTTCAAAAAAAATGTGTAAAGTTTGCTTTTTGGCTTGATTTCTTGAAACTAGGTATTTTACTGTTGAAATATTTTGATTTTGCACTAGGTAGCTTATGAATTTAACGCTCTTTCTAACGGTGTAGTCAGAATTGAATTTTCAGGAGAAATAAGGGAGTTATGACCATATCAGTGCCGTAAGGTCGAAAACGCGAAGAAAAATTTTAAAGTGAAAAAAAAAGGAATTTTGAGTGGGTTTAAAGAAAATTGCTAAGAGACATTTTTTGTTGGAAATACCTTGTAGAATCGATCCCTGAAGTTATGCCCATCCAAAGTGTAGACACCCTGTATAGGTTTAAAAAAAACCAGTCAATAAATTAAAAAAAAAAAAAAACATTGAAACGAAGTCAAATGAAAGGTATTAGTTGAGATGCTCTGACTAGTAAACACCACGTACTTAACGTGACAAAAACTATTTGTGAGTGCTACTGTTCTGAAGTACAACGATGATGTCAATCATTTCGAATTGGAATCGTAGACCTTACCAATGACTGTTACCTTCACTACTAGGTTACTAGTTGTGTGCCAAGCACGCATTTCCTGACAATGAGGTGCGGAAAATAATTTCTGGGTTCATGGCACAAAGGAGAAAAGTGACGAACTAGATCCCAATGAATATTGTGTTTGTTCTTGTAATGATCCATTTACTCACATATTTTAGTTCTCCAATAAAGTGACGTGAAGGGGAACCCCTGAGTGAGTCATCAAACGGTAGGAAGAGTGAGGTAGGGGTAAACACGTCAGACTGACGTCACCTTCCTCCACTCTCCCTTTACCTTGTTACCTGTAATATAAAAGGAACGCTCAGGCTTGTTTTCATGCAGTTTACTTCAACAATTCGACTTGATCATTTCTCTCTCCTTCGTCTCATTAGCAGCCCAAGTTCCTCAGAGACATCTGTTCACCTTCATGGCGCCGGCCTCTGCTCCCATATTACCTAGGAATTGTCTTCCCCAACTAGCCACTAGATAAATGCGCCGCCTCTGTCCAGTCTGCCACATCAGCGCCAAGGTCCGCGGCTAGAGCAAGCTTTTATACACTCTTTCCCTCGGTAGGCAGTAATGCGCAAGGAAGTCAGTGAATGGTAAATCTCCTGCATCCCTGTTGAGTAGGGACCAATAGAAATCAACAAACCATCGAGAAGGTCATCGCCTTCACTCGACAACACGCGCATAACAGCTCTCAACAGGGACTCTGACTATTTTCTTCAACTTCAAAAGCAAGTATTTTCGATCAAGAATTTCAATCATCTGCCAACGCTGAGGTAAATTTCTCTGGCAAAAGTTATTCGCATCATGTTTGTGGATACAGGAGTCGTCCTTTGCGTGAACATCGCTAGAGTTGATGCAAGTAGAAAACCGGGCCCAGCACACTGCCTTGGCGCCCGAGAAGTTTGGTCCTAAAAAGGTTAAGGCAAGTTCTGAATGATACTAATAGTGACTAGCTGTCATATGAGATAGCACCACTTATTGGTTACTATCTATCAAGAAATTCATTAATGACGTTATTCTCTAGCATAATGTTGGATAATTCGGCAGAAATCTATACTTACTTGACAGATAATACAATACAACACCCCCCCCCCCCTTGAGACAGTGGCCGGATGCATTAAACAGATCTACTCAAGAGGTTTATCGATGAGTGTTCTAGGAGAAAGATTTATTAATTTTTTCCTTTATTGGCTTCACATTATACAGTTGTTTCATGTATTTAGCAATGTGAAACAATATTCATGGAATGGGAGATTCGTCGTCGAATCTTCGAATTTGGAGATTTGACGAGAGTCAAATCCAGTCAGCCACCCAAGCGGCTAAGGCAAAAAGCAACCATCTGATGGTCTGCAGGAGAAGAGGAAATGTTGCTTGCTGGCATTAAAGCGAGCTTAGCACATCTAGCATGGAACATATTTCAGCCACGAGCTAAGTACAAAAATGCGTTCAAAATTGTGTGACGGAAGTAGAGCAATGGTTTTCCTTTGAGAGAAGACTCCTCATCGGTAGGTACCTTGGAGATTTGACGAGAGTCAATGAGTCATTAACTTCCCATTATCCATTTTCATGGCCTTCATGACCGTTCAAAGCACTGCCTTCGCAACAATTAGAAACACAGATCAGCCGCCAAAGGTTGCCACTGACACACCAACACGGAACCACATCACACCCGACCGCACTGCTGGAGGTACGTGAGTGGGAAGTCGTTGGCCAAGGGAAAGGATAGGAGAGGTCGTTTAAGAAGGATTAGGGGTCAAGAAGCAAGGCTGAGTCTGGAAATCGAACAAGCGAAGTTTAAGGTGGTTATGTAGCAGTGGTGGATTGCAGAGGAGAGAACGGATCAGGTCTGTAGTGGCAAGAGTGGAATCAAAGAAGTCAAAGTTCCGGTAGGCGATGGACTCGTTGGCCTCTCTGGGTAGGCGGTGAAGGAGATAGTTGCGATCAGCGAAGGGCACGTGGAAGAGTTGTTGAGCAATATCGTGCACAAACCATTGTGCAAAAAATCCACAGAACCCCCTCCCTTTATTATTTTGAAGGCTAAAATAGAATCATTTTGTCTAATGTAAAGGGATAAAAACTTGGCCCTTCGGGCCTCGCCAGGGGGCAAGCCCCCTCGACCCCTGATGGTTCCTGCTTAGAGCCTTCGGCTAAAATTCAAGAAACATGGAACATGCTTTAGCCATGCCTTTAGCGGTCGAAGCTTCTCGAATGTTCTTGGTTTAATACAAGTTTGAAAATGAGCTACCTTACTCGCTCTTCCGTGGAAGTAGACGATGACTCACTACTTTGTAAAGCAGTCTCAATCACAACAAAGGTATTCTTATTATTAAGAAATCGAAAACATCTGGGCACCATTAAGGTGCCCGTCCACTAGGTCGACAGCGCGGCTCGGCGCGGCGCCAAAAAAAATTTCTAGAAATATAATGGGAAATGAATGGCAGCCCGTCCACTGGGTCGACAGCGCGGCGCGGGTCGAAAAATTTTCGCAATCTGCCGCTCTCCAGACTTCTGGAGCCTACTGGATGGAGGGCGAAGCGAAAAATTGTCGACCTCGGTCATTTGCGTCAGTGTTCTGCTTTTGTATAAGAGGCTTAATCAATGGGTGAAGCTCGAAAAACTTCCCCCTCGACAATCTAAAATACCTACTTTATAAATTTTAGCTAGTCTCTTAGCGAATCTTGGAACAGGTGATTGTGCTCCCCCAGGTCCATCCTCTTAGCGTTTATTGGATGGACCCAAAATCTTCTCCTTTTCCCACCGATTTGGTCCTCTTCTTCTGCTTCCAAAGCTGCAACTAAGACGAACATTTCTTCGTCGTCCGATGAAAACATAATATCTATGCCCGACATTTTCCTGAGAAGGCACCTTCACTCGACGCGGAACTGACAAAACGGCGGGTAGAAAAATTTTATCCGCTCCAGTGGACGGAGCTCATGAATTTCGCGTCGCGCCGCGCTGTCGACCTAGTGGACGGCCAGCTTAAAGCGTCGAAGAACACATCACAATAAAAAGCCCGCGTTCATACAAAAATCTCGCCTAGGTTTCAAGATCCTTTGATTACATTTTTTAAAACCAATACAACCAACAACATCAATATGATCCACTAATCGATGATGGTTTTTACCGAGAATGTTATTTACAGTTCTTTTAAATCAGAGGTATATCTACCTGTGTGAAATGGGCCATAGAAGCCCAGCCATAGATTTAAGGCGCGCATAGACTGACCCGCAACACTTCCCAAGCCGCATCATTCCGTTACAACCGAACTTCTCATCCGCCCATCTTCTCGAATCCATCACAAAACAAATCTCCACTGAAATTTTCTTCAAGGTCTGACATGAATGAAGCCTGTAGAACTATATACAACCACTTTCAACGGTATTAATTCGTGTTTTTAACAAGATAGGTAATATGTAGGTACAATACTATGGAGAGTTGAACATACTGTTAAGTCCATTACTTTTTGGTTTATTATTTCTAATAATAAGCCTATGTGATCGTATCGCAAAAATTTTTTATAACCCAATCTTCCCACACCCAAGGGTGCTATGGGTCACAAATGGATGAAAAATTGTGTTTTTGAGGTTTTGGTTGAGCAACTAATCGCCCTACAAGTATGGGTGATATGAGCCAAACATGGGTGAAAATGGTGTTTTCGAGGTTTTTTTATTACATAGACTCCATTTGGGGTCTGGTTGATCCTAACTTCTTTCCAGCCCGAACTCCTGAACGTCTTGAGGTCCAAGCATCCGAAAGGAACCGAATAGAAAACAAAAGCGAAAAGCGCGAAAGCGTTTTTTTTTTTTAAATAGTGAAAACTGCAAAGTTGTGATCTTAGCAGACGAGTGATCTATACAGAAAAATAATAAACCTTTGTGTAATAATTTGCAGCGTTTTTTATTCAAAATTCCCACCCACCATATTTTAGTATATGGTTGAGGATAAGTTTCTCCAACATCTAGCAGAGTTTGGGGCGATTTGAAGATGACTATTTTTTGTAAATTGCGAAAATGTACGAAATTTCTACTAAAATAAACTATCATCCAAAATTGGGCGTTCATAACTTTTCTCCTACTGATACGGAAGCGACCAAATTTCAGTATAATGTCCACAAGTTATATAAGAAACATGTCCCAGAATTTCGTGCATGTAGCTCAGTCGTAAGTACCCAGCCATAGATGATTCGTGCGAGAAAACGTGTGTTGCGGCGTCAGAACAGGTGGCACACCTACTTCATATAAGATAAATTCGTGGTTTGACGAATTGGTTTTTTAAAAAAACATTATTCAATTTAGCACACTCAAAATCTAAGTACAAACTGCTGTATACAAGAATTAAGAAAGGAGTGAACGTGAACGAGGTTCAAGACGGACTGCCCCGAGCCAGGGATTCTTCCCGGCGAGGACAGAACCTTCTGAGGGGGAGAAAATGTTTACGCTGCTATAGTATTTACGAAGGCAGAAAATTGCGTTAATATAACTTATATCGTCGGTGAAGCGGCAACATGCTACATCTCAATTTTCCCAAGTTTTCAGGAGACACAAAAACTTTTGACAATTTCATCAACAATTAGACCCATTTCATCAATTCTGACTGATTTTACCATATATTTTCAATTAATTAAAAAGTTAAGTGAGTTATAGCATGTTACTTCATTTCACTCTGAGTTATAGCTAGTTACAGTCCCCGTCGAGCAAGAGTTATCGCACGTTGCTTTTCAAAATGAATTATTTCATGTTGGCAATATTGTGAATAACGCCGAAATAAATAACTTTTTCGACAATCTGACTTCACCAATGGATCCGGCGGGATATTTTGTATCAAGATTGATGTATAACTCATTTTGGTAAAAAATTGAGTTATTGCATGTTGCCGCTTCACCGGCGTTATCTATTAGTACTTATTTTATTCAAAATTCCCACCCACCATAATATGGGTACTTCCCACCATGATTTATACTAAAATATTATTTTAGTAAGTATATTGTTAAGCGTCTATGGCCCATTTCACACAGGTGGTATATCTCAGCTTCGTCCATATTTACAGCTGTTTTTGGCTACATATAACTTACGCATAAATTAAGGGCTTTTCAACGAGTGGCGAACGATTTTCGTGGGATGAAAACTAACGGCAATACATTTCCCTAGAAACGGGTTGATTGTAAGTGAAATTCATTACAAAATCCCGCGCTATTTTCCTTCCTCGGTTTCGTCACGTTTTTGCCCTGTTAAGGTGCGATTTCCCTGGCGCGTCCGAGGCGGGCGGCCGCGGGTCGTGACCAGACGCTTCCCACTGCTTCAGTGTTTTTAGATGGAACCGATTTCCCCGGCGCGGCCGCGGCCGGCGGCTCGTCTCGGCGGCTACATGGGCCATTCTGGGCGGTTACATGACAGCCGCCGCGGCTGCGACCCGACTGGTCTAGTGAGCAGTCCAGCCGCGCTGCCTTCGCGGCTAGGGTATGCAAACCCGCAATGTTTTTACATTTTACTGCGAGTTACAGTATTGAGCCTGGCGTATATGGCAAACTCATTTCTCAAGAAGATCAGTACCAAACGAACATTTTCTCTTCTCATAAATACAACCCTCTGAAAAGAGAGACATGTTTATACATTAAGAAATGTATATACCTACCTATTATTTCACACCTGAAAAGTCTACTAAGTGGATGTTGCACATAAATATGAGGAGTTTGATTCCAGAAGGTACTAACGACCATTTCTATCGATATTGAGTTAATACTTGCCCAGGGTTTTAGGGAGGTAGTTCTTCACAAAAATGCGATCGTTTTGAAGCAAAAGATTATCTATTCCCTCGAAAAACAAGGGTGAATATTCCATTTAATTTCAAAATGTACTATATCCAGCACAATGGCGGTCTCTCATCCGTTTTGTTTCAAAAGGTGCTTTATCCACTTCGTTTGATTCCCAAAAGTACTAAACGCCACGTTTTGTATCTGTTTTGTATATTCATAAACCTGATATTTCAAACCTCGTTCAAAAGTATTTTAAACTTTGAACTAATTTACCTTTCTTTCTAACAATATTTATTATAATTTAGAAATATATAAAGAATAACATCATTGGTTTACAGCACGTTTTTCAGGTCGCTATGGTTTTTTGCGTTTTTCTCACGTTTAACCAAAATGGATATAGTGCCTACCTTTTGGAATCAAACTCCTCATATCTACTTCGCATCCATAACCCGATTGTAATAAATGATCCGATGCATAATAATAATTCTCAAAAATTCAATCATTCAAATTTATAGGGAACCAACTAGAGTTTCAGCCCCACAATCCCTGAAAGTACCATCGAAATCGAACGGAAACTATGGACCATATGATCGTTATTTTTCACCATCTAGTGTCCCGAACCCACAATTCCTGAAAATGTCATCGAATTCGGATGGATAATGTGAATTCGGACAGTAACTTCATACAGTTTTGCTCGTTATAAGGATTTAGGGACCAACTTACAGACAGGCACGGAACCAAAGAAGAAGACAGACACAGAAACCAAAATTATTCAAGAAGAAACGTAAAATGTGAGTGGACATTTTGATTTGGAGGACTTTTTTATCCTAGAAAAGTGAAAACAATAATTCCTCTACCTGGGGCTTCCTCATCGCTGACATGCATGGGGGCTTCAAATTCATATGGGATCATCTAGGATCTACCCTTCCTACTCGCTGAAAATTTGATCGAAATCAGATCAAAACTGCAGAAATAGGTAGGATTTGGAACTCTGGCTCCACTCGATTTCGTTCTAACCAACGAAACGATGAGGTCAAACCATTTGAAGTTCAACAGAAAGAACGATCTGAAAAGTTGTTCATAATTTCTCAGTCGATGAGAATACTGTAGAATCTCTCTTCTGTTCTTGCCAAAAACATGGTTGAGTGAGGCTTCCTATCCATCAACAATAGTTCCTCCTCTGCCAGTGAATGCGCCACAACTATAATCTCGCGCAACATTATCGAAACTGGGAAAGAAAAAAAACGGCCGGTGGCTGAGTAGGTAATTGACAAAATCGCCAGCCGCCCGCCGCAGACGCGCCAGGGAAATCGCACCTTTAGGTGATGGCTAAAGCATGTTCCCATAGGTTACACCACTTTACACAATCCTTAGTTCCGTATCAATGACAAAGCAAAATTTTGTGACTCGATACCGTTCCTATTTACCGTTACCGAAAAACGTAACACTTATTCCCAGTTAGGTCAAGGCTGAAGCATGTTCCATACTAAAAATTATAAATGAATAAATAATGATCTGAGCATCGAATCCTATTTATGCAGGACAAGTCGACAGTCGAGCCTACATGGAAGTGGTTTAACATTTCGTCTACAAGATGACGAGGATTTGCAATAAGGAAATTATCGATAAAGAAATTATAGTGAAGACTGACCTGTTTTCCTGTGGTGTTGGCCACTTGATACGGGAAACTGTACTCTGAGGATTTCTGTAGCTTTTTCTTGGTGAGTTTTAGGTGGAAGAGGAACGCAGTTCTGAAACGTCAGAAATATTAGATAAATTTCCTCCAACTCCTACCTACGGTGTTTCAAAATTGCGAGACACATACGTAAATTTATCGTAATGCTCCTTCCGGCAGCAGATAAACTCTTACCCTGATGTTCATGATGATCTGGCTTGGCCTTTCTTTCAACTTGAACGGGTGGTGGAATGGTTTTTCACCTTCGTCGGATGAACTGTCTGAGCTTACAGACTCCATACCAGAAGCCTCTTTCCGAGATAAATGTTTGCAGAAATCTTAAATAAAAAGGGAGTAAAATATCAATAAATAAAAATAAAATACTGTTATTTCATGATCAAGTTACTCATTGGTAATTATTATTTTAGTAATATCTGTTATTCACATGTGAGGTGTAGGTACGTCCACTTCGTTTTCTGTTACTTATATAATAATGGGTGTTCCAGAAGTAGCGCCGAATTTTAAGTTGGCACTATGGTTTCCCGCGAAGGTTGGTAGCCATGATGTTATGATTTTTGTTATCTATTATCATTCCGATTTGAGTTACCGACCCACTCGTTACTAAGTTTTTGTTGTTTACGTGACTTTTTAGCGATGGAACAGCTCTCCAAAGAACAGCGTATTTTGGTGTTAAAAACTTTTTACAAGTGTAGTGAAAGCCCCACAGCAACGGTTCGAGTGCTTCGTGATCGTCTAGGATGTAATGAGGCACCTAACGAATCCACTGTTCGAAGATTGGTGCGCAAATTCGAAACCACGGGCTCAATTTTGAACGACACGAGCCCCCGCTCATCGTGAGACGAAGAGACTCGATGCAGTTCGAACCAGTATGCAGGTGAGCCCTGCAAAATCAATTCGCCGTCGTTCTCAACAGCTGAACATTTCACCCACCACTTTACATAGGGTTATTAAGAAAGACTTGCACATGAGTGCGTACAAAATCCAGCTCACCCAGGAATTGAAACCTGCTGATCATGGCAAGAGGTTAAGATTTGCCCAGTGGGCTTTGCGACAAAGAACAGCGGATTTTGAGTTCACCAACCGCATAATTTTCTCAGACGAAGCTCACTTCCATTTGTCAGGGTATGTGAACAAACAAAACTGCCGAATTTGGGGGTACGAGAATCCGAGGGTCATTCAGCAACGAGAAATGCACCCACAGCGATGCACAGTTTGGTGCGGGTTCTGGGCTGGTGGAGTTATCGAACCTTACTTTTTTGAGGATCAAAAAGGAAATGCCGTTAACTGTTAATGGGGAAAGGTACAGGGAAATGATTTCTGAATGGTTTTGCCCCCAACTGGACGGAATTGGTGAATTCGAAGGATTTTGGTTCCAACAGGATGGGGCAACCTGCCACACTTCGCGCGAGACAATGGCAATTTTGCGAGAACATTTTCCCGACCGCATCATCTCGCTCCGCGGGACTCAGGAGTGGCCAGCACGGTCCTGCGACTTGACCCCACTCGATTTTTTCTTGTGGGGGTTCGTTAAGTCCTAGGTTTAAGCCAATAAACCACGGACGATTCACCAACTGAAGGAAGAAATCCGAAGAGTAATCGCCACCATCGATCCGGAAAGCTGCCGGCGAGTGATCGAAAATTTCAATTACCGTTTGGTGCAGTGTGCGGCGAGTTTGGGTGGGCACATGCCAGATGTGATTTTTCATACTTAAATCGGAGTATATTTGCTACATTTTCCAATAAAAAAATTTCAAATTAAGCGAAAATTGAGTTTTTTATTGCCCTTTGAAATTCGGCGCTACTTCTGGAACACCGGATATATAAGTAATATATATTATATACCTACCAGTTAATTCGTCAACAGTTTTCCCGCCAGCTGTGATGTGAACCACTTTGTTCGCGTCTCCGCCAACGTGGCCTTGTCTCAACATGGACAAAGCATTTTTACGAGCAATTTCCAACAGCTTCCCTTTGTCGATGTAATATTCGTCTTTTTCTTGTCTGAAACGATGAAGACAGCATGTTTTATCTTTGAGATGCATTATTTTGAATCGTAAAAGGTATTACACTTCAATCGAGAAAAAAACGTCCTGCGAACTTCCAAATCTTAGAGATGCTTCACTCTATTGGTGATTTTACCGTGACGTCACTGAGTTTCGATACTACAGGTCTGCCACAGAAACTTTGCATCCCTTTGGCGCATTCTTCTGGAGAACATAGAACTAATTATCTCTTATCATCAAGAAGATTCCCGCGTCTATGATAATGTTTTGGGAATTTCTCCCCTAAAAAGGGACTTGATTTCCCTCCTACTGCAGCTTGAAATTGGTGCATCTCCGAAATTGAAGTTTTGTGGTTCTACACAAACATCAAATTTCTCACAGCTCCAATTTCCGTGTGAAGGTGTCACCCTGGAAGGTTGACTCGATCGTTATAGTTCGTGGATCCGCCACCTAGGGGGCGCCATACAGATGCAAAGTTTCTGTGGTAGACCTACAGATGGTATCCGTTGAGGAGGCGCAGAAGTATTTTCTCATAAGTCCAATATAGAGCTCTGATTAAAATTACCTAGGGGAGATTGCATCAACTTCTTACAAGTGCCAACATTTTAAATTTTCTCCCGTTGGTGGGCGAAACGACTCTGGGTTTTATGAGTCTTTTTGGTTTATTATTTTCAATAATGAACCTTTAGACTCGACAAAGAAAACAATTTTTTAACCCCCCCCCCCCCTCAAAATTTGTTGGTTTGCGTCTCAAGGTACGTAGAATCCAAAAATCGAATAAAAATTTGGCTGTCCATCCGCGGCACTTTCCCCACTTAGCATTCAGCGATTTTGATGAAATTTGGTATGTAGGCTCCATTTGGGGTCTAGTTGAGCCCCAAAGATTTTGGTTGATGTAGGTCACTTCTAAGGGTCGAAAAATTAATTTTGAAAACGCCCCAACTCAAAAAATTTTTATATAAAGGTATTGTTTTTCCATCAATTCAAGATAGTATAGAATTTTTTGAGACCACACGGAGCTCTGTAGGACAAACTGTTCGCTCCCTACAAAAATTTAAGATTTGTACTAACGATAAATCAGAAACACGAGTGTGAATCGCAAAAGAGGCCTAATCCCCGTTCAAATGTTAGCTGACCGAAATACGATCGATTTTTTTCTTCAAGTTGGTTGGTGGTAACAATGGCAAAGCTGTGTTCTTTGCAGACGAGTGATCTATATGATGATCTATAATAAACCTTTGCGTAATAATTTGCAGCGTTTTTGTAATAAAAAAAATTATATTCAATCACACTGTAATACATGTAAGTCATTCATTCATCAGAGCACTCTCTTGGACGTACCACCAGCGCCCCTATTGGGAGTTGGCGCCTCCTCAACAAATACTGCCTTGTACCAAATAATACATTCTAATATTATTCTAATCAATAATTATAGAATAATAATATTATTCTATCAAATAATTGATAGAACCGGTCTCCCTCGAATTTTGCCATGATTGACCACTTTTCTCTGTGTGTTCAAATGCCTAGTTCATTAGGTTTTTTTCTCTCTATACTTTGATGAAATCCAGGTAGGACAGAATGATAAATTCATAGGGATGTTCCCCGCACACATTTATTCTCAATAAGTTTCTCTTAAGGTCGTTGCTAGGGAGAGTAGTTTTGAGGTATGCCAAGGAAGGATTTTGCCATTGCAGAATATAAGAAGAAACCACAAAGACGATGATGTTTACTATTAAATTCAGGTATCATCAGGCTTGGCTTACCGTGATCTACTTCTTTCTTGACTTCCTTTGCTTCGTTTTCTCCGATCGCTACTTCTTTCTCGTTCTGAAGACTTCCTCCATTTCAGTTTGCTTCTCAGATCGTCCGGTTCCTTAGAAGTTCTCCTCCGTTTGGAACGAGGACTGTGCGACCTCTTATGGCTGCGGTCCAACGAGCGGGATCTCGATCTGTGTTGTAAATAATTATAAAGAACGCAAGAAAGACTTCTAGGGCCGTGCACTAATGAATTTCTAAAATCGTTTAAAATTTCAAATTCAGGTACAACTTTTAAAGTTTTTGCGCCTTCAATTTCGCGAAATACTAAGAACGAACGGCGACCAACTGAGACCCTCTTAAGTAAGTTAATAAATTTATAGATAAATATACTTGTCTGCCTTCTCTTTCTCCCATCTCTACGCAGGTATTTTTGAACAAGTAAGACTCGAACTCCCCCTAAAGGCCATATCACACGAGCGATTTTTTGGCTTTTTTTCCGCTGGAAAATCGCTGGAACGTGAAGAGGAAGTTAGAATAAGTTAGGCGAAGTTGAAGAAGAATAACCGCAGAAAACTGCGAATAGAGCGCATTCTGGTGGCCAGCAATTTTCACTGACTACAAGTTTTGGATCAGGTTATAGTAGTGTGGAATTTTGAAGCAACGTTTTAGAAGCGAAGTTTCACTTGTTGTCCACCTATTCACTATATCCTTCGGCGGCATACTTGTTGGAGGTTTAAAAATGAACGAAGAACTGATTAATTTTTCTCTCGGAAAACTGCAGAAAACTGAACAGACGTCGACTAGTAGATCAAGGAATGCTACAACCACAAATTACTTATCGATGGAGAACCTTCGAATGGTTTCCTTCCAGCTTTTTTTCCCGCACAAAATGGCGGACTAGAAAAATTAGAACGCGTTCTAAATATTCCAAAGCTAGAAAAATCGCTCCACCAGGGTGCAGGCTGCGCTATGGGGGGGTGGGGAAGTGGAATTAAAAACCCGCTGCATGGATACTTGAAACACAGTACTTCTTCCCTTGCATGGATACTTGAATCACTGTACTTCTTCCTCTTCACGTTCCAGCGATTTTTCTGCGGAAAAAAGCTGAAAAATTGCTCGTGTGATATGGCCTTAAGAGATATAGGGGAGACAGACACGGGGATAAACCCCGAGTTCAAATCGAGCATCTAAAGCTTGGTTCACATAGGTGCGTAATGTCCGTAATCCGTAGTGCGTAATTGGATGCTATTGGCTGGAGCCAATTGAGGGGGCGGGACTGATCTTTGCGGATGTCGACTTTTGGAGGTGAGTGTATCGTTTTGAAAAATTAGATATTTTACGCATTACGGATGAACTTCGATAAAATTCGGCAAACTTCGTGAAAGCTCTCGTCGTCTGTTCATCGTTCAGCTGTTCGTCGTTGACTAGGTCTCGTTTTTGGTTTATTGACCAAACAATCCGATTGCCGATTCCGGATTCCGTGTTGTTATTCGGTTTTCATTTTCGTTTTTGCATTGTGCTTTGCTGGA
Organism: Apolygus lucorum; assembly: GCA_009739505.2. Classification (NCBI taxonomy): domain Eukaryota; kingdom Metazoa; phylum Arthropoda; class Insecta; order Hemiptera; family Miridae; genus Apolygus; species Apolygus lucorum. Next base: position 49,113,515 of record CM019178.2, on the reverse strand, counting down.
TATGAATTTAAGTGATTTTAATGAGAGCCTCATTGATCTCGTCCGATCAAATTATGTCAACAAATCCTCAGAAATCAAATCATTCTCCAATAACAGCATGAAAGAAGTCTGCGTATTATGTGGAAATATGATTGATTCAACTTCCGAAAACCTATTTTTCAATTGATTCAACTTCCGAAAACCTATTTTTAATTGATTCCACTTCCGAAAACCTGGGTTAAAAAACATTTTTGAGAGAATTTGGTCGTTTTGAACATTGCGATTCTTCACAACAATTTAATAACATTATTTTTTTACATCAAAGGTACTTACCTCGTTTTCCGAAATGGGTATACCCAGAGTTGGGCATTAGCTAACTAATTTATTAGCTAGTTAATTTTTCAACTAATAGCTAAATTAGCTTATAGCTTTTTTTCAATAGCTAAAAGATAAATTTAGCTATTAGCTGTCGAGGAACAGCTAAATCACCGCAGCTAAATCTGTTAGCTATAAGTTTTCGACTAAAAGCTAATTTAGCTAGAAATGTTAGCTGTTCCTAGACAGCTAATAGCTAAATATTTAGCTGCTAGCTTCAGCTAAATCGTAGCTAATTTAGCTGTAGCATTTAGCTGTTAGCTACAGCTAATTTTTGCTCAACACTGGGTATACCATTCACCGGGCCTACAAGTAGGCAAATCACCAAGAAGACGATGAAAATCTTTTTTTTCGAAGTTAATAATTAATAAGAAATTATTCGATCGATGAACAGGGCGAAACAGCAAAACAGCTGAACGCGGGAAAAAAGGCGAGCGGGAAAACAATTCTGCGCAGAACCTACTGCGCGCTTCTGCGTAATCGCGTAATCATTTGGCCATGTGAACGCTCTTTTACGCATTACGGACTTTGCGGATTACCGTAAACTGGGGTGAAATGAGAACAAACACGTTTTCCACAGCTTTTTTGAATTTTCGCGCCATGCCGTTTAATAAATCCATGTTTCGATTATTGCTATCGATTCGTGATGGTTTTTCGATGAGGATGGAGGCTAGGGGAGACGTCGATATCTCGAATCGACGTTATCACACCCTTTCGAAGTTCGGAGTACAATTCTGTCTAACCTGTTGAGTGCGGGAAAGTGTCCAAAGTTGAAGTGTTTCGCAGGACGTCCTGGTAAAAAGTAAGTGTTAACTTATTTCTGTTACTATCTGGCTATACAAAGGCGTTGGAATTATTTGCATAAGTGTAATGGTACATTTTTAGTGAAGGAGAAAAGAAAAAATGCAGATTTGTGGGGTGAATTGAACAAGGCCAGTCTCCTCGACCGAAAGTTCAGAAGAGGAAGATAATATTTCGCTCCAAGATGAAAGTGACGTAGAGAATGGAACAACGTGGGAAGAATTCATGGAACAACAGGCAAGACGGGATGAAGAGAGTGACAGAGAAAACGAGGTTGAAATTGTTAATAACCCTCATGAAAACATCGCTGCCAACGATCTCACAGCAGAAGGCATCGTGGTTGGAGATTACGTCCTCGCTGCTTATGATGAAAATCTTTATCCTGGAGTCGTTCTAGCGATTGATAAAGACGACGTGAAGTTATCCTGCTTGGAAAAAGTTGGGAAATACTGGAAGTGGCCCACTCCACCTGATGAGCTGTGGTATACAAGGGATAAGATTATTCGAAAAATTGGAAAGCCCAAACAAATTTCGTCTAAACGGGAAATATATCTAGTTGATTTGAAACATTGATGTGATAATTCAATTACGAAGCATTTAGAATTAAGGAAAAAGACAAACTGATAATTTGAGACTGACAGCTGTGATTTTAGAGAAATAAAGAGTTAAATTTGCTGTAATTGTTTATTAATAAAAATTTTGGCGTTCTGATGGTCTATTTTTTATTTCCAGTCAACCTTCGTTGGGTAGGAATGATAACAGTTTAGATTCATGTAGTTTTTAAGTGGAAAATTGCTATGTTCTCATTTCACCCCACTTGATGGGGTGCAATGAATACAACTAAAAACTTGAATAACTTTTTTCGTAATAGTGCTACATTTTTGGTTCATATCGCATTCGATAGAGGAGACCCAAAAACATAAAACCCTATGCGACTCTGCAATTGACAAAAATTTTTTAGGCCCCTACGTACGTAATAACGTAGATCTGTGCTCATTACACCCCAGTCTACGGTACGGAACACCCCCTCTTCTCTTTTTGCGCATTACGGATTACGGACATTACGCACATATGTGAACCCAGCTTTACATTGGTGGAGTAAAAAAATGTAAAAGGAAACTTTCTTACTTGAACTAGCCGGAGAAACAACTCCTAAAGTCCCTAACGTTGACACCCTGTATAACATCTCCAGTTTCCATCCAAGTTCAATAAAATCCTCAAGGATTGTGTGGTTCTTTAGTATCAAAATGTCATTAGTTGGTAATTTTCAAAAGTAACTGTAGAGCCTCTTCCTAGGTCTATCAAGTCTGCACGATCTGGTTTAGATTTCCATACCTGGATCCCCACCGGCGCTCCCGAAACCTGCTCACGTCAGAATGGTGGGATGAACTGATCTTGCTCTGACTCCTCGACCTGTGTCTGCTCCGCTCGACTTTCGCAGGGTCGTCTGATCGCTTCGATTTGTGTTCTGAATGCCTCTTAGATCCACCATCTTCTCCTCTACGACTTTTGCGACGGTGTTTTTCTTTTTTTTTCTTCTTCTTCGACCTGTCTTTGGTTTTGCCATCCTTGCGCTCTTCTTTCTTCTCGTCCTTTTCAAACCTTGAAAACGAGAACCAAGTATCGGCGATAACTTAGAGAATACAAGGAAAGTTTTCAGAATAAAGACATCACTCCTTTGAGAAGGTCGTAATTCTTGGGGCTAAAAATGAATACAAAGTAAACTACCAGAATGATTTGATAAGCGTTGAGAATAAAATAACAAAACAGCTGACAAAAATATTAAAGTAGCAATTGGAAAGGCTAACTTTGAGACTATCGAGAAATATTCATTTCTTAAAGGGGATATAATATCCAGGAATCATACTTTTAACATTTATGTAGGAGTTCTTTACCTCCAAAATTCAGATTCCTCGTCGAAATTCCTCATAAAATAAGATTTCTGGATTATTTTCTTACTTATTTGGATTTCTAACCAATCCAATGCGTTTGTAGATATCTATGTACTTAACAGTAATGTAATCAATGAAATTCTCAAATGCAAGAGTTTACATTGTGTTAAAACTCACTATTTCTGACTAGTGTTAGAACTTTTGGAACCTTGAATAAATTTTGGAATGAATTCACACTGGCAAAAGTCGACTGGAATCTTTTAGAACCAACTCTGATTGAGATGAGAAGGAGTGATTTGAAGGCGGTCATCAACCCGGCATGCAGAACCGTTACCCTTTTCGCGCCTGGATTCTCGAGAGCCTACTGTCCCTCACAGCCCGCCCGCCGGCGGGTCCCTCTGTCCCCTCAGTACCACATTATTTTGGCAACTCGGAGGTTCGTCCGAAGTTGTTTCCTTGCTCTTATGCATTTTTTTTTTTTTGTATTTTTTTCGCGTGATACTTTCTGTTACGAGTTCATGAGAATTATTGAGATTATGTGCATTATTTATTCATTAACTAGCTAGTTAAACATTATGGGAATAATACAATTAATGTAGAGTAACTATGGTACCTTTGACTCGCTCCGCTTTCAATTCAATTCATTCAATATACCTAATTTATTGTTTCTCACTTTCATTCTGTTTAGGAAAATTCATACAAAATGATAACTTTTCATAGTGGGGAAAACCTAAAAGGTGGGGAGTGCATGTAGAAGAGGGACATTTTTGCGAATATTCCCGAGCAGATTTCAAATAGGCGGTGAAATATCCGAAGGGCGGCAATATCTTTGACAGGCCTACCGCCAAAAGTACCGAAATGGAATTAGAAGGGTTGAGAAAAAAAAAAAACAAGAAAAATACAGAGAACAAGTCGGCGAAGATCAAAGAGAACCAACTGTTTGAGGTGCTACTGCATCAGAATGTACCTACTGGATCAAGGACAAAGCACCGACCAAAAAACGCCGACAAACAATGAGATTCGTGAAAAAAACAAAACATTAACTGTTCTAGGAATATATACAATGTTCTATGAAAGCAATATCATGAGAATTGTAGTGGAAATTACAAGTGGGCGTCGGTGGTCTAGTGGACAGTGTACCCGACTGCGGTGATAGGATAAGAACCGTCTAGCGGGGATGCGAGTTCGAGTCTGGTCGCCAGCAGAAAGTTTTCTGTCTATTAGACGATCGGCAATCTCTCGTTCCAACCCAGGGCGGTGATGTTTGGGAAGCCATGAGCGAAATCATCAGAACAAATTCTGATCTCCCCTTAGGGAGACAGTTGATGACGTCCGCGATGCCAAGAATGGCAGTTGGACGAAAATTCAACCTGAAATGGTTGCTTACTTTACTTTACTAGTGGAAATTACAACCCGGAAGATCGTAGTTACAAAGCAAAAGAGCGCAAGTGCCAGATAGGCTATTATCGGCGGTGGGCAGTTACGGAAAGTACAGGCGCCCGATATATGACGTTGGCGGGCAGGAAAGGGTTAATGATGAATGTGAAGGGCAAGAGCTAATCTAATCCAGCAAGTAGAACAGTCAATAGATGCGGGTAGTAGCGGATAGGATCGGAAAGCCAAGCCCGTAACCGTGAAACTTTCTTAAAAGGCAAGGAAAGGGTGGAAAGTTCGCGAAGTCTCAAGAGAGGGTGGTTGTTGAAGTGAGCCCTCGAGTTGTGGGTTTAGCCAGGTGTCTTTCCAAGGGGGTATAGCCAGGTGTCTTTGTCCCTGTTGACCTGTGTCCAACTCGAGCAATCGAACCCTCCATTACTTTTATTTGAAAATTGAAAATCTTTGAGGCTGCAACACTGATTATGTTGTGAGCTGCCACTTAGCAGCTCATTATTCCCCCTATCAGGCCACAGAGGCTGATAAGTCCTGAAAAACACTCGGAGCAGAACCAGGCCATAGAGGCCAGTAAGACCTGAGATAGCAGCAGCAGCAGGAGAGCCCCATAGCCACCAACAATGAGGCGTGGCCTAACGAAAGTGCCCTCCCACCACCTTGGGCACAAAACCACCAGACTGTCAAGCACCAGGAGAGAAGCCCCAACTCAGCTGATCAGGGGTGCCAACTTTATTCCTGTTTGGTTGGACAACCTGGGGAGGGCAGAAGGAAAAGACAATGCAATGACCTGAAGAGTTCAGTCCCTGAAGCGAAGCCTTGCCAGCTGTCTCAAAACCTTCCCCTGTATCTTTGATGCGCTCTTCCCTAAAACTAATCGAACTGTATCAAACAGTATCAAACTCTCCTCCTGCCTCCCAGTCAAGTATTGCAATAGGTTTTACCTGTGTGAGTGGTGCCATTCAATAGCTCTGATTTCTGTCCTGCCTCCCCTGGAAACCGTGTTGCCAGTGTATCACGTACATTGACCAGTCCTGTCCGGCTACTCCCCTCTGAAACTCCTCGCCTCTCATCGTAAAGGACTCGCTACGGTAACCCTTCACATGAGTAAACAAACAAGTGTATTTATCTATGTATTGGCCAATAATTCTCCGTCCATCGAGCGGTTTCCATGAGGCTAAGAGGCCCAAGGAAACAAGTCCGAGGACTCGGACTGGAGGACGGAGCAGCAATTTGGCTCCCACAAGACTAACTCCTCCACATTTACAGTCGCTTGCTCGCACGCTCGCAAAAAAACCCTTTGGCATAAATCAATTTCAATTTTTGGCAAACTTTTGGCATACCAATTTGAACTTTTGGCAACTCATTTCGAACTTTCGGCAAATCCATTACGTTTTGACAATTACTGGAGTCCTTGTCCACCTTCATTCCTTCTACAATGTTCAATAAAGTGTTTTTTCAATAAAAAAAAATAATAGGTAGAGAGTGAAACGTGACTCAGTAACATAAGAGAAATAGTATACAAAGTAGTAGTATTTCAAACTGGAACGTTCAAGAACTTACCTGTATCGTACCTATAAGCGTTCTGTAACGCCTAGTCAAGTAAAGTCAGTCATTTCAGTAGTCAATCACAATTGCCTTTCATAGAAACGACCTTCTGGCAGTATCGGGTCGTGGACCCTCTAAACAGAGTCTTATTTTTAATAAAAGACCATTACAATTACTTTTACCTTTTCTGAATCTACCCTGGTTCTGACTTGTGATATCTGGTATCGAGCTAGGCAGTTAAAATCAATTGCACAGAAACCACCGTAACTTCATTGAATCTTTATTTCGAATCGATACACCGTAACAGTAACATTCAGGTAAATATACCAAGGGTAACAAAGAGTATCTACGAGTGTATCGCAGCCTCATCACCCAAACTGCATCGTGCCAAGCTACCGCCGAAGCACATTGAGTTAAGTATATTTCTTTCTACTAGCTTAAGTGTATTGGTATTGCAGTTTCACATTCATTCTAGCGAACCCTTTACATCTCCATTTTTCAGTAACCATTTTAGTATTTCCCCCTCCCGATCGGACTGTTACCTCGACCCACAAGGCTTACAATGTCAAATCACATTATCACCTACTCATGGCAGTGCGATCTAATTCATTTCGTTCTCAATGTAGGTTAGCTCCCACGATTTTCCATACTCCTAATAACTCGGATCTTAACAAGCCAGTTCAAGAACCAACTCCCCTTCATCACTGTCTTAAGTCCTTAATGAATACAAATTCATAAGCAGGCAATCACAACCTTTTCAATAGTCAAGCAATGAATATTCCCTAGTGATATGGACGCCTATCCCAAATTAGTCAAACATCCAATATACCAAGATGTAGATAAAAATAACATGTTACTCACTTTGAAGTAGTTTTAGATTCTTCAGCATCTGTAACAAAAAGTACATTTTAAGAATAAATCAGACATACCGTTGCATAAGTTAATAACAAAGTAGATTGAATGAAATGGATATTACCATCATCAGTTGAATCTGGTTCTGAGTCACTCGTGCTAGAAATATCGCTGAGATCGTCAGTCAATTCTCCTTCTTCTTGTTTCTTCCTCTTCAGACTCTTCAGTTCTTCAGATTTAGCTTTAGACTTGGCGGCGTCTTCCAAAACACTGCTGTTCTTCAGATTTTGAATTAGTATAGTCTTTTTAGGTTTATCTGAAATTTAATGAAAATACGATAAATACTTATAGAATGAGATATCGCTGTTTCTCCACAGACGTAAGAAGTTAATCGAGACATCATCAGATTAAAGAAACATTTTCGGAATGAACACGGTGCTAGTTCTGCTCAGGACTAACTCAACTCAATTCCGGAAGGCGAACTGGAAACACTTGACCGTATTGGGGGAAATATACGAAGAACAACAAGTGTAAACCCTTATTTTGCGTCGTAAATAAAGTAATATACGGCAAACAAGTTCATTCGGAAGCATCAAAGCAGAAAAAGACAATAAAGATAATAAAAAAAAACGTTTGCCAAGTTGGGTGGGCAGTATAGCTTCCTCACTCAATGTAACATGGACGTATAGAATCAGTTGGCGAAAAAATTATGATTCTTTATTTAGCGGTCCACCGTCTAGGACCTAACCCACACAATCCCTGAAAATTTCATCGAAATTGGTTGAATAGTTGCGGAGTTTTGGTTGTAACAATAAATTTAAAGTTCGCGCATGCGCAGCGGCTATTGCTTGACCAATTTGATTGAAACTTATAGGGTGTCTCTTAGAAGTTAGTCCCAAACTAACCTCCAAATTTGAGCAAAATCGGTTCATTAGAAACCGAGAAACCGAGGTTCCAGGAAATTCACGTTTGCGCATGCGCACTCGCTCCTACTGGTCCGAAGGTGCTGAAATTGATAGGGGACCGTCTAGGACCTAACCCACACAATCCCTGAAAATTTCATCAAAATCGGACCACAGGTTAGTATAGTTTTGCCCGGGACAAGGATTGACCACAGACAGACCGACAGACAGACACGGAACCAAAATTGTTCGGGAAGCTCTAAAACGCAAAAAGCAAGTGGAAATTTTGTTTTGGAGGACATTTTTTTTTTCACTTCTTTCACGAATACAAAGCTTCCCTACCTTCGGTAGTGAGGAAGCAATAAATACAGTAAAATGTTTTTATTGTGAATGCGACGATAGGCATCTTCCGCTTGTTGAGACAAACTTAGAACTGCAAACCACTTAGATTTGAAAATGACACAGCCAAGATGCTAACTGGGGGCGCACCAAAGGGATTTCATCAATATACAGTTCCTGGTAGTTTTGGTTTAGTTTAGATACAATGGGACGTATCCCATCCACCGCACATTCCAGGATTGCATTACGGTTGAATCCAGCGCCATATTGGATACTGCGGGCCATGCCAAGGATACGCCTTATTGGGTACATCCCTCAGTATCGAAACCATACCGAATTTACTAGGAACTCTCTGAAGGCGGAGGCCAATCAATGACTTCCTACATGAAATGAGAGGTTCAAAGATCGTACAGTTCAATAGAGCCCCTACCATGGATGTCATGACGCTAGTAAAAAAAAAGGCAGAAAAGGGGCAAATGGGGTCAGAAAGAACGAACAAGTTTCTTTCAATTCAAGAAGCTTGCCTGGTTTCTCAATACATGAACACATGTATCACAACAGATATCTGCTGATCATTTGAAAATCGTAAATTGTAACCGATCAATATATTTTGTTGTTTGAGACCCTTCCTACTGCACTTCGACTTTCATTGGTAACTTTAAAATACACAGAACTCTCCTGAATTGTGGGAGCTTCCGTGTTTTTTGAGGATCGCGCAGTCTAACATAGTTTGTTTTACAAAGAACAGCATTAATTGATCAAATGTAATCTGGAGCAGAAACCACCTTCCCACGACCTCTTTTACTCCCCTACCATGCATAAGAGTAATGGAGTTGAGTCAGAGTCATGATAGTGAACGGACACAGTTTTTTACGCTCCGTATTTACATCCTTTGTTAAGTGGTTTGTCGCGATTAGTTTTGCACAATTTTTGTCAAGGAAGTGTTAAAGTTGCCGGTGATTGGTTGCCTGATTTTTTTGAATGGTTTTGTGCATCACTCGCAACGGTACATTTGAATTTCGGTGACAGTATTTTCTATCAGTTTGGGTTCAGATAGCGAGTTTGAGGTCGTCCATGTTGAGGCTCCGCTTTAGATCGTTTCGATAACGCTTCCCCCCGACCCGTCGCTCCGTGGCCCCCCACCGGTTCCCCTCGCTGATCCCCCCCCCGCCACGTCTTTCCCGTGCCTTCTTCGCTCTCCCACCGCTGCGCTCTGCCACTCAATTTTGCGTGCCCCTCCACCGCACCACCTCCTGTCGCCGCTGCTCCATCTCCACTACTCAAATTAAAGATCCAGGTGAGCTCGGAATCAAGATATCACGCGTTCAGTATCAGTGTCTTTGGCATATAATCGTTATCGGTCTGTCCTGCTTCTCCTAGTACCTACTATAAAACACGCTCCCGGAATGTCATCTATAGCTGACGTTCTAGCAAAGCTAGAACAAATGGAAAACAAATTAACTAAATTGGAGCTCCTTGGGCCTATGTCACAGGACATTAACGCGATTAAAGAGGCTCAAGTGGAGATGAAAACTGATATAGGCGAGAACAAAGCCAAAATTGAACTGGCCCTGAATGAAATCAGCTCAGTTAGGAAAGAAAACACCACTCTGAAATCCAAGCTAGAAAGATTGGAGAGCGATGCCAAACGTAATAATTTGGTAATCTATAATATGGACGAGAATGAGAAGGACAGATCGGAGTTGCTGATTCTAGTTAGAAACTTGTTCAAAGAAGTTATGGGAATAGCCGTGGAATCAATTCAGCTGAATTCAGTAATCCGTCTTGGAACGGTTAAAAGAGGGAGAACTCGCCCAGTACTAGTTGCTTTTGCTAATAATGACTCTAAGTGGGAAGTTCTAAAGGCAACCAAAAATTTGAGAGGCTCGCTAATCAATATATCGCAGGACTATACTGACACGGAGAGGGAGAAAAGGCGAAAACTAGTGGCATACCGTAAGCTGGTAAGTGAAAAGGGAGATGAGGCCAAAATTAAGGGGTTCTACCTCGATATTGATGGGAAGCTATTTACCGTGGATGCTCTGCAGAAGCAATTTGGTGCACTTGAGAAAAGGAAACGCGACCCTCAGAGTCCCACAGTGACGAATGAGGGAAAGAAGAACAAAAATTATGGACTTGGACCATCAGGAAATTTTCAAGGGACCGGCCACCAGGAAATAGCCAGCTGAAGATCGCCTACTTTAACTGTAAAGGTTATTTCAATAATTTTATAAATGATTAGGTTTATTTTGATAGTGAAGGATTTGATATTATTTGTGTATCTGAGTCTTGGTTGGATAAGGAGGTCGATTTCGCTCTGTTTGAGAATTATGGTGTTGTGTTTGGCGCTGCGGAGAGACAGGCGCAGGTGGGAAGGGCCAGTGGGGGACTTTTGATTTTCTATAGAAATAACCTTAGAGTGTCGATTTTGAATCAGAGCAGGTATTGGCTGTTTTTATTGGTTGAAGGTAGTCTTGATAAGATGGTGTTAGGCTCAGTGTATCTCAATCAGAGTCTGGGTCAGGAGTTGCGGGATGATCTGAACGGAATTTTAGTAGGCATCAGGGATTCTTATATTGGTGTAAAGACCGTGATTGGGGGGGACTGGAATTGTAGGATAGGTCAAGAGAATCAGGGGTGCGAGGACGTTTTCTTGGGCTCAAATGTCAATGAGTTTAGGTTGGCTCAAGATAAATTCTTGAACAAACAGGGAGTAAGACTGGTTGAGCTTATGGAAGATCATAACTTATATGTTTTGAATGGGCGTACTTGCAGCGATCCTGAAGGAAGTTTCACTTATGTGAGTAGTATGGGCAAAAGTTGTGTAGACCTAGTTTGGGTCAATGTCGAGTCAATGGGGGAGGTAGTTGATTTTTGTGTAGAGGATATTGGCTCACGGTCTGATCACTTGCTATGCTTAGTACGTGTATTGTGGGATTCTGATAGGGCGCCCCCAACAGAGCAAGAGATCAGTTTAGAAGAAAAAATTATATGGTCTAATGAGCGAGGTAAAGAGTTTAAAAGATGTTTAGACTCTTCCAAACCTGTAGTTCCTCATGAGGCCGATTCAACAGTCCAATATGAGAGTATAGTTGGGACCATTTTCGGAGCAGCTAAACAATCAGGAATGTATAAACCGGCAAAAAAATGCAAGCCAACCCGTTCGAATGACAAACCTTGGTTTGATAGCGATTGTCGATCATTGAGGTATCAAAAGAGAAAGACATTCAGGAAATTAAAAAGATTAGCGTACAACCCTCGTCTATGGAACGAATATGCTGAAATAACAGCCGCATATAACAAAAAATTAATTGAATGTCAAAAAGTATACTACGATAGGGTCAACGAAAATATGGCTGATATTAGAAACTCTAAAGATTTTTGGCAGGCAGTTAACAGGTTTAGAGGTAGAAAATCGACTAAGAACTATCTTGATGTGAAAAAGGTCGAAAGCTACTTTGAGAAGTTGTATCCAACTGAGTGCTTGGTTGATGGATCATGGTTTAGTGGGACATTTGATGAAACACTTGACTCTGATATCTCTCTTCAGGAATTGTCCAAGGCATTGAGCTCCTTCAAAAGTGGTAAGGCTTCCGGTAGCGACGGCATTAGCTATGAATTTTATCAAAATCTCACAGAGGAATGGAAATTAGCTTTGGTTCATTTATTCAACAACGCGATGCTAAGTAGGGATGTTCCGAAAGAATGGGCTAAGATTCGCACTTTTCTCCTTTTTAAGAAAGGCATTCGGGAGGAAGTAGGTAACTATAGGGGAATTTCATTATTGAATTCCGTAGTCAAGATTTTTCATCAGATTCTGTTGAATAGACTGCTGAGATTTATTGGTGACAATAGTCTACTGCCAGAGAATCAATCCGGGTTTAGATCAGGACGTGGTTGTATGGATAATATATTTACCTTATCCAGCCTTGTCTCTATAAACACCAGGCTCCCTAGAAGAAAGGTATTTGCATCTTTTATTGATTTTTGTCGAGCATTCGACACTTTGCCTCATGAGATGCTGTGGAAAAAACTTGTTGGAATGGGAATCAGCGCCAGATTCGTTAACGTAGTGAAATCGATTTATGACAAGGCGGTTTTTTTCGGTAGGTGTAGGTGGTAAATATACGAAAGATTTTCCATTGGGGCAAGGTATTTTGCAGGGTGATGTCCTCTCTCCCGTGATTTTTGCGCTCTACGTGGCTGATTTTGAGCAGTTTCTCAGGAGGGAGGGGGCAAGTGGTCTTCAAGTTGACAGTGGGACGGACGTTTTGTGCATTTTTTACGCAGATGATCTGGTTTTGTTTAGTGATAACTATGTTGCCATGAATAGACTACTCAAACATCTTGATGAATATTGTAAGCAGAATGGGTTGATAGTGAATTGTGGGAAGTCTAAGGTGGTGATTTTCAGGAGGGGTGGTTCAGCTAGCGGTTATCGATTCTTCTGTGGAAAGAATAACTTGGATGTTGTCAAGGAATATAATTATCTTGGTGTCACATTTTCCAGTTCAGGTTTATTCCGACAGCAGACAAAGGAGGCTCTGAAAAAAGGGTTAGCTGCTTCGTGTAACATTTTGAACATTGTTAGGAAGTCTCGAAACAGTAATGTCCAGTCATGGAAAAGGCTATTAGAAGCTCTCTGTTTGTCAACATCTCTGTATGGAGCTGAAGTGTGTGGTTTGTCTTACGTGAACCAGCTTGAAAGAGTTAAGATTAGATTTTTTAAATCACTCATGTTCCTACCAAGAAATACTCCTGATGTATATATAAGGAGGGAATTTGGTGTTTGGCACACTCAGGTTGACATAGCGAAGCGGGTTTTGTCATGGTGGGCGAAACTATTATCAATGGATGACTAGCGATACCCTAAAAAGTGCTTTTTACGTTTGAGAGTGCTCTCACCGACGTTAAATTTGAAATATAATTGGGTTCAGCAAGTTGAGAGGTTGTTCGGCACTGAAGGTATAGATGCCTTAAAGGAGAGCGACTCCAAGGTGTTTCGTGGTTGTATTGAAGGATTGATATCTGGATTGATATCAAGAATGGCATCCGAAGACTTCATGAAAGTTCGGCAATCTAAGTTTAATAGATATTTTCGGGAACTGATTTCTGAGTCGCAGCCCACATCTGTTTATCTGGAGTCTAAAGTGTTGAAATGTGACTACAGTATAGTCGTACTGTCGATGTCATATGGCCGGAACAACCTGTGGATTGTTGAGATCCGGTTCATTGTGTTGTGTGTTTTGAAAATTCGTATCTAATTGTCGAATGAATTTCTTGTAAAATATAAATGTGTTATAAATAACCACACGAAGTGTTTAATTCCACTGTGACGAGGAACTCTGCATAAGAGGTTATGGGCCCAGCACCGGATACAGATAGAACCTTTGGAAAAGGAAAATTATGATACATGGGCGATACATGTTGCTGCACTTCTACTGAAGAATAAGACGTGGAAGTATGTGAACGGAAAGATGAAAAGACCTACCGTCACTGAAGATCAAAATCCTTTGATAATAGCGGAAGCTCAGAAATGGGATGAAGAGGATGAGGAAGCAAGAGCCGACTTGATCCTAACGATTTCACCCTCAGAGCTTAAACATGTGAAGCACTGTAAGACAGCCCATGACGTGTGGTTAAAGTTGAAGGAGGTCCACCAGTCCTCAGGGCCTGCGAGAAAGGCTACATTACTGAAGAAATTGATAACTTGCAAGATGGAAGAACATCAAGAAGTGCGAGAACACCTGAATGAGTTCATGGAAGCTGTTGATAAGTTGCAAGACATGGGGGTGGAGATTCATAAAGACCTGCTGACAATCATGATGCTCTACAGTTTGGGAGAGTCGTACGAGAATTTTCGAGTGGCGATTGAAACAAGGGATAATTTGCCTACGCCTGACGCACTGAGAATAAAGATATTAGAGGAAAGTGAAGCAAGGAAAACAAATTATCAATCCAAAACAAATAATGACGCCCTAACAGCTCGAAAATTTCAACGAAAAAAGGTAGAATCTAAAATGAACTCCATGAATACACAGCAGCAAGAAGAAGTAAAATGTTATACATGCAAGAAAATGGGACATAAGTCATTCAAATGTCCACAGAGAAGGAAATACGACAACAATCGAGCCGAAGATGAAGAAACTGGTGGAGAGGCGACAGTAGCATTGATGGCAGAACAAATGAACAATAATATGGGGAAATGGATCCTCGACAGCGGATGCTCGACTCATATGTGTCGTGATGAAAATGCATTCACTGATATGAGAGATGCTGAACAGAGCTGTGTAAAACTGGCAAGTAAGCATACGATACCCGTGATTGGGAAAGGGAACGTACCAGTTACTGTGAAAAATGATGGCAAATTGACAAAACTGTCGCTGGAGGGCACTCTATTTGTGCCAGACCTGAGAACAAATCTGCTATCAGTAGGGAAGATTGCTGACAGAGGATACCAAGTGATGTTTCACAAGCATAACGCTATAATATCTAAAAATGGGAAGACTCTGTTCAAAGCAGAAAGAATAGGAGATTTATATTACATGAAAGGAAATTCAAAGACAAGTTCAGCAAATAATGCAAAAGTTAACATGGAAGGTGACAAGAAAAACTCAATAGACTTGTGGCATAAACGTATGGGACATATAAATGAAGGAGACTTGATAAAAATGACGAAAAATGTATTTGGACTGAACATCGGGAAAAACTCAAAAATGGGAGCTTGTAAGGCGTGTTTACAAGGAAAAATGACGCAGACTCCATTCCCAATGAAATCAGAGAGGAGTACGACAATGTTGGAACTAATTCATTCTGACATCTGTGGACCAATGAGAGTAACTTCGATGGGAGGAACAAGATATTTTATAACATTTATCGATGATGCCACAAGATGGTGTGAAATACAATTTCTCAAGCAAAAGTCAGATGCATTAGAAGCATTCAAGAAATTCAAAAACAAAGTAGAAAAACAAACTGGAAGGAAAGTTAAGTGTTTACAAACGGATAATGGACTAGAATTCAAAAACAGCGAATTTGACCGATTTCTGGAAAAGGAGGGAATCACTCGGAGATTGACAGTTCCTGACACACCTCAGCAAAATGGGGTAAGCGAAAGGAAAAACAGGACACTGGTTGAGGCAGCTCGATGTATGATGATCGAAGCAGATATAGCGCCAGCGTTCTGGGCCGAAGCAGTCAACACCGCGAATTACATCAGAAATCGATGCAGATCAAATAGCGTGGACGGCAGAATTCCGTATGAATTATGGACGAACCGAAAAGTAAACGTATCATATTTCAAGACGTTCGGATGCGTAGGATACGCTTTACACAAAAGAACGGGAAGAGGCAAATTTGATCGAAAAGCAGATAAATGCATATTTTTGGGATATTCTGAAGAAGTAAAGGGGTATAAAGTTTGGAATCCGAAGACCCATAAGATGAATTTTACCAGAGATGTGAAATTCATAGACGAGTATGATACAGAACTGGGAAATTTTGATGAATTTTACGAGCATGAAGAATCACAAGCAGTGACAACAAAGAGAGAGGAGAAGAAAATGATCGATGTCGAAATTTGTAAGCAACCAATTAAAACAATAACAAACAGTAACTTAGAAGTGGAGACGAGTAGTCAAGATCCAGTAGTGACTAATAATCAAAACAATACAGAAAATGAAGAAGTTTGGTTCGAAACTAATGAAGAGGTGGAAACTGATCCGGAACCTCGAGAAATAAATGTGAGAAGATCAAGCAGAATACCAAAACCAAGGATTTGGGACTGTTGTGAATGTGAAGTTGATGAACAGTCGCATAAACTTCAAGTAGAGTTCGAACCGGAAGCCTTAGGTGAAATAAAATTGAAAGATGCCTTATCTGGACCTAAATCTGAAGAATGGATGTCAGCTATTGAAGCTGAATATAAGGCCATGTTGATGAACAACGTCTGGGATGTTGTGGATAAACCTGAAAATCGAAATACAATTGGAAGTCGCCTAATTTTGGTGAACAAGTTCAAAAAGGATGGTAGTCTGGATAGACGTAAAGCCAGGCTAGTGGCAAAAGGTTATACTCAGAGGCCTGGAATAGACTTCTTTGAGACGTATAACCCTGTCATTCGAATGAGTTCGCTAAGGACAATCATGGCTGTCGCCGTTCAGAAAGGAATGCTGGTACATCAAATGGATGTGACAACTGCATATCTGAATGGAGACATTGATTCTGACATTGTGATGGGCATTCCTGAATCATATAAAGAAATACTTGAAAGAATAATAAGAAATGAAAAAGAAGGAAGTGATATTCAATATAAAGCAAAAGCACATCTCGAAAAACTGAAGAATAGGAGGGAAGTAGTATGCAAGATTCAGAAAGCACTCTACGGACTTCGGCAATCAGGGAGGATTTGGTACCAAAAACTCGATGAACGACTCAGGAAGAGTGGATTCAGACCATCATACGCAGATCCATGCGTGTATACAGGGGAGATTGATCGAGACTTCACCATAATTGGAGTGTATGTTGACGATCTAATCCTAGCCACTACTTCAAAGCACGCAATGGATACTGTCAAAAACAGACTGAAAGAAAATTTTGAAATGAAAGATATGGGAGCAATTCACTACACACTTGGCATTGAAATTACGCATGAAAATGATAGGATCAAGATGTCTCAATCCAAGTACATCAAGCGAATTGTAGAGAAATTTGGAATGGATAATTCTAATCCTGTAAACTCACCAGCAGACGTGAACGTGAAGCTCCAGAAACCGAGAGATTTGATACAGGGGGAGATGAACGAATATCCGTATCAAAATCTAATCGGATCCCTTATGTACCTGGCTACATGCACAAGACCTGATTTGGCACATACAGTCAGCATGCTGAGTCAATTCAATTCATGTTATCGCAAGGAGCATTTTGTAGCAGCAAAACGAGTGCTAAGGTATCTGAAGGGAACTCTGAACCATGAGCTGACATACACAAAATCAGGGGGAGACCTGCATGGGTATGTCGATGCTGATTGGGGGTCGTCAGTGGACGACAGGAAGTCATATACTGGATTTACGTTCTTGCTTGCTGGAGGGGCAGTTAGTTGGGAGGCTCGTAAACAGCGTACGGTAGCACTCTCAACCACAGAGGCTGAGTACATGGCAGCAACAGAAGCAGCAAAAGAGGCGATCAGCATGAAAAGATTACTAGTCGATTTAAGAATGATGAAGGAAGAAGGACCTGTGACGGTGTATTGTGACAATCGTGGGGCTCGAGAACTCGCTCACAACCCAGTACATCATCCACGCACAAAACACATTGATATTAGACATCATTTTGTTCGACAAGCTGTGGCTGAAGGACGAATCGACCTCAAATACAAACCAACGGAAGACATGGTAGCTGACATTTTTACCAAACCGCTACCAGGGCCAAGACATCTGTCACTGACTTCAAGCTTGGGAGTTCAGCAGCAGCAACGTCCAGCTTGAGGGGGAGTGTTGAAATGTGACTACAGTATAGTCGTACTGTCGATGTCATATGGCCGGAACAACCTGTGGATTGTTGAGATCCGGTTCATTGTGTTGTGTGTTTTGAAAATTCGTATCTAATTGTCGAATGAATTTCTTGTAAAATATAAATGTGTTATAAATAACCACACGAAGTGTTTAATTCCACTGTGACGAGGAACTCTGCATAAGATAAAGAATTATCATTGTATGCCAAAAGACTTATAGCACAAATTAGAATGGCTGGGCATAAAAAAGTGTCTCTTTACCTGACAGGTATTAAAACTATGTTTGATGGGGATGCAATATGTTCATTATGTAATACCGAGGAGAATGACACGTTGAGCCACCTTTTATGTAGTTGTCCCATTTTTAGGGGTGAGAGAGCCAGATACCTGGGTGGCGCAGTGGTTGATGAGGGACGACTAGCCGAAATCTTGAATGTATCAAAGCTTCAGGACTTCAGGAAGTTAAATGCTTTCATTCAAACAGCTGTTAGGCAGCGGCAAATTATAATAAATGAAGATTATTAATTGTATATTTTTATGATTAAGTATATTTTTTAAAATCTAAATACTGAGTTCAAAACATTTTGAGATAGATATAGAAGGAATTTAAAATTGTTAGATAGAGATGAGCTGTTTATTTTGAGAATGTTTTCCATTCTTTATTACAGATGTGGTGGATAGATATTTATTGCGCAGTTACATATTATTATCAGCTCATCAAACTGTAATATATGTATTTTCTTTTACTCAACTCCTTGTAATACCTTAGGGTTTATACAAATAAATTTCATTTCATTTCATTTCATTTCATTTCATTTCATTTCATAAGAGTAATTAATTTGAAATCAAACTGTTCGATGGATGGTTTTGATGTAAAATGTCGATTTGGAAAAGATAGAACATTATCATTTACTCGGAGATACTCGTAGTTCATAGTTCCATGCTTCCTGGTCCAGTACCAAAAGTATCACAGACTGGATAGGGTTGCCTATCCAATGGAACTGTATTGGTAGAGACAGTCTCTGAGTAACAAGAGGCAGGATTGTTCCTTCCCGGTCTGTGAAGCTGCAGTACTGGTAAGACCAGGTTTGTGGTCACTGCTTTGGGAACTATAAAAAACTCGACCCAATAGAATATCGATACATCCATCTGACCATTAAGACTTATGGGTACCGCCGTGCGTCATGCCTCCCTCTCCTGTACCCCCTTAATGTTAGGGCCCTGGCACATGCCTCTGACAGGAGTAGAGCGGTTAGGGAGCAGCTACAAATTCTCTGCTTCCGGGCCTGTTACCTGGTCGGGCTTCCGGGGATAGCAGTAATGCCGTAAACGGCTTTTTACTCATCTCAATTACCAGTACCACGGGTGAAGGGAGCCCCAGGCTACCGATGTACCGACTTCGGCCAAAGCATCACCTGCCTGCTCCTCAGTTGAGGTTGGATTCGTGGTGGTCATGGTTGAGCAAACCCTTCTTCATGGGCTTGTACCAAGAAGGCTACAAGGGGAGAGATGGCCTCCTCAGGGGCTAGTCCCCTGAAGATGTGCCTCAACATGTGAGTTCTGTTATGAACTCGGGTACCAACCTGTCTAGTTGGTAGGACCTTAGCTAGGAGGTTCGGCCTAACCTGTGGTGTTAATACAAACAGGTACCTAGAGGAGCTGATGGCTATGACTAGCTCCCCTAGGGCTCCCGGGTGGTGAGTTCCTTCCACTCCCTCGATCACTATCCTAGGGTTTTCGGGGTTTCATCTATCTGCTTGCAGATGGAGGGGGTAGCGAAATCCTGTTTGGATCGGCTCTCCTTAACAGAGTTGTAAAGTAATGATTACTTTGAGTAATGATTACTTTTCAAAATTACTTTTCTTATAAGCAATGAAATGAGTGAAGTGATTATGATTATGTACACATAAAACCAAAAACTGGGGGATTAAGAGACACCTTAATCCAAAGTAATGGCCATTCCCATTACCCATTCCTGTAATGGGAATGGAATTTTCAATTACTTTTTCCAATTCCTTGTAATGGTAATGGTTTTTTCAATTCCCCATTACTCTTAGTTGGAAAAGTAATGGGTCCTTCCAATTACCCATTACAGGAAGAGTAATGGGTAATGGTAGAACCAATTCCCCATTACCACCATTCAATCAGTAAGTTGACCATCCACCAATTCATGAGGGACCACCCTCAAACTCATAGGGGACCACCCTCCAATTCATAGGGGACCATCCCCCCCATCCATTTCGTTGGGGACCATCCTCCAATTCACAGGGGACCACCCTCAAATTCATAGGGGACAACCCTCCAATTCATAGGGGACCATCCCCCCATCCATTTCGTTGGGGACCATCCTCCAATTCATAGGGGACCACCCTCAAATTCATAGGGGACCACCCTCCAATTCATAAGGGACCATCCCACCATCCTGCAATTCATAGGGGACCGTTCCCAAATTCCTTGGGGACTACCCTACCAATTCATAGGGGACCATCCCCCCATCCATTTCGTTGGGGACCATCCTCCAATTCATAGGGGACCACCCTCAAATTCATAGGGGACAACCCTCCAATTCATAGGGGACCATCCCCCCATCTATTTCGTTGGGGACCATCCTCCAATTCATAGGGGACCACCCTCAAATTCACAGGGGACCACTCTCCAATTCATAGGGGACCATCCCCCCATCCATTTCGTTGGGGACCAACCTACAATTCATAGGGGACCACCCTCAAATTCATAGGGGACAACCCTCCAATTCATAGGGGGCCATCCCTCCATCCATTTCGTTGGGGACCATCCTCCAATTCATAGGGGACCACCCTCAAATTCATAGGGGACAACCCTCCAATTCATAGGGGACCATCCCCCCATCTATTTCGTTGGGGACCAACCTACAATTCATTGCAGGATGGTCCCCAACGAAATGGATGGTGGGATGGTCCCTTATGAATTTTGAGGGTAGTCCCCAAGGAGTTTGGGAACGGTCCCCTATGAATTGCAGGATAGTCCCCAACGATTAGGATGGTGGGATGGTCCCCTATGAATTGGGAGGGAGTTCCCCAAGGAATTTGGGAGTGGTCCCCTATGAATTGTAGGATGGTCCCCAAAGAAATGGATGGAGGGATGGCCCCCTATGAATTGGAGGGTGGTCCCCTATGAATTGGAGGGTGATCTCCTATGAATTTGAGGGTGGTCCCCTATGAATTGGAGGATGGTCCCCAACGAAATGGATGGGGGGATGGTCCCCTATGAATTGGAGAGTGGTCCCCTGTGAATTTGAGGGTGGTCCCCTATGAATTGGAGGATGGGGTCCAACGAAATAGATGGGGGGATGGTCCCCTATGAATTGGAGGGTTGTCCCCTATGAATTTGAGGGTGGTCCCCTATGAATTGTAGGATGGTCCCCAAAGAAATGGATGGAGGGATGGCCCCCTATGAATTGGAGGGTGGTCCCCTATGAATTGGAGGGTGATCCCCTATGAATTTGAGGGTGGTCCCCTATGAATTGGAGGATGGTCCCCAACGAAATGGATGGGGGGATGGTCCCCTATGAATTGGAGAGTGGTCCCCTGTGAATTTGAGGGTGGTCCCCTATGAATTGGAGGATGGGGTCCAACGAAATAGATGGGGGGATGGTCCCCTATGAATTGGAGGGTTGTCCCCTATGAATTTGAGGGTGGTCCCCTATGAATTGGAGGATGGTCCCCAACGAAATGGATAGAGGGATGGCCCCCTATGAATTGGAGGGTGATCCCCTATGAATTGTTGAGGGTGGTCCCCTATGAATTGGAGGATGGTCTCCAACGAAATGGATGGGGGGATGGTCCCCTATGAATTGGAGAGTGGTCCCCTGTGAATTTGAGGGTGGTCCCCTATGAATTGGAGGATGGTCCCCAACGAAATAGATGGGGGATGGTCCCCTATGAATTGGAGGGTTGTCCCATATGAATTTGAGGGTGGTCCCCTATGAATTGGAGGATGGTCCCCAACGAAATGGATGGGGGGATGGTCCCCTATGAATTGGTAGGGTAGTCCCCAAGGAATTTGGGAACGGTCCCCTATGAATTGCAGGATGGTGGGATGGTCCCTTATGAATTGGAGGGT
Source organism: Apolygus lucorum (assembly GCA_009739505.2). Lineage (NCBI taxonomy): Eukaryota > Metazoa > Arthropoda > Insecta > Hemiptera > Miridae > Apolygus > Apolygus lucorum. The sequence goes on along the minus strand of CM019178.2, from coordinate 49,091,829 downwards.
GGTCCCCTATGAATTTGAGGGTGGTCCCCTATGAATTGGAGGATGGTCCCCAACGAAATGGATGGGGGGATGGTCCCCTATGAATTGGTAGGGTAGTCCCCAAGGAATTTGGGAACGGTCCCCTATGAATTGCAGGATGGGGGGATGGTCCCTTATGAATTGGAGGGTGGTCCCCTATGAATTTGAGGGTGGTCCCCTATGAATTGGAGGATGGTCCCCAACGAAATGGATGGGGGGATGGTCCCCTATGAATTGGAGGGTTGTCCCCTATGAATTTGAGGGTGGTCCCCTGTGAATTGGAGGATGGTCCCCAACGAAATGGATGGGGGGGATGGTCCCCTATGAATTGGAGGGTGGTCCCCTATGAGTTTGAGGGTGGTCCCTCATGAATTGGTGGATGGTCAACTTACTGATTGAATGGTGGAAATGGGGAATTGGTTCTCCCATTACCCATTACTCTTCCTGTAATGGGTAATTGGAAGGACCCATTACTTTTCCAACTAAGAGTAATGGGGAATTGAAAAACCATTACTATTACAAGGAATTGAAAAAAGTAATTGAAAATTCCATTCCCATTACAGGAATGGGTAATGGGAATGGCCATTACTTGTTCCGAAAGTAATTGGAATGGGTAATGGGAATTGGAATTCCTATTTTAACAACTCTGCTCCTTAAAACCGAATAGTAGTTATTTGATCATTAAGACTCCACAGAACTATAGACACTACAAAAGTAGGCTAGCGTCTCTACGTTAATACATTCAACACATCATGATGAGGATCCGCGTCATGCTCCCCTTTCAAAAACGCTGCAAATTATTACACAAAGGTTTATTATTTTATAGATGTTATAGATTATGTAGTCGAGAGTGGATCACCCTGTCGGAGGCCTGTGTTAACGGAGAACTCCTCCGCAAGGCGTCCGTGGACCTTCACTCGACAAATAGCATTTTTCATAGTCCACTCTCGACAACTTTGTTCAACTTCTCCATGGAAAGTATAGTAAGGAACATACGAACCAATCCAGGAGGTTCCATATTCAATAGGATGACCCAACACCTTGCTTATGCGGACGATGTAGACATTATAGGAAGAACAATACCTGCGCTCTCTGGAGCTTTCCAAGAATTTGAGAAAGCGGCAGAAGAGCGAGGCCTAAGCATCAATGAAGAAAAGACTGTCCATACGAAAACAACAAGAGGTTCAGCTCCGCCACAAAGAAATTTCACTATCCTACAGCATAGCTTTCCATCCAGCGATCAGTTCAAATACTTAGGCGCCATTGTGACTAGGGATAACGACGTCACCACTGAAATTAAAGCGAGAATAGCCGCGGGAAATAGATGCTTCTGGTCTGTCCAGAAGTCTCTCAATTTCCGCCGGCTCTCTCTAAAAGCAAAGCTAACTGTCTACAAAACCATCGTTAGACCAGTGGTGACTTACGCAAGTGAGTCATGGGTCCTCACAAAAGCCAATGAGCTGGTATTGAACTGCTGGGAAAGGAAAATACTTAGAAAAATTTATGGCCCAGTATGCGAATCAGGAGAATGGCGAATCCGACATAATGCTGAATTAAGAGCGCTGTACGATCAGCCCGATATTGTGGCTTTCATCAAAGGGGTCGACTCAGGTGGCTCGGACATGTAGAGCGGATGCCAGCAGGGAGACAACCCAAAACCCTCTTGAATGGCGCGCCTGGAGGACGAAGGCTAAAGGGTAGACCTCGACTACGATGGATTGACGATGTAGAGGAGGACCTCAAAGCCACGGGTGTGAGAAGATGAAGGAGTAAGGCGATTGATCGCAAGGAATGGTCATCAATAGCTGAGAAGGCCCTGGTTCTTCAAGGACCGTAGAGCCGTATAATAATAATATAGATTATGTTATAGATGTTTTATAATTTGATAGATCACTCGCCTGCAAAGAACACGGCTTTGCCACCAGCACTACCTACCAACCTAATTTCGCTTCACTCAATTTTATAAAAAGGTTGCGAACTACGCAAACCTGAGTACAACTCGAAGAAACGAACAACAATCGCATTTTGGTCAGTTTAAATTTGAACGGAGATTAGACCTCTTTTGCGATTCACGCTCGTGTTTCTGATCTATCGTAAGTCCAACCCTTAAGTTTCAATAGGGAGCAAACGGTTGGTCCTACAGAGCTCCGGGTGGTTTCATTCGATTCTAAAAACTTAATACTATCCTAAACTGAAGGAAAAACAATACCTTTATATCGAAATTTTTTGAGCTAGGGTGTTTTCAAAATTTCAACCCTTAGAAGTGACTGACATCAACCAAGAGCTTCGGGGCACAACTAGACCCTAAATGGAGCCCATTTACCAAATTTCATCAAAACAGGTCCATGGGAATTAAGGAAAGTGCCGCGTACCTACGGCGTACTGCGTACGGACGGCCAAATTTTTATTTGATTTTTGGATTCTTCGTACCTTGAAACGTAAACCAACAAATTTTGGGGGGGGGGGGGGGTGTAAAAATTTTCTTTTCTTGGTCGATTCCAAAGGTTCATTATTGAAACTAATGAACCAAAAGCCTGCATCACGCGGAACCGCGTTATCGTCCGTTTTTCTTTCAATGTTGCATTGTGATGAACAGAGTGGCTGGATCGTCCAAGAACCTCCATAGGACGATGGACTTCCAGAGGGCCAAGTTGTGAGGGTTTCATTTCGAAAGAATTTTTCTTAGCATGAATAACATCCCAGTTCCCACTCAAACAAAACGTGTTGGAAAATCAACTTCGTTTCTTCCCAACTTTGTCGGTCAATGACTCGTGTTGAAACACGCCCTAAATACAGTAATATTTTTCAAAATTAGCAACATAATGATTAATCAGAAATGTACAAACCTTTTGTCAGCAGCTTGTCTCCACTCTCCAATAAATCCTCTTCAAAAACGTCGGCGACTTTGTTGATAGAATCATCTTCGCAATCTTTCCTCTCTTCGCCGGATGACGTTTCTGCAAGTTTGGATTCAACCAGCTCATCATTCGAATTCGACTGGCCAATTTCCTCGCCACCCTCTGCAGGTTTTTTCGGAGAAGAAGGCTCCTGCTTGATGGAAACACTTACAACAGGAAGGGGTGGTAATTTTATCGATGTTTGCTCTGCTATCACTGAGCTTGGCACCGACTCTATCACTTCTTTCTTTAAAACTTCTATCAAATCCAATTCCTTCTCGACTTTTATCTTCGACTTTTCTTTCTTAATTTTAGATTCTGAGGAACTTTTAGATTTTTTATCTTTAGATTTTTTATCACCAGAGCTTATACGAAGCGAATATTTGGTGCTACTCTTCTTACTTTTCTTCTTCTTTTTGTGTTTACTCTTTGAACAGTAACTGCTATCGTAGCTGCTCTTAGATTTCTTCTCTTTCTTCACGACCACCTTTTTTTCCCCATCGCTGTCATCTTCAGAAGATGGAGCTATTTCGTGTATGGAGTTGAATAACTCCTTCAAAATTTCGTCGGAACTTTTTTTATCTTGAGCCATCAATGAGCTTGGTTTTCAATCAAAGGAAGAAGTAGACACAAAACTGCAAAGTAAAATTATTTCTTCGATCGAAGCGTATGAACTTTTGGAGAAAGGAGCCCACTGATGGTGAGTCAGACGCAGGATTCCTTTCATCTCAGACGTGCGTTGGGGAGATCAATCAATGACCTGATTACGAAATGGGTTTTCCTGTGAACAAGGGTTTTCCTTCAGTGAGGTATCGCATTAGCAACTATGAAATAACATTTTTTAAAGTCGAAATCAGATGAAACAACTTAACACTTTAAGGGCAAGCCCCTCCCATCACCTACTAAATGAAACAGATAATATTCATTCCACTAAGATTGAGGGGTAAGTTAGAACACTATTAATCATACTCAGACAGGCTGACAACGATCGGGGTGGAGGGTAGCCTCATGAGACAGACAATACATCGTCGTTCGAGGCCCAGCATGGCACATCTGACATTTTGGCGAAATCGAGTTAAGAACGGTTTCTTATTCAAAATTTCACGCCCGAGCTATTGGTGCTAACAGTTTTTCGATCTGGCCGCTCGTAGCGCTAGTATTTGTTATTTAGTCAGCATAGCATATCTAAAACCACCCAACAGCACAGCACATCTGCACAGAAAACATACAAAAATCGTATATGCCAGGAATTGAGGTAAGTTTATTGCAATAATTTGAAGTATCTAGCGGTTTTTTTCCTTTTAGTAATGCTTAATAAAGATTCAATCTTGATTTATAACAAAAAGAAAATCATAAATAATCGGCATTAGTTAAGAAAATAAGATAAATAAGTTTGAACTGCAAATGTGCTATGCTGCTAGGGTGAAGCTATGTTAGATGTGCATTGCTGTTTTGTGTTTTATTTCGAGCAAAACTTATTTTCGTGAACAAAATCGTTGTCTTTGCAGGAAGAAAGAAGAAACAAAGTTCTCGCAGAGGTCCTGTGAGGCAGAACTTAGGCCTACCAAAGTACCCAAAAATAATTGTTAATGTTTTCTCATTGAAGAAAATCGGCGTAATCATTTTCCAAACTAAGAAGTAATAAGTAAGACGTGACATGATTTTATTCCTTTTATTCAACTGAAAAGCCTATTCTGATGGTGGATTTTTATAATCATCTATTAACTAAATGAAATACTAGTCATTGTCACATTACAGTGAAAATCTTGTCAATTCACGTTCATTGACTGTTGAATATCTACAAATATAAAAGTCTTTTCGGGTTCTGAAATTTTACTGAAGTTTCAAAAAATATAGTTGAAGTTGATAATATTTAACTGGTTAACCCTAGTTGGGCCATGGTATCACTAGCGTCACCGAAAACATCTCAGGAACTCCACAGATATATCTAAATGTCACCGGAGTAACCAAAATTAAATTACAACTTTGAATTTAATGGACAGCAGAATTTTTTGTCTCAAAATAGAGTTATGAAAACGATTTCCAAGGAAATCGATGAAAAAATTATCAAAATTTGTATCATAACATCAATTTCTGATTTCCTATAACTTACAGAAAATGTTTCGAAAAATTCAGCTGTCCATTAATTTTTAAATTGCAATTAATATCAAGTTTGATCTGGTGACACCTTGGGAAAGCTGTGGGATCCCCAAGATATTTTCAGTCACACTAGTGACACCATGGTCCAATAAGGAGTAATGATATTTAACTTCAACTATTTTTTTTTAATTTCCGCAGAATTTTAAAACCCGAAACGACTTACATATTTTATTGTAGACATTCCAGTCAATGAACATAAGTTTACAAGATTTTCACAGTAATGAGACAATGACTAGTATTTCATTTAGTAAATAATTATCAAAACCCACCATCAGAATAGGCTTTTCAGTTGAATAACAGGAATAAAATCACTTCACATCAGACTTATATTACCACATGTTCGCTTTCCAGTAGAGAAATATGATTTGACAATTAGTTCAGTTCACTTTGGTAACTCCTCATCTCAGTTTTGTAATAAGTAGAAACCCCACAGTAAACAATTCATATTTTATCATTGTGCACTTCGTCCCATGAAATACGTGCATGGCTAAACAATACATTTGTAATTGTGAAGCGTCCAATCTGTATAATTCGTAGGAAATAAGAAAGGCACATCACATGAGTGCCATAAGAAAATGTACACTACATCATATACATTCGACAGCACAGCATATCTAGGGGACGAAATCTGGGCAGCATAGCACATCTACGCTAATTTGGAAGATAGTTCGTTGGCAACCAAATTTATTGTAAAATCAAGTAGAGCGACCCCAATTAGGCTAGTTTGAACACAGAAAATAAAGAAAACACGATTGCCTTACTCGCAAAACAGTTTTTTGGCTCTCCTGAAAAGTTGGCAAAAGTTAGATGTGCCATGCTGGGCCTCAAGCGACGACATGCAGATTGAAGAATAGCAGTAAACAAAACCTATAACACCCTTGTAAAGTGCGTAGCTTCCTTGCTTACCTCATCAAATTGAAAAACCAGCTGCCTATGGGTGGAAAATCGGCATCGAAACTCACATTGACAGACATCCAAAAGGGTTCATAGTTTTATCACTGGAGATAAGTACTACAACCTCATCTGAAAAGCGTGGCAAGTGAAAAAAGTCAAGCTACGAAACGCGCAAGTAAAAACCGAAAAGAGAAACTTCGCAACAGACCCATGATACACCAATAATTGAACTATTCGACAAACTGTTTCATAGAACGCACAAGAATCAACAATCACAGTCAGAATCAAAATAAAATCAAGAAATTGGTTGACGAGAGCGACGGCGTTAGTGTTTTGAAGTGAAATGATTGCGCTTTGCGCATCGTGCTCAGCGCAAGATTTTTCTTCTTCTTCTTCTACTTTCGTCTTTTAGTTGCCAAGTGCTAGTGAGATGACGCCATTATGGAAGTTTGTCGTGGAGGGTCAAAATAGAAGGTAGCGGATCATGATTTTGCACCTAATTCGGAACTGTTGTACCTACTGTAATAGTCAGTTATCGCGTGACCTTCTCCTGCTGCAAATTATTGCACAACGGTCGATCGATTTTTTGCACATATTCATGGAATAAACGTAGGGTAAATGCTCCTGTTTCCGACAGTGAACCAGTATTCGACAGTCACGAACTTAATTTGGAAAAATAAGCGTTTGGTGCTATTTACCCATTTAAACTTGGCGTCTTCAACAGCTTTGAACATTTCTAAGCCGAATCCCACCAATTCGAAGGATTTACTTGGGAGGTTCACTGTGCGAAAACGTGTTGAAGTTAGTGTGTTCCAGACTTCCACATGTGCTATTGTTTCTCGTAAGGAGGTAAGTGAACATTTTGCTGTCTCTCTCCTGTATTCTTGAAAATATCATTCTTTTCTAATGTTATTCTAGTTATTTATACTTGAAGGAATGAGTTCCTTTCTTTGCATGCTTTCTAATGGGTTTTATAGAGCGAAATAAGGGGTGTCGGAAACTGGGTACTCGAAAATCTTTGTTTACCAGTTATCGACGCAAGTGTCGAATACTGGGGTTCAGAGTAATTTTTAGTTCTGATTGCAGCGTGAACCGTTGATAAACGGTGATTCCAATGGTGTTTGAGATTATACTTTATAATAACTGGATCCAGTGTTCGACAGGGGGTGTCGGAAACTGGTTTAACTGATGTCGAAAACTGAGAAATGAATTATCCAGTAATCGACACCTTGATGATCCAGTGACCGACAGGCTTCATGAATTTACTTTAGAATGACAGTTTTGTTTGTTCCAGTGATTAATAAGAATGGTAGTCAAGCGAAGGAGTGAGGCTTTAGGAAACTGCAAGGCTAAAATGAAGAAACCCATGGAAATTTCCATATTATGGAAATCTTAAGATTTCTGACAAAATTGGCAAAATGTTATCATTTAGAGGTTTCAAATTAGGGTTTAAACATGAAAATAATCTTAAAACTTCGTTGGGTTCTGTTAAAGATAAAATTAGCGTTCAAGATATAAGTGGGGTTCTGAAAATATAAGCTGGAATGTTCTTGTGGGCTTGAGTATTGTGGTCAAACTGGTAGGAAATTTAGGGAAAGAATAAAAGAGCATGAGAAGGATTTCAGGGATACCTAACAAAGGTGATTTTGCTTTTGCGAATCACCTAAGAGAATCCAGTCATAACTTTAGTTTTGATCTAACAAACGGACAATACATAGAATTTCCTCATTTTTGCCCGAAGGGAGGTATGTTGGATGTGCTTGAAATGTTCGAGATTCTTAAGAGTGATAGGTCTGGTAAATGTCTGAATGAGGTGGTCCCTCAACATGTTTCACCGTTGATGGGTTCCTTCCTACAATAGCTTGGTCTCCCCTTCACAATGTTACCCTCACCAATGTTTGAGCTCCCTTTTACTTTGTCTGCCTTGATTGGCATTTGATGATCCTCCCAGGTCCCTTCACTTCTCTGAGCCAATAGGATTCTCCTTTCACTTATTTGATTGGGTATGACTTTCACTTTCTCGACCAATGGGATTCAAGCTCCCTTTCACTTGTGACTATATAGTCACAAGTGAAAGGGAGCTTGAATCCCATTGGTCGAGAAAGTGAAAGTCATACCCAATCAGATAAGTGAAAGGAGAATCCTATTGGCTCAGAGAAGTGAAGGGACCTGGGAGCTATGCTCTTTGTGATGAACCTTCAGTTATTGTTTGTTACTGATGATGACCTAACCGTTGGAATCGATCTAACTTGTAACTCATTATTTTCGTGGAAATAGACAACGTTCTACTCAACTCCGTTTTGATTAAAATGGTTTTCCACAATCTCATCGCGAGTGATTTTATTCACCCAAATTTCTAGTCTGACTCTAAGACTAATGCGTAATACTTGAAATACTGTTAGCTGATATATTATGTATGGGTTTTAAAAAAATGTATGAAAATGAGGCTCTCTTTATATGTGAGTAGTTTTAAGTTCAATATTTCCATTCTGAAAAATGATCTCTAATAGTGTAATTTCAATTTTTATAACTGTTGAGTTTCTTAAATGATTAAAAATGTTTTTAAAGTTGTTGTCTTGGACTATTATTTGTATGTACCTGATAGGTACTACCTATTTGCATGTACCTGATAGGTACTACCTCATAAACCATGGAAAAATGGTGGGTGTCGAATACTGGATCTAACCCCTGTCGGAAACTGGGCATCGCATGTCGACAACTGGTACAAAAAACCACATTCAGTTTTGAAAGTTTTAAAGCTTAAATTCTTGTTTATTAATGAAAATTGAATTGGTTTCCGATTCCTGAGATGTTGGCCCATTAGAAAAGTGGTGAAATCATCAAATTGGTTGGATACTAAAGGTGCTGTGATTAAAAAGCTAAGAAAAAATCGTTAAGACGTCGAACACTGGTGCACTTACCCTACCAAATGTCAGTAGGTACCAACTAACCGTATTTTCGCGTAAGCTTCACGGACACAGACCTACCAGCAAAGCATAGGAGCCAAGTAGGGAAAAAACCACAGAGTGCTGGAACCAAGTAGGGAATAACAATTGATTTGCTGAAATTTGAACAGAAGCCTATTTCCGTCAGACATTCTCGCAATTTATAGTAGGTAGATTTCTTCTCAATTTCTTTCAAGTTCAATTCTTAGGTCCTCATAATATGAGGACCTAAGAATTGAACTTGAAAGAAATTGAGAAGAAATCTACCTACTATAAATTGGTCTGAACCTACAGAGCTCTGGTGCTCTCATAGCATTGTACAAATTCTATCCACTTTAAATTGATGAAAAATACCTTTGGGTATGTTCGGAGAGGCAGTCCGGAACCAAAAAGGGGAGGGGATAGAGGCGAATGAACTCCTACGGGCTCCTCCAAACCGTTCAGGACTGCCTCTCCGAACAGACCATTTATAAAAAGATTTTTTTGAGCTTGGGCGATTTGAAATTTTCAACCGTTAGAAGTAACTGACGCTAACAAAGCGCTCACCGCCAGACTTACGTATGATTTTTGGCTGTCAAACAATTCGTTGCTACTATTTTTACTCATCTTCGCCATTTTTCTTGGTACAAAGTTCGTTCACCTTACCTTGTGCGGCAGCTTGCTAAGTAAGCCTTACTTAACTGTGCAGGATGAAATAAAGGGGTAAACAAGGAAGCCACAATTACGACATTAAGTGGTGGGATAGTTCATTCTTTTTGGTATTAGTACCTAGGTACTAAAATGTTAACGTGGGCGTCTCAAAATGGACCAATGTGATAACGATTTAATTTCGCAGGGCACCAATCCGAACCTGAGATCCTCCCTGATCAGCTGGGTGAGCTAAATTTGCATTTGGTGGCCCCAAGAATAACAAATCATCAAAGATGCGATTTTTTAATAACTTTTTAATGCGTACATAGGTACTATTTACTTCATTGGCGGACCCTGAATTGCCAGAAGAGGAAAGTACAGCATTTTTCAATCTAAAAATTTGTTTCAATTGCGATAGCTTTCCATTGATAATTAATTTTTTTCCTCAAAAATTCGCTAAAATGATCATGGTTCTGAGCAATTTCGCACAATCAATAAGGTACACTGCAGGGATTCTTCATTTTGACGTTTCTTTGGCACAAGGAATCAAAGAGTTACTTTTGATGACGTCATAGTGAACTAACTAACTAGTTGTTTCCACAGCAACGAGCCTAATATAGAGAGTTTTTGCTTCCAATGGTCGACGTCAGCTCAATGAGCCCGGGAATGTCAACCTAGAGTGCGCAATCATGATGGTAACTGCTCCCAGCGAGTAAGCCAGCTGGAAAAGAGGTGGGTCTGTTAACATGAATCTCACTTAACAGTGGGAGACAATAAAAAGGCTCCCCAGTCAGTCCCCCATTTCTAGAAGCCAACAGTCCATAGTTACCTGGGCCTCCTCCTTCAACTCGGTAGCATCACTGTTGCTCGCACTAGTCTCCTCCTGTCAGGACCCCTCATATTTTGGCAACAAAAGCTTTCTAATTTCTACTGTAGCGCAAAAATCGAAGTGTTACATAATAACAGAGATACGTATCAATAAAAAAGCTTTGATTGTTAGTGAATTTAAAGTAGAATTGAATTTTAAAAATCGAATGAGACCACCAAGAGCTCTGAAGGATCAACCATTCATTGCCTGTATGAGGGTTGGACGAATAAACAGAAACACGCAAGTGAATTGAAAATGAATGTTCTCTGACGGAAGTGATCCAAATGGGTTTTGGTACCCACACTTCTCTTCCTGAGGTTCTTCATACATGAAACCTAAGAACCCTCTTAACACTCTCTGTGCGGATGATGGTAATAACCATCATGCTGAGTTTCACGAGTGGCGAGTGATGGTTTACACCATCACAGATGGTGTAAACCATCACAGCTCTCTAAGCATATCTCTGAGGTGTTCATCGTTCTGCTACCTAGTGGATGACTTAAGAACCTCTTTCGGATTTTTTTCGTGCTTAGTAGGTCCTCTTGTCGCCACCAGAGTGCGCCGTTTTCACTTCAGGGGATTCTGTTATCTATTTGAGCGAAATCAAAGATCCAATACCGAATTCCTGACAAAAAGATCTCCCGCCACAGGCGAAAACGAGTTTACTGAGCCCGCATTGAGTGTTAAAAGAGTTTTAAAAGAATAAAATAACTTCAAGAACAATTTCAAAGGCACCTTCATGATTTTTAACTAACCACCATCAAATACTTGG
>CM019178.2:49025089-49080545 GCA_009739505.2 Apolygus lucorum | reverse complement strand
TCAACCAAAAGCTTCGGGGCACAACTAGACCCCAAATGGAGCCTACATACCAAATTTCATCAAAATCGGTCAATGCTAAGTGGCAAAAGTGCCGCGTACGGCGTACGGCGTACGGCGGACGGACGGCCAAATTTTTATTCGATTTTTGGAATCTACGTACCTTGAAACGTAAACCATCAAATTTTGAGGGGGTGTTAAAAATTTTTTTTTCTTGGTCGATTCCAAAGGTTCATTATTGAAAATAATAAACCAAAACTACTAAATAAACGGGTTTTCCCATGTTTTTCTCATATTTCTCTGGAAATTATTGTTCGATTTTGATGATTCCAGCGGCAATATTTCAGTTTTTCAATTCCCCCCCACTAATGAGCCCATGCACTAATGAGTTTCTAAAATCCTTGAAAATTTCAAATTTAAGTACAACTTTTTTAGTGTTTGCCCCTTCAATTTCGCGAAATACTGACCCGGAACGAGGAACGAACGGCGACAGACTGAGAGAGTAACAATTTCATACGTAAGGTAAAACATGTATGACATAACACAAGCCTAGATAATCTGGCCTCTAAACCATTATTTGTGGCAAACCCGGAAGAGAAGCTTCCTTTCTTCTAGCCGCTTCAAGTGGTCCCTAAGAAGCTGAGAAGGTAGGAGAGAAGTAGCTTCATCCACCATTCAACTGGTTGGACTATTCTCTTAATATTTGCACTGTTTTTTCCGCTTTGCACTTTGCACTTTGCACTTTGTACCATGTACGCCAAACTTTAGATAACAAAACAGAAGATAGACAGCTTGCCAAGGTGGAGGGAGAAAACATCTGCCCGAACAGAATAAATAACCCCTTCCCAAGTTTCAATAAAATGAAAGGCCATATGATACACCAGATTAGCTCTGAAGATCTGGTAAACTGGGCAACCTCAGAAACGGTCGGTACTTCACACGTTATCTACTAGCTATAGGCTATAACCTAGACAGGAACCTGCTCATCATTTGGCAAAATCGGAGCAGCCGTTCAAACAACAAACCTTCACACCATATAAATATAGATAGCAGAGATATACCTGTACAGATAGCACTTTAATCGGTAGGTAACTGATGTGGAGGAAAAACAATGGGTCATACCTCGTACGGTTATTAGCTGACAGAGCTTTAATGAAAGAATGCACAGATCATCACAGTGACTCGATAGTCGTAGGAATGAACAAAGCCTATTAAAAAGTCAGGCTATCAGATTTATTAGGATGATGTGGCAGGCCGACTCTGGAAGGTGGATTTGAAATGATGATGTCCGACTATGACACAGCCTTGTTCCGACCCGCAAAGGTGAAGGCAGCACTGGAATACTGATATCTCGGCTTTGTGGGCGTAGAATACATTCATCGCATTATTATTCATTATTATTGTTCGACTATCCATCTTTCCATTCGCTTATTTATAGATCGACGTAGTGTTGTGCACGAGTGCCAAATGATCGAAAGTAAAGTAAAATGTAAATTAAACAACCATTTCAGGTTGGATTTTCGTCCGGCTGTCATTCCTGACTATCGTCTTCCAAAGGGACGATCAGAATTTGTTCTTATGATTTCACTCATGGCTTTCCACTGCCTCACCGCCCTAGTTTGGTATGAGGGGGCGACGAGACTCGAACCCACGACCACCGCAGAAGTCGGTCCGAATCCTACCACCAATGTACGAGCGCCCCAGTGACCAAGGCCACACCGGACCCCACCAAGTGAATGAACACCGGTCCAATGGACGTGGTGTAGAGCGGAAGATTGATTCGAACCCGTGTAAATTGAATATCTAGTCGTTCTGAACTTCTCACAGTACTGCAGACCCTTCAAGTCGCTAAACAAGTTTCACACTTTGATCTTAGAAAAGCTTATTTTGAACTGTGGAAGTCTCAAAAGTAGAATTGTCTTGAACTTCACCTAACAACACTGAATACCTAAATTCATGACTAAATTTGTATAAAATATGTGTCTAATAAAATCGACCAAGACGGAAGGCCAAAAACTCAGGGTTTCCCCAGCGGTATTCACCGAATTCCGATCATTCGGGTGTTCCGTTTCTTGTCGGGTTTTGCCACATAAAAGGAGACGAATATGTTCTTCTGAATTCAAACGTGTGGCAGCCAAACACATTCGACTGGATGTTCGGGTATTGCGGTGTAATAGAAAATCAATAGGGACGGCACGATACCACCGATACATTTTTATCGATACTTTTTTGGTATTTGTATCGATACTTTTGATGAAAAACTCATACCGATATATTGGTATCGATACTTTTGCCTAAAATATCGGAGGTATCGATACTTTCTTGACGGTATTATCGATATTTTTGCCAAAGTAGACTGGTAAAAAAATACCAAATTAAAGTATTTAGAAAAAATACCACATTTTGTCTGCCACAGAATAATACTCAATAGCCTCAGAATAGTACGATATTTATCGCTTCCAATATCCTTCATCGATATTCAAAAACTGCACAGGATTTTCGCGTTTTTCAGTACGCTGGGTTTCTTGATCAGTTCAAGTTCCTTGTAATCATTGTTCTCCTTTTCAATTCACAATAATTTTTTTGATTTTTTTTTTTTTTCAAATTCAAGTGTAGCCGTTCATTTAACTTTTGTTTTTATGTTTCAATAATAAATATTATTTGTATTGTGACAGACTTAATTATTTGATCCTTCCCATTTGTAGTGGAAGGAATAAACATTTCATTGAACAGAGATTTCTTGCAAATAACAAATTACACTACAAATTACTGTTATTTGTAGAATAAAAATTAATGGAATGATCGTTCATTTTCATTAATTTTTAAATTATTGACTTTATAACATTATAAATTGCCACTGACTTTTATTATTTTTTAAATTATTGACTTTATAACATTATAAATTGCCACTGACTTTTATTATTTTTTAAATTATTGACCTTTATTATTAAATTTATAATTTTAATATTTACGATTCTTGATTAACCGGGTTTTTACTTGGTTTGCGGAATCATCAGGGGGTTAATTTGAAATATCGGTAGTATCGATACTTTGAGTCGATATTATCAAAGTATCGATATGTAATAATATCGGTATCGAAAATATATCGGGTATCGACTTCCTGAGAAATATCGTAACGAAATATACGATACTTAGGAGTATCGTGCCGTCCCTAATCATCAGCAGCAAATAACCTGCTTGTTTGAAGAAAACGATCTCTTTACGGATAACCAGTATGGATTTAGGAATTCTAGATCGACGAAAGATGCTATCCTCAACTTCTCCAACTTTGTGCTTAGTGCCTTCGAGAATGGCGATTATTCATCAGCGGTTCTCGTCGACGTGGCGAAAGCATTTGACTGTCTCCCATATAACCTCCCCACGAAAAAACTGTGGAAATATGGATTTTCAGCAAATGCTGTGAAACTAATTGAGTCATACTTAAATGAGAGGATCCAGGCTGTTCGGCACAAAAATGAGCTGTCAAACTTTCATGCTTCAGCTCATGGTCTTCCGCAAGGTTCGGTCCTCGGGCCCATTCTTTTCATCATTTTTATCAATGATCTGCCTCAGTCCATGTCAAGACTCACAATACTGTTTGCAGATGACACTACTATTTTGTCCAGCGAAAAAGCCCTCGAAAATGTGTGTTAAGAGCAGCACCGCATCGGAACTGAGCGTTACAAACTGGTTTAATCTGAATGGTTTGTCAGTGAATAACTCAAAAACGCAAACTATGGTATTCGGGCTTAGAAGGCTATCGACTTTCGAGTCAAACCCTGAGAAAGTCAAGTTCCTCGGAGTGCTGGTGGATCCTAAACTAAATTGGAATGCACATTGTGAGGACCTAACCAAATCGCTAAACAGTGTAATATTTCTTCTTCGCAGGCTTGCAGATAAATTGTCCCCAAACGCTGTGCTCACTGCTTTTCATGCAACGTTTCTTAGCCGGGCAACCTATGCTATAGTCTGTTGGGGCCATTCCTCTTCAGCATCCCTGATTTTCAGTTGCCAAAGACGTGCGGTCAGAGCAATATCAGGTTTGGGCTACAGAGAGAATTGTAAAGACTATTTCATAAAGCTTAAGATTCTAACCATTCCTGCTATATTTATTCTCGAGTGTGTAGTGTTTATACATAACCATCGGGATGATTTTTAAAGTCGCAAAATCACCAATATCCTACACGTACTGTCAATAATTTGGTGGTTCCTTTCAGTAGATTGAATGTTACCCGCAATGCTTCTAACTGGTGGGGGATTAAATTCTTCAATGCATTACCTGAGAACGTACGTAACCTCAACAGAACAGTTTTTAAACGAAGCATTTCTAGATTCCTATGCAAACTTGCACCGTACACTTTCGACGAATTCTTTAATGCAATTAAGGATGAAAAATTTTGACCTCATGTTTTTCGAGTTAGTAACGTAAGTAATTATCTTTAATAACATTTTAACTGCAGCCGAGGAATATTTGTCCTAGTACTCGTGCTTGCTTTAAATTAAGGTTTTAATTCGTTGTATCTAATAAAAGTCAGGATAGGCGATACAAAAACACCAGACATAGCAGAGTTCTCCACTGTAAAATTTGAAGAAATGTACATAAATTTGACAATTGTCTATGCACCTTGTGTTTCTCGACAAATAAAATGATTTCTTCTTCTTCTTCTTCTTCTTCTCCTCATGCCGGAATGCTGATATGTTTTAAAAAATTCACATTTTTCCGCGTTCAAACACCAATTTTCCTCTCAAGTTTTCATAGTAGTAAATCTGGAAAATGGATTACCCTTGGACAGCTGATGAAATGGAGCATATTTTAAGCTTTTTATGGACTATAAAGAAATGCCTGTTTCAGCGAAAAAAAATCACTAAAATGTTCGAAAAAAAATCAAAAATTAAACAATTTTAATTTTCAAGGTCGAAAAACTATTTTTTTACAGTTTTTCTGGAATGGTCAAGAGCTTATTACATGGGAAATTTAACGATCTTCCCAACAGGGTAATCAGATTTGAATTTGCATGAAAAATGAATTAGTTATGATCATTTTAGTGCTGCAAGGTCAAAAACATGAAAAAAAAACTTCAAATTGAAAAAAGTTGCATTTAGAGCGGGGTTTGGGATGAGGGACTCAACTACAAGCTGCGCAAAAATCTACCAATAAAGCATGCTGAGCTGCTTCAGTCTTGTCTCACCAGTCGCTACTTCAGAATGAATAATTGTGCCACCAGAAATATTATGGTGGATAATGGCGAGGGGGGGGGGGGGGTGGGGAGATCACTATTCCTTGCCTAAAATAATTGATAAATTACATCGAGTGAAACGGTTTTTTCTGTTACCAAGTGGTATTAATTGATCTAATGCTTATCCAATAGGACGTCCCCTGCAATAGGTACATGCATTACTTGGCAATATGTTTGTCTCTCCAAATTACAGTGGAGAGTTTTCCAATTAAGGTTCAACTTGAAATCGGAAATGAATGAAACATAAAGTGAGGAAGGGTGGAAAATTATGAATAAGTGACGCCATTTTGTTTTCCTTTTTGAGGTCCAACTCATAGGTTCGTATTTGGATTGTAGAGGTAACAATTTTTTTCGACCTTTTTTGCTTGCTGAATCCAATTCTGCGGTCAAACCAACAAATTCCAACCCACAATAATTGCCCATTACGATTTCCAATCGAAGTCGCTACTACTCTCTTGCTTCGGAGGGCTCTTCGAATAAATGAACAGCCGCGATTTCGCCCCACACGAAGCTCCGCCGAGCAAAATCCCGTCTGTATCTGATAATATTGAAGGTTTCGAAGAAAAACTGTCGGCTCGAAATTATCGAAGAAAAAGGAAGAAGCGCGGGTGGCATTCCAGCGGCGTTTCTTCATGATGAATTCATAGAATGCAAGGGGTTCCTTTGTACTGGGGTTACGACAGTCGGACTCCCAGCACCGAATATTCTATTCGGACTCTCAGTGGACCCTGCCGTTCTCAATTTTTAACAAGCTTTGGACTGTCAACTTCTATATCATTACTTTCTTAGCTTTGAAACATATTTGCCTCGTATAATCACAAGAAAATATGTAGGCATAGCTGCCACAGTAGCGTGTGAAAATCGATCCAGCGTTCGAGCTGCTCTGTGTCACCAACTCCAGTTATTTGTAAAGATTAAAGATCATGAAGAATTAATGCTAAGATTATGTATGACAGAGAATCAGCTTTCCTGAACAAAATTACAGTTTTGGAGATGGCCGGTTTTAGACGACATGAAAATTTGCAGAAACTAAGGATTCGTCTGAATCTGTAAGAATTAACCATCCTTTTCACTTTCCTTCTAAAACCTCACATTTCGTCCTCCCATGCCTCAATTTGAGCCTTGGAGATAATGAACTCTTCTCGCTCAGTAAAAACAAACACGGGTTATTTCACCATTTGTACAACGTGTACGTCTTACCTACTTTAAATTCATTTCTGTTTGTTGATGAATGAGAGATGGGTTTTAAGGTCGTTATCGTTAAGATAAATAAGACACTCATTTCATCTCATTCATTGAGATCCCTCATTCAAGAACTCCGACTAACCCGGAAGCCGCTCTATTACTGTTGAATCCACTTAAGCGCCTATAGTTTTTTAAAAAATAATTTGAACGCTCTCCCGGCCTCTTACTATGGAAATTAAATTGGTAGGCTCTATTCAAATATTACACTACGACCCGTTAAACTTAATTATACGGCGGTCACGTTAATCATACCTTAACTTTTAAATCGATACCCAAGTATCGAAGGGTGATTCAGTTTCTCGCGATGATTCCTACCAAAACCTATAATCATCTTCCCGTTATTCAATCATTGTTTCCAAGGTTTCTCCAGGCGAAAGGGAACCTTTTTTCTAATTTTAGCGAACACGGTTTGGGTTCGTAGAAAATGAAATAGGATAGAAATAGATAAGCGAGGCCCATTTTTCGACTTGGTTCTCGAGATGTGTAATTACGGTGTCTATCTCTCCTCCTACACTCTACGCTGAATACTAAACGTCCATTCACGGTTGGAAATGACGGCCATATGATTAATGTGGGCGCGTGGCCCGTTGATAATCGTATTTCACACTCGTTTCCCGCATCTTTCTCGGGTTCACTCTCACCCATTCACCTTTCCTGTGACTCTGAGTATCCACTCTTCTTGAACTCCAAACAATTCGGTATTTATGGGACCTCGAACAGAAAACATCGATGTCGATGAAACATCGTATGAAAAACATCGATATCGATAACATCTTTATGTAAAACATCGATATTTTTCGCAAGCGGGAAAAATATTCTCATTCAAGGAAATAGAATCAAGGGGGGAAAACTGAGGAAACTGCTCTTCCTCCATTCTCGGAAGATAATGTTTTCTTCCAACCTGATTTTTTAAAACTCGATAACCTTCTCCATTATAATTTTGGTTTATTATTTTCAATAATAAGCCTTTGGAATCGAGCTAGAGAAAAAACTTTTAACCCTCCCTCAAAATTTGATGTTTTACGTTTCAAGGTACGTAGAATCCGAAAATCGAATAAAAAATTTTCCGTCCGTCCGCCGTACGCGGCACTTTTCTTAGCAACACTGGACCGATTTGGTTCAAATTTGGTATATGGGCTCGATTTGGGGTCTAGTTGTGCCGCGAAGCTTTTGGTTGATGTAGGTCACTTCTAAGGGGTGAAAATCAAGGGTTGAAATTTTCAAGAGTGCCCTAGCTCGAAAACTCTCCAAATGAATGTATCGTTTTTTCACCAATTTTAAATAGTATTGAATTTTTAAAAATTTTTGAGACCACCCGGAGCTCTGTGGGACAAACCGTTCGGTCCCTACGAGTACTTAAAGGTTTTCCTTCGATAAAAAAGAATCATGAGTGTGAATCGCAAAAGAGGTCTAATCTCCGTTCAAATTTTATCTGACCAAAATGCAATCGCTGTTCATTTCTTCGATTTGTATACAGTTTTGCCTTCTGCGTAACCAGTAATCAAATTTCCATATGAAGCTTTCTATTTTTCGAATCGAGTGTGAAGCGTTTAGTTCTTTCTAATAAACTTGATTGTGAAGGTGTGAAGGCAGTATGCTGTGGTAGGTAGTACCTACCAATAGTTGGTAGGTAAACAAGAGTTGGTAGGTAAAAAAAAAGTTGGTAGGTAAAAAACGCTGCAAATTATTGCTCAAAGGTTTATTATTTTCTGTATAGATCACTGGTTCTCCATCAATAGCACCTACCACCATCTGTATTCTCCCTTGACCTTCCCTCTCAAATTTCAGCTTCCTGCGTTCAATAGGATTGAAAATGGCTTCGGAGCTCACTCAGCTGATCAGTGCTCTTCCATGCGTCTCCAGCATTCGAGAAGATCTTCTTCACTCTTCAGATCACTGATCAGCTGAGTGATCTCCGAAGCCATTTCCAATCCTATTGAACGCGGGAAGCTGAAATTTGAGAGGGAAGGTCAAGGGAGAATACAGATGGTGGTAGGTGCTATTGATCCAATGAGAAAACCAGGAAACAACTGGAGAACCAGTGATCTATACAGAAGGGTGATCTATACAGAAAATAATAAACCTTTGGGCAATGATTTGCAGCGTTTTTTCATTCACTTATTTATAATAATTCACATAATATTAAAAGGTTTACCACCACCGTAATCAACCAAACTCAGTGATGAATCTTAGTTTTGAATAATATTCAAAATATGAACAAATATTATTTGTCCATATTTTCAAAATAATATTGTTCATAAGTTATACTTGGTGCAATAAAGAATATTGAAAAAAATAGAGCGGGGTAAAAGAAAGAAAGTCATTTGTAGAAAAAGTTGTTGTAAATGTAGTTTTGTAAATCCTGAAGTATTGTAGGTATCCTAATACCGCCTGGAAGAGCACTGATCAGCTGAGTGAGCTCCGAAGTGTCCTAACACCCTGTTTAGTGGTTCCAAAACGCGATTTTCTGAAGAATGTCAAGTTCTTCGCATAATGTGTGACCCTTAATACCCAATAAGAAATTTTCTTCATAATAACAAACCCCAAACCTACAGATCTTAAAAAGAACTTTAATGTGAAATTTCATCCCAATTTTTCGTTTCCCATAGGGTGGTGGCACCAGTCGCGTACACCTATCCAGTATCATACATCAAATCTAAAAATGAGCGTTCTTGGTGACGTAGGCAGGATTTTCTAAGCTCAAAATATTTTTGTGCTTCCATAGTAGATCTGAAAAGAAGAGGAAGAAGGGAACTTTTTTTCGGGTTTCTCACGTGCAAGAAGGGACATCTTGTTGTCAGCACTATTCCTGGCGTCTGCTTGCACTTTAGGTTAGGAAAGTGAGTCCTCTTCTGAATTAGTATGTTCAAACAAATTTTCTCTTTCCACCCACAATTTTTCATGTTTCCGCGCCAGTGTATGTTACTGGTTCCGAAGGGAGAATGACACCGGTGTCACCCAATTTTTGCCATGTATGAAACCTTATCGGAAATTATTCATCATAGCTGCAGGAAACCGAATATTTTATTTCTCCAGTTTTTACAGTGTTCTTCAACAGTCACTCTAGCTATTTCGACCCTTGTACTATTTGTGAATGTAATGTGGCCTAGATATTGAGCAAAAACGGGAAATTTTAACGTGTATGATATTGGTGCGACCACCCTAGTTCCATACAAAACAGTACATAATAGATGAAAATGTGACTATAGTAATCAACTTCAAAATGAATAATAAAACCGACTGAGTTTGAAAAAGAAAGATTGGATATCCTACTGCACGGTGGTGTATTCACGGGGTAAACTCGCAGTCCACGAGAGAAAAGTTCAGCGTTTGGAAAGCATTAATTATCAATATGCTACCTAATCAGCTCGATGGTGCAGGAATAAATTTCCTTGCTGCCTCCTTCCAATTCCAATAAAATTCACCTCACTGTTCGTTAGGAGTCAAATGTAGCTAATACCAATTAGTATTGGAAAGTAGAGGTAGTGAGGCAGGTTTTTAAAATCTCGTCCTCACACAAGGATTTGCAGATACTTGTTTTTGCAGATAATTGTTCAAGAGGATCTAAAATGTGAAATGGGAGTAGAAATGTTGATTTTTGTTTAATATTCTCTTTAATTCTTATAAAGTGAAAACAATGCGTTTGATGCCTAGGAATATTCGGAAGCGAATCTTCAAGAGTATCTTATTATTGGAAAATCGAGTTGAAGACTCGATTCCTGAAGATACAGCACTCAGTCTGGTAGACCACACTATAATTGAATTCGAGAGGTTCCCAAAGAACTTCCAAACTTGCGCCGTGCGGAGAGTGATAGGTGTACTGCAACCGTTAGTTCCAGGATCTTGAATTTATGGGAGACTGGAATAGAAACATTCCAGAGTAGTATGAACGATGCGCGTTCAGAGAAAACCCATTAAAGTTAGGAATAAACTCCATAAACGATGCGAAGACTGTGTATGTATTCTCTCACGAAGAAGATGTAATGAAGATCCCATATACACAACATCGATTGTGTTAGGGCAGGCAGGAAATCTGTCTGACGAGGTTAGCAGATATGGTATCGAGCGGACTTCACTTTTTATCGAACGGATCAAAAGGGTTCTTGGTTACCGATTTTGCTGCGTGAGGAACAAGATAAGTCGAGGAAATACGAGCAGTGAGAGTCTGAAAGGTGGTCGTTATCGGTCGGAGCAACGACTTTGATAGTCAGAGGGCCGTGTTAGCAGTCTGAAGGATTACCAACTCGCAGAATAACAATCACTTATTGCAAACGAAGTGTAAAACAACTAATTAGTATAGTACACAGTACTCTCTCGTCTCGCCGAACTCAAAGAGTACCCCCCACATGCTAGTTGTTGATTTTGGTTTATTATTATCCATAATGAACCTTTGGAATCGACCAAGAAAAAAAAATTTTAACACCCCCTCAAAATTTGATGGTTTACGTTTCAAGGTACGTAGAATCCAAAAATCGAATAAAAATTTGGCCGTCCGCCGTACGCCGTACGCGGCACTTTTGTCACTTAGCATTGACCGATTTTGATGAAATTTAGTATGTAGGCTCCATTTGGGGTCTAGTTGTGCCCCGAAGATTTTGGTTGATGTAGGTCACTTCTAAGGGTTCCAAAATCAATTTTGAAATTTTCAAAACGCCCTAACTCAAAAAATTTTGATATAAAAGTATTGTTTTTCCTTCAATTTAAGATTCTATAGAATTTTTAGAATTTTTTGAGACCAAGTGGAGCTCTGTAGGACAAATCGTTCGCTCACTACGAGAATTTAAAGTTTGGACGTACGATTAATCAGAAACACGAGTGTGAGTCGCAAAAGAGGCCTAATCTCCGTTCAAATTAAAGCTGACTGAAATGCGATCGATATTTTTCTTCATGTTGGATGGTTGGTGGCTTTGCAGACGAGTGATCTATATGGAAAAATAAAAAATAATAAACCATTGTGTAATAATTTGCAGCGTTTTTTTCGAATTTCGTTACTCTATGCTATCATAATACATGCAACACGGTAAGTTTTAGAAAATTTAGTAGTTCATATTCATGCTTTCAGTACCCACACGTTTATTGTTGTTTCTTTTTATAATAAACGCAGGTTTTCATTATTAATAGAAATTGTTTATACATACGAGTATACCTCTGGACAATTAAATGTATGAAATTGTACCTTTATTAGAAATTTCTAGCTGATTCCAAATATACCACGTATTACTGTGATTATGACGATTATATTTGCAAAAACCCCTAAAAACACGTTTTATGATTTTGAAATTTTGATTCTTTGAGTTGTTCAAAATTCCTGTGTAACAAACTAGTCTTCTCGTTTATTATGAATATTTTGATAAACTTGAAATGGTTGCAAATTAATTTCTTAAGTAGGAGTGAAATATATATATTATATTATAAAATATTGATTGCTAGGATAGAGAGAATTTCAACAAATATAAAGATGAAAGAGGAATTTCTAATATTTCGATAATTCGATGACTTCGCATAGTTATGCCGGTTACAAGGATTTCATAACAGACACACTGACAGACAGACACGGAACTAAAATTGTTCAGAAAGGTCTGAAATGTAAAACGCGAGTGGAAATTTCGATTTTGGAGAACTTTTTTTCCAACCTTGACAAGTGAAAACAAAGCTTCCGCTACCTTGGTAGACTCGGAAGCAAAACTTGGCGGAAAGGGAGTGAGTCTGTGTTTGACCCTAATCCAGATCGGTTCGACCATTGAATGAGGAATTTCACCGAATTCTGTTTGCATTTTTCCTGAATAGTTAATGGTGTGGGATAGATGAAAATCGGGTTGATTTCGGAAAATAAGTCTCCTGTTATTTTTGGGAGACAATCAAAATTAATGATTTCAAAAAATAACCGGGAAAACGGACCTCTTCAACGTGGAGCGGGAACGCTCGCTGATTGGCTGTTCGGATCACCGTCTCCTCCCAGAAGAAAGTTATCAAAGAAAGTTATCTAAGAAGAAAGTTATCAAACAAAAACAGGGGAAACATAATTTTCCCTGTCTTGCTTTTGGTTTATTATTTTCAATAATGAACCTTTGGAATCGACCAAGAAAAAAAAATTTAACACCCCCTCAAAATTTTATGGTTTACGTTTCAAGGTACGTAGAATCCAAAAATCGAATAAAAATTTGGCCGTCCGTCCGCCGTACGCGGCACTTTTGCCACTTAGCATTGACCGATTTTGATGAAATTTGGTATGTAGGCTCCATTTGGGGTCTAGTTGTGCCCCGAAGCTTTTGGTTGATGTAGGTCACTTCTAAGAGTTCCAAAATCAATTTTGAAATTTTGAAAACGCCCTAACTCAAAAAATGTTGATATAAAGGTATTGTTTTTCCTTCAATATAAGATTCTATAGAACTTTTAGAATTTTTTGGGACCACCCGGAGCTCTGTAGGACAAACCGTTCGCTCCCTACAAAAATTTAAGGGTTTATATTGAATTATATATATATATAAATCAAAACACGAGTGTGAATCGCAAAAGAGGCCTAATCTCCGTTTAAATTAGAGCTGACCGAAATGCAATCGATGGTTGGTATTTTTTATTTTTTTTATTTTTTTTTATTTTTTTTTTTTTTATATTGGATGGTTGGTGATTTTGTAGACGAGTGATCTATATAGAAAAATAATAAACCATTTTGTAATAATTTGCAGCGTTTTCTATTTTTTTCTTCAGTTTTTCGATTTCGAACTTTACTGGTTTTGTGAAATGTTGCATCTGGGGACTACAGATTTCACGATATCAGCGCTTCAAGCGGCCGTAAATGAACTATTCCAGGTTGACGTCATCCTCCCGGTTTTTTAAACGTTCATATTTTCTAGGCTGTTTTGTTTATTCGTAAATTAGGAAGTACGGGCTGAAAGTTTGCCGTAGGTGGTTTTTTGAAGTGCTGAATCCGATTTTGGGGCCAAAATAGGAAATTCCGACATGGTGAAATTTCTCATTCTGGAAATAAACTAAGAATAAAAATAACTAGGAAAAACTAGGAAATAAACTATAGAATCTTGAAATAGGAATTTTCATCATGTTTGCTTCGACATGCATCGTCATTTGTCAAAGTTGAGGAGAAATTTAATCGCACGTTAATTAAATGTACGTTAATCGCACATCAATCAGACCTATACGAAAGAGGTGACTTAAGTTTTCCGCCAATAGTATCAATTCTTTTCATCTTTTAGGTGGATTGTAGGAAGTAAACAGAACCCATTGCATACCATATTCCCTTCGCGACTCATTTTCATATCGTGCTGTTTGAATAACTCTGATGGAAGGTGATACTTCGTCATCAATAGCTCTCCAGTTGCCAAACAACGAGACCTCGAAGCTCCACAAGGAGGCCCGTTGTGATCCAACAGTAAACATATCATCTCCACAACAATGAGACTCCCGTATCAACCCACCAACTTTCGCGCTTGTCTAAAAATATCTCGCGGCAATGCGATTCATTTGGCAATCCTCCGAACTTTTTTTTTCGCCATTCTCAAATGCCTTTTTGACAGTTGAAAATCGGGCCAACCTTTCTAGACAGTGTTTATAAATACGAAGAATGCGGGTAATTTTTTTTCTCTTTTTCAACGGGATAAATAAAAGAGTTTTTAGGAAGAACTGCTGTGAGAAAGCCACTAAAACTAATGGGGCTAACCTGGTTAGGATATACTCCGCCTCAGATATATCTAGTTTCCTCTTCTTGATAGTAACTGACATTCAACTCAAATTCAAAACTTATTCGGAAAAGATTGGTGAAAGTGTTTAGTTAAATTTTTTTTACATAAAGTTCTTATGAAAGTCAACTCGGAGTGAGAAGAAAATAACGAAAATTTTGGACACGAGGAACCAGGCAGAATTATCCATCTATTCAACTCAATGCTATTCCTCAAAGGAACCCCCGGGAAGATTTTTGTTCTCAATTAATATTGAAGAATGTACAATCGGCTATGCCGAACATCAATACTGTTGACTATAGGTGACTGAAAATAAGGTGTGAAAAGAGTGTGGTACATAGCACATCTCCAATCTCATACTTAATTTTCGGCTATTTTCTATCTTTTGACGCATAAGATTCACAGGAGCGCACAGCAAAACTCTCATTGAACAACTTCATGAAAACATCAGTCCCTTCAGCGACTGATCGTGAGGTTTTCGTCTTTTCAGCCGCCTGAGCAGGTCATCAACAACCAGCAGCTTCACAGCTTCCTCGTTGATATGCCACTGTAGCCTCTGATGATGGGCTATGGCTCGAGTTTTGCCGATTTCATTTATTGTGAAAATTTTAAGGTCCTCATGGATGTCATTATTGATTGAGTACCGATATGCATCAACTCATTACCGCAGTACTTAGTTCTGGGATTGCTGTATGATGTCAGATTGCTTTGAAAGGTGCAGCCCCACAGTTGTCGAGACTGGCTTGAGGAACCGATTGTGCAAGGTTAATTTGTTCTTGTTAAGACACTTTTGGCCGTCTACCAACCAACCAAAACATTTTTTGGAATTTGGTGTTCAGTTCTGTTCTTAATTTTTCACATGCACTCTCCAATGGAGTTTCGTAAACAGTCATACGCAAATATTTAGAAGGACCATATCCGAAGAAGATGACCAATGAAGGTCAAGCAAGCGTAGTTTGCCCTTAGATCCAAGAGATGGCGATATGAGTGACAGAAATACGACAACCACTAGAGAGGTGAGCTACAGACCTGATAGCTCTTCTTTTAATCAGCGCAAAGTCAACAAAGGAAATCGAAGCAGCCTTTGCTCTACTCTGACGACAATGTTAGGTGAAAAACAGAAACCCCCTCAACTCTCCTCTGTTGGGCGCTCTGGCTGGGTTCAAAGCCTCTGACAAACATCAGGGTGCAGAAAATTGCCTTTAGAAGATAATATTTTTACTCATTAGGATAAGGACTTTCCTTCTGGTTTACTGGTTGATTTAAGGGTTCAATGTCGAACCCCCTTCAGACCAATGTCTGAACTCAGGAACCCTAACCGACTAGAGATAATGTAATTTTTCACTTTCCACAGGTTCTGAATCCACATCGATGTATACCCCACGTTCTGATCAGATTTTAATAATATGAACATAGAGCCTGAATATTTTAAGATGCAGCAATAAATAAAGTTATCCAGTTTGCTAGTATGGAAATAAGCTTCTCATTCCTCGTCTAGAGGAGTTTATTTAAAAACCAAGAAACAAAAGCGTAGAAAAAATGGTTACGGGAAGAATTGAATCCACATCTCCTTGGGCATCTTACACGTAATCGACCAATTGACGAGCTAAGCCTCCTTAACATAAATAGGACAAGAATGAAATCTGAATGGACAACTTCCATGTCACAATTCAATGTACAGGGGTGATGAAAAATATGTTTCCTGGCTTATTTGACACGTCGACCCTCCAGCCAAGCTATGAAATTTCTATTGATCACCACCTAGTCCGATAGTTGACTCCGCCGTACAACGTTCCAATGGCTATGACTGGAAAAACAAACCATTCGAACAGAACGGACAAATGATGAATGACATCAAAAAGGCACTAAAAGTCCTCGTATTGTACCGTTCATCTGAAATTATAATTTATCATCTGTACTCATGGAATGGGCTGAGATAAGATCAAAAAGAAATGAGGAGAAAGTCTCAACACCCAAGATAAACCAAACACCCACTGAAGAGCAGCACCCCGTCGACGAATTCCATAAATCTCCACGATTCGACGTCACACATGTTTGCATGTGATTAGTATCTGAAGGAAAAAAACGAAACTTCGTAGGGCCTTTCTCGTGAGAAAAACGACGCTGCATTAAGGGTCAATTAAGCGGAGAAAGACGAAATTAAGAAGAAAAAAAAACTGAGGTCACCAATCCAGTTTAAAAATAATTGCGTTTGTGACAGAAACGAGAGTGAGATGTCTCGGAGGAACGCCGTCAGGCTCAAGGAAAAAGAATGAAGAAGAACGCGTTTTCGACGACGGGCGGAATATTTGATAAATTAAGAGCGGCGCTCCAGTTTTTATGGTTCACCACCATTCTTTACTTTCCTCCACTACGAACATAAAGACGAATTAGTGATAGGAGAAGGGGGGTGTGAGTCAGCCAATTAAAGTTTAAATATATAGCCAGCGCAGTAAACAGGACGAAAAAAAGGTGGGAGAAGCAAAACCACTTTGAAGTACGTTGATGAGTCGTAAATCACAAGGCGTCATACAAGACTTGGCATTTCATAAAGGCAATTCTCGCGAAATGCAAGGGAAGAAAAAGTTCCGAGAGACGTGATGAAAGATGACAAAAAGAAGGACTGCTGAAGCTAATAACTTTCCAAGTATCGTCAGTTCTTAGTGGTATTAGATAGAAAGGCACCTGAATGAATTTGCAGGGTTCGTCGGTAGTAAATTCTGATGAGAAATCTGCCTTGAACGGATAGGCAGGAGTTGTCTAGGTAGACAAGGAGACCCCCTTGTTCAGGCTACCCTGCGAACCAAGCTGTAGGTTTTTGGAGCAAGTAAATTTCAATCCTATATAGGGGGGGGGGGGGGGGTTTCCCAATAGTAAATATCTATTTTTCTACTTAGCCCCCTTCAAATTCCAAGCACTTCTGGTTAGGGATGGGTATCGACCAACGAATGATCTATTAATGAAATCAACGATCAATTCATATGGATTAATCGATTAATAATCGATTATATCAAAAAGATTCGGATACAATTGGGTAGGTACAATGGGGAATTTGCCTCAATTTTAGATTCTGGAATTTCAAGGCAAATCCTATTATAGGGCCCTAGAATAACGTTTAACACTAGGAATAACCAACGGAAAAAAATTACCGTAGGAGAAAATGACTAAACAAGTGAACCTCTGTTACAAAACACCGCGAAAATCGAGGAGTATTGTTGACGTCATACGAAAAAAAAAAAAAAAAAAAAACGACGCGAAAGCAACGACAACAGACAGAGTTCTAGCACCGCCACACAAAACGATCCAGTGAAATGGCTACTCGAATAATGTGATTCAAATCTTGAAACTAAATAAGAGAAGATGAAGAATAATAATGCTTGATAAACTAGTAGATAGATTCGTATTGTAAAAAAGTGAGTAATACTGTTTCTTTTGGTCAATTTTGTGTCTGGGTTCTTCCTGCCCGTTCGTGGCGCACTCTTGTGCGCACTACTCGGAAGGTAAACGTTCGCGTATGTTCCGCTTCTGTGGTAAGCGCCACAGAACCTCCTTTGAAGTCAGATTGGTAGAATATCCGTCACGTTTCAAACATGGCTGCCTCTTACACATTGCCACCACATTTAAAATTTCCATCTTCCTTAAATTCTCTAAATTTTTTGGATGCGTTTTCGAGCAGCTCACTATGGTTTTATTCCATAAAAATAAACCCTCATTCGAAAAAAAAAAAAAAAAGTGAGGCAAATTCCCCATTAAAACGACAAACAACGTACAAATTTACAATTTAAAATTGCATCCAAATTAAGAGTGAAAAAGAGAAAATATGTGATAAGAAAAGAAATAATAAGAGGACAATGATTTAATTACTCGCTCCAATAATATTCATCAATATTTCCTACAGAAAAAGGAGTTAGTTGGCCAAGTCGGTGGTCAGCCGGTTCCTCTGTTCCCTTAAAATTTGGCCAGCATCAGAAAAAACCTTTCTGAAGGAATAGAGGAAGCCACTGCATGCACGTATTTCGAGGCAATTTTAGAAATCTCGGGAAAAGTGTCCGCCATCTGTTTCCAATATGATACCAGGTTTCTTTGGATTTTTTTCAAAGTTATTACAAAAGCATTTTACAATAACGTAATTAGGTAAAAAATAGGTATGATGATAGGTAGAATCGATAATGATAGGTAAAAAATAACGTAACAGGGTAAGTAAGTAAGTACTAACCAAAAATACCTACCTAATAAGTGATAATTGATAACGTGATGAGAGAATAATCGTTACAAATTACTCGATTACCAGATTAATCGTACCCTGTGGGCATCGATTAAAAAAGCATCGATTATTCGACAAATTAATTGATTACTTTGATTAATCGATACCCATTCCTACTTCTGGTACTTAGAATGTAATTTTGTCGTTCCCTCTACGATCCAGCTTCCCGCCATTCCAGCTAACCACGCGTTCAGAGCACTTTTCAGCTCATCATCTGTGGAGAAACGCCGCCTCCAATGTGCATTTTCATTAGGGGAATCAAAAATTCTTTCCCACTATTCGGTGTCGCTTTTCGACGAGCGTTCCTGTCTTGATCGAAAGAGTTCGCGAGATTATCGAGGCTGATCATCCAGTTATTCTTACCAAACTCATCGAAAAGTTTCTTCCGAATGACGAGGTGAGTCTGTCTGCAGTTCACCGAATACCTAGTCGAATAGAAAATTTTTGAAAATTTTTCTCCACAGATGATTAGCTGAAAAGTGCTGTGAAAGCGTGGTTAGCAGGAATGGCGGGAAGCTGGCTCGAAGAGGGAATGAAAAAAGTACATTCTATGTACCAGAAGTACTTGGAAGTCGAAGGGGACTACATAGAAAAACAGCTGACATGTCTGTAAGTTTTATTATATAACAATTAGAAAAATAATCCGCGATAGGTATACAGGGTGTTTTATGAGAAGGCAAAAAAGTTGTGCGCAATTGACACTAACTTCATTTTTTCAAATGGAACCCCCCTTTTTTATTACAGATTCGGATTCTACGTCAAAATTCATACCCGAACCGATTTTTTTATTGCGCGCAACCTGGCTTTTTAGGACGTCCCACAGTAAGACTTGGGCGTCCTTATAAGATCGATCTGGGGTGAAGTTGGACAACACTCAACAGAAAAAAAAAATAACCACACAGTAATCCGTTTTAGACCATTCTGATTCCAAATCCGCGAAAAAAACCATAGGTGTATGTCTGTGTGTGTGTGTGTGTGTGTGTATGTGTGTATGTGTGTGTGTGTGTGACAAAATCTTGTGTCGTCTGCACAGGCCTTAGTACTCAACCGATTTTCCTGGTTCTTTTTTTGTTCGACGCGGAAAACTATCTAGTTGTGCACTACGTCGCCGGAATTTCGAATTTTGCCTTTTAAGGGGGGGAAAGGGGGGGTTAATGCTCAAAAAACGTGCATTTTTGGGCATAATCTTGTGTCGTCTGCCCAGGCCTTAGTTCTCAACCGATTTTTGTGGTTCTTTTTTTGTTCGACGCGGAAAACTATCTAGTTGTGCACTACGGCGCCGGAATTTCGAATTTTGCCTTTTAAGGGGGGGAAAGGGGGGGTTAATGCTTAAAAACGTGCGTTTGCGGGCATAATCCTGTAAAATTTGCCCAGGCCTCAATTTCCAACCGATTAGTGAGTTTCTTTTTTTGTTTGACTCAAATAACTTCAGAGTTGTACATAATTTCACCCGAGTACCAAAATTCGCAAGGGGGGGTGTAGTGGGGGGATAATATTCACAAAATATCCGATTTTTCAAAATTTCGGTTCCTTTACTGCTTACTAATTGTACCCAAGCTTTGAAATTGAGGAAAAATTCTCATTATACCTCCGGGTTTTCATGAATTATTCTCTGTACCACCATGGAACTAATAGTGGTGCCACCATGGTGCCAGGACACCATAAACCGCATATTTCGTGCTTTTTTTTGTGTTTCACCTTGAATACGGATGTGATCCTCGACGGACCGCCTACTAAAACTAATAGATGAAAGTGCAATGTTACGACGTATTCCCCCTTTGGTGCCAGACTGGCACCATTGGTGGTGGTTGGGGGGGGGGGGGGAACTCGAATTCGCATGTTGGGTATCGTAGATCATGGATTTTAAAATGCTCTTCAGATTCTAGGCTCCCACGCCGCTAGAAATGTTTTGGTAGATAGTGGTGAGGGGGGGGGGGTCACTATTTCTTGCCTAAAGTAATAAATAAATTACATCGAGTGAAACAGTTTTATCGCTTACCAACTGGTTAACTGATCTAATGCTTATCCAATGGGACGTCCCCTGGAATGCATGCATTACTAAACAATATGTTTGAACAATTCAAGTTCCGCAACTCCACAATTGCTCAAAAATTAGGTTTTAGAGAACCCTAAGTGTGGCACATCTTTTTTCATCATTTTTTGACGCTGAATCACAGGGTGTCATCCGTTTTGAGGAAGACCAAGATTTCAAGAGGAAAAAGGAATATTTCTTTCATAAAATCATCAGTTTTGTGGTCAAAATCATGTTTACGCTGTATTTTGGGGAAATGAAGGGGGTTGTAACCATTCCGTGGGACACTATCGTAAAAACTGAGTTTAATGTAGAAACTGACAGCACGACCAAACTTAAACTAAATAAAATTGCCTAATAACTCAGAAAGCTTAAAAAAGAGCGATTTTTCACTATAAACAACAGAATTTTCGGCCACCATTTAGAAACATTCCAGTCAAATTGAAAAACGGATGACACCCTGTGATTCAGCGTCAAAAAAATGACGAAAAAACATGTGCCACACTAAGGGTTCTCCAAAACCTAATTTTTGCGCAATTGTGGAGTTGCGCAACTTGAGCGTTCAAAAAGCCAGGTTGCGCGCAATAAAACAAATCG
The DNA here is from genome assembly GCA_009739505.2 of Apolygus lucorum. Classification (NCBI taxonomy): domain Eukaryota; kingdom Metazoa; phylum Arthropoda; class Insecta; order Hemiptera; family Miridae; genus Apolygus; species Apolygus lucorum. The sequence continues at coordinate 49,059,479 of CM019178.2, read as the reverse complement.
ATTCGGGTATGAATTTTTCATGAAATTTGACGTATAATCCGAATCTGTAATAAAAAAAGGGGGGTTCTTTCTGAAAAATGAAGTTAGTGTCAACTGCGCACGATTGCGCGCAACTTTTTTGCGCAAAAGTATTTTTCCTGAGATCCTCACAAAAAAATCATGAAGAATTGCGTTGGTCGGAATTTTTTACAATGTATTTTGCGAAAATGAAGGGGGTGTAACCTTTTCGTGAAACACCCTGTATACTTACTTTTTGGAAAACTATCGTATTGGTCGAACGAATCATAATAGACACTTTCATTCATTTCACATTATCGTTAATTCTAGAGAATTAGAGCCACTGTATATTTATGCAGAACCTGTGGACAATATTCATTGAAACGAGTTTAATTTTCATTGAGGGTTATTTGAAGGAATCTTTTTGTAATTCGACAAGCTGCTTTTGTAAGAGAAGTTTTTAATCTCCCAATTCGTTAGAATAAAACCTTGTTATACATCGAGCACTGACTCGGGAAAGGAGAAAAGCTGCTAGTCCTGGCATTGGTCGTATTTATGTGGAGGATTGTTGCTAACTGGAACTACGTAAATCATTCAGGTGCGAACTACAGCCGTGAAACCATCAGAGGTATTTTCCTTGGAGGGTTTGAGGCTCAATACAGTATTCATTTCGAGACAAGATTAATTCAGTTTTCTCGCATCCACAACCAGTTCTCTCCCTCTCATCCTCAGCTGTCATTCATAAAGTCAAAATTTGTTTTATAATTTCAATCCATGCAGAAATCAACTTTAACCTAATCGTAAAAATTTTAATCTCAAACCCAAAATTCAATCTGGGTATGCCAATCTTGTTCTGGTTCCCCAACATTGAGAAAAAGAAAACACCAGTGAGGTGACATTTTCTATTTTTAATATTCAACTATTGACAAAACTAGACAAAATATCGCCCTCAAAAATAACTTGAATTAGATTTGAGCAGATTAAAATTAGTATAAGAAAAAACTTTTCGAAAAATAATTTTCTCATTTGAAAAGCACGAAAAAACTCGATTCTTCAAAGTTTGAGATCCTAAAGTTTTCAGGATTTTAATTATGTAAATTCTCAGACACTATCTTAAAGATCAATTTTTTGCTATAAAATTCAGTAAATGAAGCAGAGCAAAAATATCTACGTTTCGACGCAGTATGAAACACAATTAGCAAATTATGTAACAGGAATTTGCGCTGCTTTGATTCGATCTATTACGGTCAGTAGGAAATGATTTATAGACAAGATAACTAATTAATATTTAACAAATATAAAAACAGTTGGCACGGGAACCTATATTTAGCAGTACACAATCCTTATAAAGAAGATACCGAAGAATAGTAAGTGTAAGAAATAGCCGAAGGTCGTCATAAATTATTTATATCCAATTTACCAAGAGTCGACAAATCTTAGAAACCAAAGTTAACGATAACAAGAACTCAATCATCCTTGGCATTGGATGCTAACAAACGTACATGCGTACCCTTTTTGAAAGCGGAAAGATTCATTGGGCCTATTCGTATCGAAAGAGTGATTTATGGGATTGCAAGAACTATGATTCTATAGTTATCTCCATGACGATGGGTTAATCTCGGTGGATTTCGCAATTAGCGAGAACGCCAACTACTGATACAGGCAGACGCCTCACAGGGTTACATCAGAGATTATGGTTTTTTTTTATTCTCCACAAAGAGGGATTCCCACGATATAAATTCTCGTCTCGATTCTTAGCTGTTTACACTTTACTGAACAAAAAGAAAGTACAATCATACCCATTTAGAACTCCGTCTTTGGTTGATTACCAACTACTCGAAATCCAATCATTCTCAGCACTCAAACAGGTTTGTTGTACACAAATTCAGGTGGTTTAACGTTTTTAAAAAAGTTCAAGTTTAAAATTCAATGGGATATTTCAGTCAATTTTTAAAAATTTGTTTTTTCAAAATAGCGTGGGTCAGGAATAACGGTAATCGGGTCTGTTCGTCGAAAAAATGTTTAGATGAAATTAGGGAAGCTAATGAAAGTTGAAGATTCGAATGATGTGACGTAGTAACTTGTTGTGACTTATTAACCTGCTGACCTTGGATCGAGACATTCCACTAATCCCATGCGGTCTCGAACGCCTCTTGTTCTTGGATATTATAAAATACTACGCACACACACCTGTGGTGTAGTTCGTGTGTGTTCATGGAGGCCGCCTTCTTTTCAAACTTGTGATCTCTTTATTTAATTTTTCTACCACATGTTATAGTATCAAAGGGCAAAAAGTTGGAGTATAGAGGTTTTCAATGGTGCTGAATCCAAATTTGAGGTCAAAAACCTGAATTTCTAACCCACCGAAATACCCCATTCTTCGAGCTAATTTAAAGAGTCGAATTTGCAGTTTTTATCTAAACGGAACAGGGGGACATTTTATGTGACTAACTACACTTTGGAGTAACATCGAACATCGAGGGAACCAGAATAATTTCAGTATAGGATTGCGAAAGCTTGCAAGCGAGGGCAGAAGAGCAAGAGGTGGCAGTAATGTCACTTGTTCTCATCTATGTTTTCATTTACCACTCTCTAACGCAAAGTCGTTGGGATCGGGGTTGAGGTCCAACAAAATAATATTAAGTTTCTCAGGAATACTTGTGATCGGCAATCTCTTTAGCACCTCTGTCCCTGGCTACCAGGGAAGTTGGAGGAGCTGAAGACAGGTCAAGATGAGGATCAAGCCATCAAGAATGTAAATGCCTGGTGGATAGAGTAGAAAGGACCACCATATATGGAGTAGTCAAGGGTGAAGGTCGTAATATGTTCAGTCTGCTGGCTAAATGAAAAGGAAAACGGTTGCAAGTAATAGTGCCAGAGAGATGCAAACAGAAAATTCTGGCGGATCTGCATAATTCATTACGAGGGGGCATTTAGTGATATCCAAGTCGTTAGCCAAGCTCAGAGGTAGTTTATATTGGCCAGGTCTGGGAGAAGATGGCGAGCTGTTCATTCTAGCTTGCCAGTCGTTTGATGCTAGAAAGGCACCTGGCATCCGCTACCAAGTTCATGTGAAGATAGTTCAAGCTGAATTCCCAATCGACCTAATGAGACCTCTACCAAAATCGCAACTAGGGAATTGATATTTAATGGCTATGACTATTTCAAAAGATGGGTGGATGCTGGTGCCCTTCCAGATATATCCAGGCTGAACAGTTCGTTTCATCAGATCAAGGGAAGCAATTTGAGGCTGAAGTATTCAAGAAGCTGGCAGATATGTTACATGTTTTAAAGACTCGCACGACAGCCTATCACCCTTCATCAGATAGTCTCGTTGAATGGATTAAGCGAACTTCGTGCGACTCATCGAGGCAGGTGCTCCCGTACATTTTGCTCGCTTGGATCAATGACTACATTTTGCACTAATGGCAGGGAGGTAAGACCTCCTGTTGATTTGATTTGGAGGAACAACGTGGAAAGAAGTCCAGTTCAACTACATAAATGGAAGATTGAGAAGCGAGGGAAGGCCATCGGAAAACCAACTGGTAAATCACAGGCGCCAGAAGGGCGCTCGCTTATGATCGAAGAGCAACCGACGGACCTCGTTATAAAAATAAAAAAAAATAAAATAAAATAAAGTATGGGTTTTATCGCGGATGGTTACTAGAGAAAGGTGAGCGAAAATCTACAAGCCATTACTGGACCGTACATATTATAGATTAGTGATTACAGATGTTGGTGATCCATTTCAAAAGAGTATTCAAGGGCACTTCTTCATCGGGAGGGAAAGGTGTGACACACTGGAAATATTCTAACGTTGTAATAATTTCGTTAGTTAACTAGGCGGTATCTGTAAAGGAAGTGGCAACTCCCGCTAGGCGCACTGGTTGTCATAGTATGTACTTGAACAAAGTACCTAAGTGCTGGTTGTCAAAGTAGTAGTTGCCCGTGCGTCCAATAGAGTGCCACAGGGTCGCTATGGTGTGTCGCTATGATTTGGTTGCTAAGGACGCAAAATACTCGTTCAAAGTTTTTCATCGCGATTTTAATTGTAAATTTTCATCTCAATTTTAATTGTAAATTTTCTTCTCGATTTTAATTGTAAATTTTCATCTTGATTTTAATTGTAGTTTATGCGATCACGCAAAGGTAATTTTTGTATGGATGTAGTTTTACCCCAAGCTAAATTTTGTGATATTGAGTTTATTGTTCGTTAAATTGCTCTGAAGTTAAGTCAGTTCAATTTTGTGAAGTATTTTTGTCAATCGAGTCACAGTAGTCTTTCGCTGCTTTGGGAAAATTGTGATTTTTTTTAATACATATTTTAAATTGCGATTGCTATGTTTAGTACCAACGTAGCAATCGAGGAGGAGTGTTGGATGTAGTTTTACCCCAAGCTAGTGACTTTTCTACCCTAGAATTATGTTGTCAGCACTGCCGTCTTCTAACCTTACTCTTTCTCGTATTTTCGCGTAAATGACATGTGCTCTGTTCCTCTTCTTTTAATAAAAACTACCTAATGCCTCATAAATGTGCATTATTTTATCAATTTTAATCGATTGGACGCACGGGCAACTTCCCGGTTGCCACTTCCTTTACTGATACCGCCTGATGTTGGTTATGAGAGAGATTTTTTTGGTGTCAGGATTTATAAAAGCGTATTACGTTGAAATGCAGGAGTTGGCTTTTAAGTGAAATAATTTAGACATTAGAATAATAAATGTTCTAGTTCATAAACTAGAATGCGTTCATAAAGTTATGCGTTGTTCATAACGTAATTCATCTCGAAAACTCCTCATTACTTTTCTTTCAAATTTAGGCTACTATTGGTTAAAGGAAAGATGTTATATCGTATGATTCGTTTTACTGAGTTATCACTGTGATACTTGATGCGCAACATGAAGCTACTTTTTTAAATATATTTTTTCTCAAATTCATCGTGGCCAATAATTGACAGAATTGGATGATACTGTTATTGTTTCAACAACGTCAACGAAATAAGTAATAATTATTCCATTTGAAGGACGACTATCGATTGCCACCCAGGAGAGAAAAGGTGAAGGACTAATTGTACGATTGCCCCCTGCATCGGTCGGTCGAGAGAAATGAAAATGTACGATTGCCACCCAGAAAAGGAAACCTTTCCCGCTGCCTTCATCTTTCTAGTTTCAGGGGTACCAGGTTAAGCTATTCACCTGGAGACATATACATGTGATTTTTTTCAGTGTAAGCGGTAAAAAGTCCACCGTTTGTTTGAAAATGTTTCGTTACATTAAAATTTAATGTATTACGTTTTCTAACAGTCTATCTAAATTGCTGGACGTTAGGGTTGACATTTCTCTAATTAGCACTTCTCTTTCTTATCACTTCTTACGTGAAAATTATTTCGGCTTATCTAGCTAATAAATCAAGCAAAATTTGCTTGTTACATTTAATGTAACAATTTTGCTTGATTTATTAGCTAGATAAGCCGAAATAATTTTCACGTAAGAAGTGATAAGAAAGAGAAGTGCTAATTAGAGAAATGTCAACCCTAACGTCCAGCAATTTAGATAGACTGTTAGAAAACGTATGTTTCGTAATAGCATTAGACCAAAAATGATAGTGGAAATTGTCTTGATTTTGGCCGCTATCAATGATACAATGGTAGTTTCTTACCCCTTCAATGAAGAGATCTAAGTGATGAAATAGATTCAAATGAAATGGAAGGAGATAATATTCCAATGTTATCTTAAACGATAGAAGACCATGCTAACACATAGGTACTACGGAAATAATGTATTGTATTATATTTCTGGATTTATTGTAAAACGAGTGAAAAATACGAAGCAAAGAATGCTGTTTCCTTATTTTATCGGGAGATGAAAAAATACGCCCTTATATAAGATTCAATGATTTTATCAATAAGAGTGGGTAAATTAAAACGTCACAAGAAGTTTTGAAAATAATCAAAAAATGTTATGGTCGTCATATACCTACCAAATCGACAATGAAAAGTTGTACACCAACAAATCAAGATATCCATGATATTGCAAACTTGTACGCACTTCAAAGGAACCGTTTTAAATGTCATCTATCAAATAATGGCTGTGGAGAAAATAGCCGTGATATTATTCTGATAAAATTTACCACAGCTACCTATGTCTAGCAATTAAAAGTTACCTCCACATCCACATCGCTCCGTTTCCAAAAAAAGCACTTAGGGAAGATTTTCCTTTTCCGGGAGGCAATCGAAAATTTTCATTTCGCTCGACCGATCGATGCAATCGTAAAATTTCTGGAAGGCAGTTGATGGTCGCCCCTTCCAGCCCAGATCCCTCGGGTGGCAATCGTACATTTGATTTCTTGAGTTCAGGTGGCAATCGTACTATTTTCTACAACTCGGGTGGCAATAGATTAAGACCGCATTTGAAAGTAATTGCGTGAGGTACACACACGTTCGAAATGTTTTGAGATATTAATTTCTCAGCTATGAAGAACAAAATAAATAATGAACAAGATCGAAGACAACAGTACGTTTCTAGTAACAGGTTTCTGCGATGGGAAGAAGCTTCCATTACAAATTATAGGAATTTCACAACATCGGCAGACTGACGAAGATAACGCCGGAAGGTCTTCTTCTGGTATCGCCGAGAAATATGAATCGATGAGGGTGAATAATAAATCTTCAGCGCGCCTACGAGAACCAACCGGAGCTCATAAGAAACAAGATCAGCAATCAAGGTCGATGCGTTGAATTTCGAGGAAACGAATAAGTGGATATAAAGATGTATCGGGAAGAACTGAACTCACTCGAGTCGGTAACGTCCCACAGTCCTAAAGTATCATACAGGATGAGCACCATAAATTCCGGGCCGCCAAGACGTAAGACCAGAACGGGAAATGCTGGGTTATTCAAACTAGATAAGAGAACTATTCTCGTGATATTGTATTTTATTTAAAAGGTACTATCTCACTGAATGTGACTAAGAACTCTCGAACGTAGGTATTAAATGTGTTCATCGTGAGTTGGGTAGTCTGTGGACGGGAGATACAACAGGAGGTAATCTCTGTAAAACTGTAAAACTCAATCCGAACGGCTGCTAAATTTTCACTTCAAAAACCCTTGGTCGAGGAATTCCTCATGAATTTGATGTTTTTGGTTATTAATCCGACTAAATTGTATTTTATAGTGATTACGTCAACATTGTAGTCCAAAAGCTTAGATGAAAAAATTTGTCATTATTATTATTTAATAATAATGAAGTGATCAATGATTTGAAAACGTTACTAAAATCAACTTATTCTTAGTTAGGAGTATCAAGTATCAAAACCCTCGAACATAATATTTTCGATTATTCTACGGCAATTAAGGATAGAATCGTAACAAATTCCGATATTGTGGGAATCCAGTTGGGCTCGATGAGGAGAATGTTTCCAACTTCTGTGCGAAGAATCAAAAGTTTGACTCAACTACAGTTTTAAGGGGTCTCAGTCGGCCGCGCGTTCTGGGTTAGTATTTCCCGAAATCACCGGCGCTCAAACTTTATAAGTTGTACCTAAATTTGAAATTTAGTACATTAGTGCATCAGTCTAGGGAATTTAAAAACTAAAAGATTGCCGCTGGAATCATCAAAATCGAACAATAATTTTGCCGCGAAAAATGGGATCAACCTAATTGAATATTAACAACCTAAATAAATCCTAACCTAACTGAATAAACGGTTTTTCCCATTTTTCTGCGGCAATTATAGTTCGATTCCGATGATTCCAGCTGTAATATTTTAGTTTTTCAATTCCCAAGGCTGATTCACTAATGAATTTCGAAAATCCTACAAAATTTCAAATTTAGGTACAACTTATAAAGTTTGAGCGCCGGTGATTTCGAGGAATTACTAACCCGGACTAACAACCAGTTCATGTCCAAAACTAATTGATGACCGATTTCTGAGGCTCAGAAAGAAATTTTGGACGAGTATTCAACATGCAGAAAAGGAGGATAAGAACCTAAAGGCCAAAGAGCCAGGGAATTCAAGGAGCTTCAGGTTATCGCCATTAAGACAGCATAATATGCTGCTTGAGTATATTATACTCAAGGGAGGTTTAAGGCATTTTTGTAGAAACACCCTCTCTATTTCGAACACTCTGATTTGAATCACCAATAATCGACTAGAATTAGATGATGAAGCGAAACCCTGGAAACCATCTAGCAGAATGAGAGAATTTTTCATCCAATTTTTCTATTTTTGCTAGTTATGCTGTTCTTCCTGTTATTCGCTACATTGTTGAAGTTTTGCTTCCGAGTCTACCAAGGTAGCGGAAGCATTGTTTTCACTTTTCAAGGGTGAAAAGTTCCCCAAAATCGAAATTTCCACTCGTGTTATACGATTCAGACCTTTCTAAACAATTTTGGTTCCGAGTCTGTATGTCTAAAATAGACCATTTTAGCACCGCAAGGTCGAAAACCAATTTAAAAAAACGCTGCAAATTATTACACAAAGGTTTATTACTTTTCTATATAGATCACTCGTCTGCAAAGAACAAGGCTTTGCCATTGTTATCACCAACCAACATGAAGAAAAACATCGATCGCATTTCGGTCAGCTGAAATTTGAACGGAGATTAGGCCTCTTTTGCGATTCACGCTCGTGTTTCTGATTTATCTCAAGTCCAACCCTCAAATTCTCGTAGGGAGCGAACGGAAATGTAAACCAAAAAATTTTGATGGGATTTTGCATTTTTTTTTTTTTTTTGATAGATTCTAAAGGTTTATCATTGAAAATAATAAACTAAAAGTGTCATTTTCAGAGAGAAAAAAAGTATTGAGAGGGAAAAGTCTGCATCCCAAAACTGCAGTGTTGTGGGTGTTGCGGTTGCGGCCTCACGCAACCTTGAGTCACCAACTCATTCCAGTTATTCATACCGATTCTTATTTACTAGAAAGAAGATTCGGTCAAATTTATCGTTCCCATACATTTGCCTTAATGCGGGTCGTTCGGTCTATTAGAAATTCAATACCTGGCAGATGGGCGCCTTCGACTGATGGTTTGGGGGAAAGTCCGTTCTAGAGGAGAGGGCGTGACAGCGGTGTAATCCTCCCTTCTATTCATCGCCTAATGGGGCAGCGGATGGGCAGCATTATATCGGCATCTGTTGAGAATGGCAGTAAGGAAACTGATTGATCGATATATATTTTAGTGAGGAAGAAAGGGGGGAAAGGCAATCTCCGGTTATTCGACCATTCATGCTCTGGGCGGTTACGGTCTATTGTCAGGTCCCCCCCTTGTGTCCACACTTCCGCCCGTTAACAGTTTTCAATATTTTGCAACGTGATTCCACAGCTCGTGTGCCCTACACGTGTAAATACTATTGAAGCCATTTCTCACCCTCTTTTCATGAAAGGGGAGGAAAGAAATAACTGTTTCACCAATTATAGGGGGAAGGAATAGAAGCACATCTATCAACACTGAGGTCAACCGCTTTATAAAACACAATTTAAAATAATCGTATCTTCATTGCACAAAAAGTTCATAGAAACATGGATGTCTTATGATCGTACAGCATCCGGAAAATTCTTAAATAAATGGTCATTGACAACAAATCGTGACATTCGTGCAAATTTTTGGGAATAAGTAACATTCATCTACGATTCAATCGTACGTCAAACAATTTTCTCATAATGCACGGTGCATCTCATCATAATATTGTACATCGGTACTGCCATCAAACGAGCATAATACAAATCGTAGTTTTTTCGTTTAAGACCAATTTTTGGGATTAACCTCAGTCATGAGACACATTTATCCTTGTCGAAAAATTCTGTCATACAGTCATAATGCACAGTACCTACACACCTACTTTTATATACGCCCACATTTACGAGTAGTAAAATACTGCAAAGCAAATGTAAATCGTATTTTCTGACTTATTTTAGGAAATGATCCCCAGCCATAAGATCCAATACGATAATTATCACATTGTATCTTATGGCTGGGGATCATTTCCTAAAATAAGTCAGATAATACGATTTATATTTGCTTTGTAGTATTAATGCATTAATGCATGTTGAAAAATGCTCTCATTTTTTCATAATTCACAGTAGACACTCTCATCTCGGAATTTATCTCTAATGTTCAAAGTAATTCCCACCAGCAGTTCCAGCACAGAAGGTACTCACTAAGCCATCTTCGAGGAAGGGGGGAAAGGCCACGCTGACAACACATTAAATAATTCAATAACAAACACCACACTGTTTTCCGTAAACACAGCGAGACATTTTTCAATTATTGAACGAAATTCGTTAGTAAATAATGTCGACCATATTTTATTGAGCTAATTTGGGTCTTATTTTTGGCAACGACCAATCCTTAAAACTTGAAAATAATTATTGGTTGGTATTTTTTCACACAAAATGAAACGCTGCAAATTATTACACAAAGGTTTATAATTTTTCTATATAGAACACTCTTCTGCAAAGAACACGGCTTTGCCACTGTAACCACCTACCAACCGTAGATACTACCTGCCTACCACGTACCTACAGCGATCACATTTTGGTCAGATAAAATTTGAACGGAGATTAGGCCTCTTTTGCGATTCACACTCGTGTTTCTGATTTATCGTAAGTCCAGCCCTTAAGTTCTCGTTGGGAGCGAACGGTTTGTCCTAAAGAGCTCCTCGTGGTCTCTAAAAATTCGTACTATCTTAAATTGATGGAAAACCAATACCTACCTTTATATCGAAATTTGACTCAAAATTTCAACCCTTATTTTTGAACCCTTAGAAGTGACCGACATGAACCAAAAGCTTCGGGGCACAACCAGACCCAAATTGGAGCCCATATCGGGCCTTTGGAGTCCATGGGAACTAAGGAAGGTCCCGCGAACGGCGGACGGACGGCCAGATTTTTATTAGATTTTTGGATTTGACGTACCTTGAAACGTAAACCAACAAATTTTGAGGGGGTTTTTTCTTGGTCGATTCCAAAGGTTTATTATTGAAAATAATAAACCAAAATGAATCACATTCCCAAATAGTATTGTACAGGTAGATACATCCGGAAAATTCAATTTTAGTAGATAGGACAGGAAAACTTTGTTATAGTATAAGGATTTATAGGTACAAAAAGATAAGTTCAGTTTTAGGAATGCTAGGAAAATTTGGGAGTTATCCTATAAACACCATGCGATACAAATGAATAATACAGAAATAATACTGTAATAAGTGAGGAATATTTATCAATATTGTTATATTATTTATCATAGTTAGAATTTATTATTTATCACATTAGTATGTTGTTCAGTGCATGAAGTCTACACAGTTTTCTACTGGCATTATTGAATACCCACCTATGAGGATTATTTCCTAAAAGCTAGAATGGGAGCCCTTTCGCATGAGAGACATCCGATTTTATCTGTAGCTTTAGTGAATGAGCATCCCGAGTGATTACACCTAGAAAATGATTTGTGAGTAACGTTAGGCGGAAGGAGGCGGCCGGCACGCTAGGCGGTGCCCCAACACGTTGAGAAAGGCTTTGTGGCCCAGAGCCACAAAACTAGTTATAAGTGCACACCCATTTCTTTAAAAAAAAAATAAAAAATAAAAAGGCCCGGGAATCTACGGCCCCGTCAATAGGTGATTTAGACAAGTCCCGAACCTACACCTCCGGGGGTTGAGGCGAGTTCGGAATGGGATTGGAGTTACAATAATATAAAAAATAAATGAGAATTAAGAAATGGGTTCACGTCCGAGGAATCTATGAGAATGGGCAGCTGGGAATGGTTGGCTGCTCTCTTTCTCGAGACGGCTACGTTCTTTTCAATGCACTGAATGGGTAAATGCAAATTAAGGGGGTCTCAGTCGCCGTTCGTTTTTAGTATTTATCGAAATTTAAGGCGCAAAAACGTAAAACGTTGTATCTAAATTTGAAATTTCAAAGGATTTTAGGAATTCATTAGTGCACGGCCCTAGAGAACCGAAAAACTAAAATATTGCCGTCGGAATCATCAAACTCGAACAATAATAGCCAGAGAAATATGGGAAAAACTACTGAATAAACGGGTTTTCCCATGTTTCTCCCATAGTTCTCTGGCAATTACCGTTCGATCTTGATGAGTCCTGCGGCAATCTTTCAGTTCTTCAATCCCCGAAGCCCATGCATTAATGAATTTCTAAAATCTTCGGAAATTTCAAGTTTAGCTACATTTTATGGGAAAAACATAACTGAATTAACGGTTTTCCCCATTTTTCTCTGGCAATTATTGTTCTTTTTTGATGAATCCAGCGGCAACATTTCAGTTTTTCAATTCCCTAGAGCCGTGCACTAATGAATTTCTAAAATCCTTTGAAATTTCAAATTTACGTACAACTTTTTTATTTTTTGCGCCTTCATTTTCGTGAAATACTAACCCGGACTGAGACCCTCTTAAATGCGTCCCCTAAATGAAAATTTAACTTCAATATATATTTTTTTCCAAGTTATTGACTTTGGCGAAATTCAAAACTTCCCAAAACAAGAAGGAAGAGGTCTCTCTTCAAAATCCAACTACTTTCTAAATTATTGTATTATTATTATTATTTTTGTATAAATACTGCATTTGTATTGAGAGGGCCACCTTCATATTCGTTATGTTGTACTTATGTGATACAGTTCAACATTTAGTTTCAAAACTAAAAGTTACCGAATAAATTACTTTAAAAACACTGTAGCAAAAAACGGATCAAAAATTAATCGCGAAATAATCAATTGCAACATGCAAAGATACTGTCGTACTATTATGTAAACAAAACCAAGATGAGGGATTCTAGCTCGGTACAATGAAAAGTTATAAGGTCCCCAAGTGCGCTGAAAAAACTTGAACCAGAAACGGTTAAGTAATGATAAGCTATTTTCACTACAACTTAGGAGTCGAGTGTCAGGAGTTGCAAGATGCTTGTGATAGCTTCCATGAGCAATACATCTGGTGACAAGACAGCAAACGTGAGTACGCTGGATGGAACTTCAAATCAGGCATCGCCATTGAAGAACAGGGACAATGGCTGGCCAAAGTGTTATGCCAGAATCATCCCAAGTGATCTACAAAAGATTGAGTTGCGAAATAACTGGTCATATTATGATGACAGATCCATCGTGAACTCGAGAGTATGATGCATTGAATCCTCGAGTGTTGCTACAAGATGCTTGAGTGCTTCAAAACCAAGAGGAGTGCCTATAATGATTGGGTGTTGAAATCAAGGAGAGGAATTGCTGGACGTAGTGCAATGCCAGAAGGATCTTATTTCAGTTTCGGTCTAGGTTTGTTGGACTTATGGTCTGACTAGTTGAAAACTCTTGAGCGATTGCTTGTACAACACTGCCGTCATGGTGACAACGACGGGGTACTGGAGAGGAGTGATTAGCATTGCTGACAAGAGCTTCAACCGTTTGGACGCAACTCAACAAAGTTATCCAGAAAACGTGAGCTAAAAACAGAATTTTCAAAATTCCTCCATTTTTGGATGCATATAACTCGGTAACGGTTCGGAATTTCAATAAAACGTATGGAATCAAAGTTGTAGAGAATTTTGTCAGTTTTAATTTACTATAGGAAATGTTTTATCGAGAAATGCGCCGTTTTCGAGATATACACTAAATACCCCAAAATGGGACCTTTAGGGACCTCCCCCCCTCGAGCTCGTGCGCCACCCTCCAGGACTTTTAGTATGTTAATAAGGATACCCCCCCCCCCCTACATCTGTGCCAATTTTGGTTTGGGTTATATTTTTTTCTACCTCAAACTCTTCGTTGCCCGGACTAAGTAGCGTGAGTGCGCTTTCATGAGCAAACCATCCCTTGGCCAGAACACTCTGAGCAAGCTGGATGGACGTTGGCATTAGTGAGGAGTAACAATCTATCCTTCCTCAGTGTAGTGAAATGTGCAAGGATCCCAAACGTTCTCAAAGTTTTGGTCCAGAAACTAATGAATAAAGTATTTTCTTCTGCTATTCTCCCTTCCCAACGAATGATATGCTATAGATGAGTTAATGAACACCGTAAAGTAAACATTACACAAAGACATTGAATCAGGAGCCGTGGTTGTGCATGCATGAACCATAGACAAGAATTCAGATAGGAAATATAAGGACCCTCCAACATACCACTGAAAAAGATCTGAAAACGATATGTTATTCAATTATACCTACTTAAATTGAGGAGTTTGATTCCATAAGGTACTAAAGACCATTTTTCATCGAAATTGAGTTAACACTTTCCCAGGGCTTTAGGGGGAAAGTAGTACTTTTATTTTTCTTCACAAAAATGAGATTGCTTTGGAGCAAAAGATAATTTATTCCCTTGAAAAACAAGGGTGAATATTCCGTTTAATTTTAAAAGGTACTATATCCAGCACAATGGCGGTCTCTTATCCGTTTTGTTTTAAAATGTTCTTTATCTTTCGTTTGATTCCAAAAAGTACTACATAAGCGCCACGATTTGTTTCATAAAGTAATACATCCATAACTCTGATATTTCAAATCTCGTTCAAAGTTATTTTAAACTTTGAACTAATTTACCCTTTTCCCAAAAATATTTATTATAATTTAGAAATATGTAAAAAAAAAAAAAAAAAAAAAAAAAAAAATATTGGTTTATAGTACGTTTTTCAGGTCGCTGTGGTTTTTCTTACGTTTGACCAAAATGGATATACATAGTACCTTTTGGAATAAAACTCCTCAATTATACTGCAAAATTTACTAACTTCCAAAATAATCGGCATTCTAAGTCAAATCTAACAAAAACTGTAATTTTCTGTTTCAGATGTTGTTCCAAATAAGGAAGGAGTCATCCAGACACAGGAGCAGGTAGAGGGTGTCTTCTACATATGAGACATAACAAGTGACCAAAGAAATGTTACCGAAATGGACATAACGAAGCTACTAAGGCTGCTCTCGATCATTCTAGCCAATGGCATCGTTAACGTCCGTTGTTACAATATAAGCCCTCTATCAGCCCCTAAGGACAAATGGCCGAAGTACGAATTGTCGGATCAAGTAAGTTTATTTCATCAGATAAAATTAATTAGTTATTAGGTAATTATTCCAACAACTTCACTTAGTATGAAACTGGTCACTAGTGGGCACCTCACTCCACGCTATAGATACTTGCCTATCCACTTGAGGAGAAGTAACATCCAACTACCTAATCTATCCATCAGACGAGTCAGTATTTGCCAATATCAACCAAAAGACCACACATTAATTAAGGAAGAGATATCTCTCCACCCTCGCACTAAAGAATTATGGGCAAATCACTCAAAAGTCCAAAAATTTGGTGAAAATGATAGACAAAACACTTCTTTCAGTAGGTAAACAAACAAACCACGTGATTGTTGCAATAAAAACCCAATGACTACAACAACACGAGCCAACCCTTGGCAACGCTCCAGCCGCTCAGATTGGAGGCGAAGACGGAAACTGAGAACAGAATCACAAAGGACCAGACATCACACGAACACGATCAAAAACAGACGATAGACTCAAAGAAGGCAAACAATAGAAGAGGAACAGCGATGAGAAATAGCTTAAAACGAGGAAACAATGGACGATTAAAAATCGAAATAAAAGAGAAAAAAAGGTTCTGACGAGAAGAAATTCAAACTGCATAGCAAATTTTTGGGTCTCTTCCTTTTAGGTTGATCGATTGTTGATGACGACGATTGCGCTGATTAGCAGATCGAAACTTTTACTTGTCAGGTATCTTTCAGGGAGTTACTCATTGGTCAGTAGATAGGAACTATATGATAATACAGGTAAATACTACATTATAGGAACACGATTTTCTTACTCAGCATTTTCTGAAACCACGATCCGTCATCACGATTTTGCAGATTAGCCGGTCGAAAATTGCCAGGCAGATACTGTAGGACAGGTAAATACTGCTAGCTACTAGGGATGGGCGAAGGTCGATAGTTCAAGACTATCGATAGTAGCTATCGATAGTCATCCACTATCAACAGATTTTTACTTTTTTTGCATTTGAAAATTTCATCATTTTGAGAGCTGTGATAGGTATCAATTATTGAGACGAGCAGAGCTGCCTCCGGGAATTCCATTTGGAAGAACTTCTCAATTCACTGATGAGTTCTTTGAACTGGTATTCTCGACGTTGAGGCTCGTGTCAGTATTTATTACCTGTTGTATGTTGTGAGTACCTCATTTCAACAAATTAGATATTCACCACTTGCGCAAAGAAACAAAATTCGTGGTATCGACTTCACCTCTTACCTTCTAACTCTCTCCCTTTCTCTCTTCAGGCTTTAAGGCAATATGTGGCTCAAGGAGCAGTGCTAAACTGAAAATTCTTTTTCTACATTTTAAATAAATTCGTTTTTCGTTTGAAATCTTTGTGCAATTTTATAAATATACCGAATCCTGCAAGTTATAAATAGATAATTCAATTCAATAACATTAAATTCTCTATCGGACATGAACGTAAGGAATAGGGCAAGCCAATATCGAAAAACTATTGATAGTATCGATAATTTTCAATCGATAGTGCTGATCTATCGACTATCGCTCATCCCTACTAGCTACGTACGGCACGCGCATTAAAGTTAACTAAAACTTCTGCTTATAACCCGAGACCATCTCCATTTTATGACCCTTTTGCGTAAGTAGGTGTCGAGGCTTTGACGTGACGCTTGAGTAGGATGAATATGATTTGAAACTCTTCGCCTTCCCAACCCTTTAGATTTTCTTGATGGGTCCTTCTTTCCAGTTAAGGGTAAAAAAAAATTGTTTGAAAAATTTGGGAAGTAAGTCGGGTATCTCAATGTATATCAGCGCCATAGGTCTCCCTCCTCAGCAAATGCCACATATTCGTAGCTCACTAGTTTAGAAACGGCGTCTCCGAAGGATTAAATATCTATGTAAAGTGTGTTTTTAGTGTCATGATTATCATGATCAGCAATAGTTAATGCTAATTTTATCTCGGACGATGATGGTGAGGAAGCTGAGGCAGGAGTAGGACTAACCATATTCACTTCTATTAGGTTCACATCAGGGACATGCTCCACTACCGAGTTGTCTAGGTCCTCCTGAGAGGTTCTTAGACGACCGGATTCTAAAGAAAAACGCCTACCTGGTGGTTTCCTAACAATTTGTTGAAAATACGTTTTGATCTCGGCATTTTGTCTGCAAAAATAACGAACAACGAGACAAATCACACGGGAAGGTTTAAAAAGCAAGGTTATGATAACAAAGCCACTCAGAAGGTTTCTTTGAATCATGGAAGGTTTAGATAATACATGTATACTCGAAAACCACAGATTTTTAACAAAAACAACGACATGAACAGGCGGGAAAGAATTCGCCTCTCCTGAAAAATCTAATTTTTCTTCACAAAAGTACCTTTTTCTATGGCTCTAATCAATAAAATTGAATGCAATTTTTTTCCATGCGTGTACCTACTATCGATACACATCAAGTCAGACAACTTTTTAAAATTTGTAGCGGATATGAAAAAATAAATTTTTTAAAGTCAACTAGCGTTTTTATTGTTTTAATATGGCACTAATGTTTGTGTATGCAGTATTTCCAGAAGTTGTCAGACTACAAGTTACATAATAATACCTATAACAACTCCTTAAAATTTCAAAAAGGATATCTCCAGAAGATTCGGAGAAAAGGGTACTTGAATATGGCCACTTTCTGGGCGTTTTTCGACATGAAAAAAAATTTTCCTTCTACCCTTGTGAATCTGAAAGTGAGTTCTCGCAAGTGATTCACGTACACAAAAGCGTTAATAAACTGGATACAAAGAATAAATGTATAATATAATATAAGTATGCTGTGATATAATTAAGTATTGTAATTAAATAATATATAATTACTAACAACCTCAGTTAACTGAAATGGCCGTAAAACTGAAATGGCCGTATATAGGGGTATTCACGGTTGAGCTTATCGTGTTAAACGTGTTAAGTGCGTGTTTTTTTGCTAGTTGAACAAAAAAAGCGTGAACAACCCCGGTCGACTCGTGTTAAACGTGCTAAAGTTGTTAAAGTCTCATCACTCCTTCTTCTTCGATTAGGTGGCTAGATCGCAGCCATGAGGGTTATATGGTTGTTGTGTGGCATGATTCGGTGGAGGAAGTGCGAACCAAAAGGGGAGGATGCCATAGATTTGGTAAAAATGTATTTTAAAAAAATCTACTAATGTCCATGTAATGCAATGTCCATCATTAGGTACTTATTCCATGGCAAAGAAACTGTTAACATGTTTTTGACAAAGAAATTGTTTACATGTTTTTTACTTTTTAATCTGAAAACTTGAGAATTACCCACTCCAGTCATGCTGAAGAAAAGTTATAAACAAGAACTTGGTGAACTAGTCAAGAAAACCGTTTTTCGAAATTTTCCTTCAATTTCATCACCATCTGGAGGAATAGTTCGGTTCCCGCCTACGTCCAATTGTTCCTCTCAACCACTTTTCTCTTCCCTTTTGGGACCTCCATACCTTCAACTCCAATTAGGAATGTCCCAAAAGTATCGATACTTAAAAGTATCGATACATATCGATACTTTTTTTTCCTGATACATATCGTAGTATCGATACTTTTTTTCCAGTATCGGAAGCGATACTTTTTTATATCTCACATTTTATCTGTTTCAACACCTACGACATGAAGGTACCTACTTGACAGTACCTCTTTCTCTATGTAGATTGTTGGGAGACCAACAAACTTCAACAAATTTAACAAAGATGATGTACCACCACCTCCAGCTCTCTATGATAACCTGCAGTCCTCCATAATCGAGGAAGGACCACCAAAATGTTAACCCAAACAAATGCAACGAAAACAAGTGCCTAAACAAAAACAAGTTTTAAATAACACATTAACTAAATGTCACACTGATGGAGAGAAACAAACGACAATTTCACCCATTTTTGTGAAAGTATCGAAAAGTATAGATACTTCAAAATATCGATACTTTTTGAAAGTATCGTATCGATACTTTTTGATACTTTCTAGATGTATCGATACGATATTATATCGATACTTTTGAAGTATCGGACATCCCTAACTCCAATTCAAATAACTCACAAAATAACCGAGACCAACAAACGAACTCCAACTCAAAAAACTAACGACGGAACTTACTAACTCACAAGTAAACTCACTGATAAACAGCTGGCAAGTTGTCGGCCATTTCTGATGTTGCGACGGATAACACGTTTAGCACACTCTTAACAGGCCATTCGGGTGTGTTAACTTACGACGACTGGTAACACGCTTTAAGACCTATAACATATTTACTTTATAACATGTTTACGACCGATTCGTTCGACGTTTAACACATCGAGAAAGGCCCGAACGTGAATGCCCTTTATGTAACTTCAAATCTGAGTGCCCTAACATACATCACCAAAAAAAGTACCGACTCAGGAATGCAGCATGACTCTGAAATCAAATTTTCTCAGAAAAGTCGCGGACTGTGTCAATTTATAGGTATTTTTTTATCCAAAAATTGTTTCATTTCTTTGTTTTTTTTGGAATAGGAAACAATAAAATTAACTTTCACTTCTTGGTCAGTAGATAAGTACTATAGGCTGAAGTAGAATTATTATGGATGGTCTGGGAGGACTCACGATCTACTACGCAGGAAGACTGACAAAAGAAAAAGACTGCCCCCTCTATCCAACCGGTGCATCCATCAGATGATTTGACCCTCTTAGCCTATTTTACAGATATCTAATAAATGTACCTAACAACTAAATTGGTAATGATGATGATGATGATGATTAGAGGGAATACATTATCAAAGATGAATTTTTGGACAGGAGGATCTTCATCGAACTCTAGTGAGCATAGAAGAGCGTTTGAAGATCGTGGACAGCGTGCGATATGGCGTCAACCGATTGGAAATCTCCATCGAACGCATCAACAACCGTCTGGACTCCGTCGAGTCTCGGATTTCCAGGATGCACACGCAAATGGAGAGTCTGGAATCCAGAGTGAGACTGCAATCGGGAATGCAGATGAAGCTAGACAGAATTTCTCAAGTAAGTATGCTAATCTGCTCACCAACGTTAATAGCGTCCCCGTCTGATATTTCACAAGAGAGAGTTCTCACGAGTTCCATTCATAGTTGCCAAGCCTCAAATAGTTACGTGAATGCCATATAAATAATCATTCGAACTCCACTTAGAAACAGTTCAACGATTTCAATCAGAAATTCCTTCAGAGACGAGGGGACAAGTTCCAAAAAACTATGCAAATTATTACAAATCGATTTTTTTCTAAATCAGATAACATTGTTATGTTAAAGTTATACTTAAATAGATAATATATAAGATAATATATAGATAGATAATATATTTAAGTTAGACTTAAATAGATTTGATTCTTGGTTGTAAAGGAAACACACAAGCGAGTGACATGAAATTCCATTCGGACAAAATTCAAATATCGAAATGGTTCATCTGAAATGTGGCCCACTTCCGTCAGCGAACATTTATGTGTAATTCACACTCGACAGCTCAACCAACCAGACGAGAAAACTTTCACCCGCCTTGCAATGAAGAGGGGTACTTGAAAAAAAAAAAAAAAACGCTGCAAATTATTACACAATGGTTTATTATTTTTCTATATAGATCACTCGTCTACAAAATCACCAACCATCCAATATGAAGAGAAGAAAAAATAAATAAATAAAAAAAAAAAATAAAAAAAAAAATTTTTTTAAAATCAAAATCACCAACCATTGATTGCATTTCGGTCAGCTCTAATTTGAACGGAGATTAGGCCTCTTTTGCGATTCACACTCGTGTTTTGATTTATTTCAATATAAACCCTTAAATTTTCGTAGGGAGCGAACGGTTAGTCCTACAGAGCTCCGCGTGGTCTCAAAAAATTCTAAAAATTCTATAGAATCTTAAATTGAAGGAAAAACAATACCTTTATATCAAAACTTTTTGAGTTAGGGCGTTTTCAAAATTGATTTTGGAACCCTTAGAAGTGACCTACATCAACCAAAAGCTTCGGGGCACAACTAGACCCCAAATGGAGCCTACATACCAAATTTCATCAAAATCGGTCAATGCTAAGTGGCAAAAGTGCCGCGTACGGCGTACGGCGGACGGACGGCCAAATTTTTATTAGATTTTTGGATTCTACGTACCTTGAAACGTAAACCATCAAATTTTGAGGGGGTGTTGAATTTTTTTTCTTGGTCGATTCCAAAGGTTCATTATTGAAAATAATAAACCAAAATTGGTCCTCCGAAACCAAAATGTTCACTTGCATTTTTTTCTGAACAACTGAGGTTCCGCAGCTCTCCACCTGTTAGCCTATCAGGAGCAAATTCCTAGTCTCGCACAAAACTTTAAGATGACAGGTTCAAGGTTAGTTAGCCCCCTAGACGTCTCCATATGAATTTTATCGTCATTGAATCAACCTACATAGCGCAGACTCAAATGTGATTTTCCCCACCAACTTCTGGCCCCCGGTTTCGCAAAAATTTGGAAGAAAATTTTGGGCTGATATCAAGGGAATCTCATCACGATACACGTGAAAAAGCCAGAAGTTATTAACATAATAAGGAACAATTTCTTGATCATGTTTTTGTTTTCAATATTAGAGTTAATCATTAAGATCGTGAAAATCTTGTTCAATATAACATTATCATTATTAATTCACGTATTTCATGGAATTTAATCATTGTTGATAGATTTGTGCACCACAAAATTGTATAATATTATGCTCAATACAGTTGTGAGAGGAAGCTGTATTGACCTCCCATCTTGGCACACGAGTTCGTCATTCTTAATAAATCTCCACTAAACGAGTGAAAAAAAAGTAATATTTAGGTGAAAAAAACACATATAAGGTCTATTCATGGGCCTGTTTCATGAGTTGTGGAATGATTATTTCATAGGCCAGTGCGAAATTTCTGAATAAAAACTGAATAGCTCAATTCAGGAAAATTTATAAATAATATATATGTAAGACTCATTGAACCTTCATTTTAGTTAAAGATTATTATTAGATGAGAATTAGATTAGATTATAATACAAAATACGAACTGTAGGGAGAGGGAAGCTGAGCTCCTCCAAGGAACCACCTCTTCCCTTGTGAATTTTATTAAAATTTGCATTTCGTGTAGTTTGAATTAATTTGTCTGTGTGAAGTGTATTTCGTTTGGAGTGCCTTCGGAGGAGTCACTTTCGTAGTGGATTTGTAAGATAGGTCTCTTCTTCTTCTATCCAAACAAATCAACTCTTCGTTTTGGTTTATTATTTTCAATAATGAACCTTTGGAATCGACCAAGAAAAATTTTTTTTTTAACACCCCCTCAAAATTTGATGGTTTACGTTTCAAGGTACTAGAATCCAAAAATCGAATAAAAATTTGGCCGTCCGCCATACGCCGTCCGCCGTACGCGGCACTTTTGCCACTTAGCATTGACCGATTTTGATGAAATTTGGTATGTAGGCTCCACTTGGGGTCTAGTTGTGCCCCGAAGATTTTGGTTGATGTAGGTCATTTCTAAGGGATCCAAAATGAATTTTGAAATTTTGAAAACGCCCTAACTCAAAAAATTTTGATATAAAGGTATCGTTTTTTCTTCTAAGATTCTATAGAATTTTTTGAGACCACCCGGAGCTCTGTAGGACAAACCGTTCGCTCACTGCGAGAATTTAAAGTTTGAAAGTACGATAAATCAGAAACAAGAGTGTGAATCGCAAGAGAGGCCTGATCTCCGTTCAAATTAAAGCTGACCGAAATGCGATCAATGTTTTTCTTCATGTTGGATGGTTGGAGGCTTTGCAGACGAGTGATCTATATAAAAAACAAAAAAATAATAAACCATTGTGTAATAATTTGCAGCGTTTTTTTTTTCAATCAAATTTACTGTTTTTTACTGTAATTACAAATAATAGAAAAATTACAAAAATTAAAATAATCTTAACCTAATAATTACGTACCTACATGTTAAGTATATTACTGGGTTTTAAATCTCACCTGAATCCACAACGAAAGTGACTCCTCCGAAGGCACTCCAAACGAAATACACTTCATACAGACAAATTAATTCAAACTACACGAAATGCAAATTTTAATAAAATTCACAAGGGAAGAAGTGGTTCCCTGGAGGAGCCCCAGCTTCCCTCTCCCTACAGTTCGTACTTTGTATTATAATCTAACCTAATTCTAACCTAATAATAATCATTAACTAAGATGAAGGTTCAATGAGTCTTACATATATATTATTTATAAATTGTATTATTTGTAAATGTATCTTACATACATTTCTTTCTGCAAATGAATTGACATAATTGAAAAATGTATAGGGTGTTTCATTTTCTACGCCGAATTTGATAATACAATAACTTTAATACAAACAATTTTTTTTTTTACAAAAAAACTATGTCAACTTAGAGCAGATATTAAGTAAATTAAGTGTGAAAAACAATATCTGGCATATGTCTACCACGAGCCCGATTGTATGCATTGATCCTCTTGATGAAATTTACGAAGACTCGTTCACACATCTCTGGGTCTATTTCACTAACTACTCGTGGGTAGACATATGACTCGTGGGCTCGTGGTAGACATATGCCAGATATTGTTTTTCACACTTAATTTGCTTAATATCCGCTCTAAGTTGACATAGTTTTTTTTGTAAAAAAAAAAAATTGTTTGTATTAAAGTTATTGTATTATCAAATTCGGCGTAGAAAATGAAACACCCTATACAAGGGGTTTATTTGGATTCTGTGCCAATTTCCCTACATTAGTTTTCGAGGGAGGCTAGAAGACATCCAAGACTGTAATGTAGGCCAATATTCTCAAGAATTGGACTTCAAAATTCAGAAATCAATAGTTAAGACTGAGAAAAAAGAAAGAGTATTACGACTGTAAGGATCCCATTGAGACATTTGGCCAATGGTTTGAGAAATGGTTTGAGAAATCATCCTTGTGACCAACCTTCGCCGCTACGGATTTCGAGATATATATCGGCCGTTCACATGTAACAGGTGACAAATAAGGAAATATTATCGAGTGACTCAAGAGTGCGCTCTTAAGTGAATTCTTCCAACCTAATTAGTGTCTAAACGATAACAATCTGGTTAAAAAATGGTGTTTTTATTCAAAATCCCTCGGCAGAGGGACAGTTTTGATTCAATTCAGGACGGAATGAAGATTCTTCATGTTTATTTATAAGGGTTAACCAACTTTGACATAAAAGAAGAGTTTGAATATGTTCAAATCTGATGAAATTTGATAGATGTAGGATCTATCCTACCAACTGTGTAGTTTTTCAAAGGTGTTCAGGTTGTTTTAGAAAGTAGGAGTATTTAGCTTCCTTCTTACCCAAGATCAACTGTTGACATATTTAGATGCACCGAAATTAAAATATAAACCTTTTTGAACTAATCTGGTTCGAATGAAGTAAATTACTCGTCCCGAACATAACCATGATCTACATAAAACCCCAACTGTATGATTGTACGTGTGTCGTCCGAGCGTTAGAGGCCCGGGTTCGATTCCAGGCCTTGACATAAAACAAACAAATCGTAGATAAACAGGTAATTTATTAAAAGAAAAAAATTCGATGTCACGGCCTGGAATCGAACCCGGGCCTCCCACTTTCGGACGTCATAATATGACGTATATATTATTGTATATATTATATTGTATATAATATATAGTATATAATATATATATTATATATATATTATGTATATAGATGTATATACATGTATATATTATGTATATTGATGTATATACATGTATATTGATACATATACATGTATATATACATGTGTATATACATGTATATACATGTGTATATACATGTATATACATGTGTATATACATGTATATTGATGTATATACATGTATATTGATGTATATATTATGTATATCTATATTATATATAGACGTCATAATATGACGTATATATTATTGTATATATTATATTGTATATATATTATTATAATATATTGTATATATTATATACAATCATACTGGCTAAAAAGCCTGCTAAAAGCAGGCAAAAACAAATTGTAGATAAACATGTAACATATCAAAAGAATGGTTTCATGTATATAGATTTGTTTTGGCCTGCTTTTAGCAAGCTTTTAGCAAGCTATCTAATAGGTAAAATTCCAACCGTACGTGTACGTCGCTGATCATCTGGGAAATCCTGGTTCGATTCCAGGCCGTAACTTCAAAATTATTAGTATCTAAATCTAAAATATCAGATATTGGATCAGATAGTAGATTCTACTATCTAGTACATAAATCTAAAATTATTAGTATCTACGATTTGTTTTGGCTGCTTTTAGCAGGCTTTTCAGCTAATATGGAATAAAAATCGGATTTTCACGATATTGTCTAGGTTTGTGCGGTCCTAAAAACATAATCGTAGAAACGCACCATTAGTATATACATATAGAGCATTTTCACCCCGTAGTTGCTCCCTGATTAACTCCTTTTGTTTTTGAGTTTACCAAGGTAGCGTTCTCCAAAAAAATGTTCTCCAAAATCAAAATTTCCTCTAGACCTTTTACGTTTCAGACGTTCCTGAACAATTTTGGTTCCTCGTCTGTCTGTCTGTCATGAAATCCTTGCCACAGCCATAACTTCTACATTTCTCATCGGATTTCGACGAAATTTTCAGCGATTGTGCGGATTGGCGTGTTTTTCTTTGAGTCAAAGTTTGAGACATGAGGAAATTTTAACAAATTTGGGAAACCTCGAATTTTCAAGAACTGGGTTAACAACAAAACACCTTCAATACTCATCAAAATTTCTTACACCGACTTACCGGCCATTCGCGAGGAAGTTTTGACCACCCGGTTCAACTTCAACAATGCCTACTTATTTTCGAAAAATTTCGACAATATTTTCGTTATGAAGCATTCTAAAACGCTTTCAGCTGCTAACAATTCTTCATATATGTATACAGGTCGTTCTAAATCAAATTATGGATGATTTTATGTCACAAGCCCTGTCCTGCCATACTATTTGTGCTATAAATTCGGAATTTTTTCGAGTGTGTAGAATAGCTTGGCCCCTACATAAATCCACGGATTTCTTCAACCTCTAGATCCAAGAACAGTAAAAACTGCGCCAAAGTCTCAGTTTTCCAAAGGTCTAATTATTTTCATTTTTAAAGTGGGACTTTTACAGAAAAGTGGATTTGAACTAAAAAAAAATTGCTAAGGGACTTTTTTTGTTGCAAATTAGTTGTAGAATCGACCCCTGAAATTATGCGGACTTATGTTGCGCCTCCCTGTATACAGGGAGTAACTCACTGGTCTTACCTAAATAGGCCAACTTCTCGAGGAATAGCACGTTTGTAGGTCTTGAGAAAGTATTAAAACACGTACATGACTTATAACACTCAACGAATTTTTGGAAACGCACATCACTACTGATAAGAAACCAACACGGAGCCAGGGAGGTTGCATCAGAGTTGCCACTTTTTTTACGCCAAAAAAATCTCTTTTTCAGGTTGTGGGGAAAGGTTGAAAAAAATTGTAGTCGTTGAGAACCAAACCTTGTGACACACCTAGAACTGAGGAAAAAATCTACTACAACAATGTACTTTGCCTTTTCCAGTCATGTACTATTAAAGTAGAGTCAATCTTGAGACTAAAATATTTTTTGAATTTAATAAATAATGAGTATTAAATAAAAATAGCCAAATACTGAAACAACAACTTGTGACAGTTGCAGGTTGTGAGAAATTGGGTAGTTAATCAAATTTAATTAAATACCTAATTAGCTATTTAACTCAAAATTCGAAGATCTGTGTAGGGGCTATTCTACACACTCGAAAAAATTCCGAATTTATAGCACAAATAGTATGGCAGGCAAGGGCTTCGGACATAAATTCACCCATAATTTTATTTAGAATGACCTGAAAACATATATGAAGAATTGTTAGCAACTGAAACCGTTTTAGAATGCTTCATAAAGAAAATATTGTCGAAATTTTTCGAAAATAAGCAGGAATTGTTGAAGTTGAATTGGGTGGTCAAAACGCTTCCTCGCGAATGGCCGGTAAGTCGGTATAAGAAATATTGATGAGAATTGAGTAGTCCGGGAGCCGAGGCCGAAAATCGCACTTCATTTAGGGATACGATTCGACGACGAATTACGAAAATCTTGTCCATTCTGAGAGAGAAAATTCGAGTCTGCCATTCCAAAACTGATGCTTTCAAAAAAGGCGGCCAAGTGAAATGTTCTAAAATTGCGAAAAATCATCATATCTCCGGGATGGATGAAAACTCTCTGAATGATAGATTAGGTCCAATCATGGATGTTTTCATCAGTCTGCCACTCTCCAACGGCTGTTAACCCTCGGCAGACTCAATTTTTATAATTGTACACTTTTTCTGCAAAAATCCACAACGTTTGGGGCGTCCCAAATTTTTACAGCTGGATTTTAAAAGTCTACTTACGGGTTTGAGACTTGTCAGCCAATCCTAAGCAGCTGTAAAGTCCTAGCAGAATTAAATTGAAAAATTGTCTAATTTGATTTAAAATTCAGACAATTTTGGGATGATTTACATTTTAACACGTTGAAGTATGAGTGGTATGTAAACAATAGAGCATGGTCTGCCTTGGATAACCCGTTGTTCTAGTGGCAGAATCAAATTCAAAAATTGACAATTTATTGATTTTTGAATACTCCAAATGTTTGCTCAATACTGTACTACTTTACTGAAACTCAAGCAGCATGGTCTGCCTTCAGTAACCCATTGCTTATATAAGGCAGACTAAAATTGAAAAAATGCAAATTTGAGGGTTAAAATTTATGTATTTTGGGAAAGTTGCAATTTTGGCATAATGTACTAGCATGTAAGTAAAAAATTTGTAACACAGTCTGCCATCGGTATTTCGTTGCTTTCTAGCGGCAGACTGAACTGAAACGTGAAAAAACTGGATTTTCCTACTTGGAAATTCTTGCGGTAACGATTCATCTTCTTCAAGACTATTCGGATTTTCGAAACAACTAAACTAGATACCTTTAATTCAGTATTAATGTTTTTGGTGTTGAGAGTTTAGTGAGCCACTTCAAGTCGCTTTCCTGAACAACCTAATGAATTGTATTTTTTTTTTTTTTTTTTTCATTGATCAATACAAAACAACAAGATATTTTCAACAGTTCCCGGAAATAAACTGTTAGTCTCCCCCTCCCCCCTCAACACCAAAAAAATCAATACTGAATTAAAGGTATCTAGCTTAGTTGTTTCCATGCACTGCAGTTAGTATTCGATCGAAAATTCGAATAGGTAGTCTTGAAGAAGATGAATCGTTACCGCAAGAATTTCCAAGCAGGTAAACCCAGTTTTTTCACATTTCAGTTCAGTCTGCGGCTAGAAAGCAACGAAATACCGATGGCAGACTGTGTTACAAAGTTTTTACCTACGTGCTAGTCTAGTATATAGGTGTTTTGGTGTAAACCCAGTTCTTGTTTGACATCACCCAAACCGGTGGTCGAAACAGGTTTTTACTCACGAGCTGACATTGTTGCTCACCTCACTTTACTAAAGTATAGGTACCAAGAAAAGCTTAAAAAACTGGATGGTTTTATCGAATGAAGTCATTAAGGCACTTAAATTAGGCATCCCGGGAAAAAAACAATAAAGTAAACATCAGCATTAATGAATGTTGTTGTTTATTTTGGGGCGAGTGCCGCTCTATAATAAACAGTGATATGGTTTTAAAGTTTACTTTCACCAGGTGTTTTAATTTCTTCTTATTCGAGTCCATTAAGCGGCTTTATTGATCAAAGAGGGAGGAGTCGGGATGTGAAAAAAAGCTCTGGCCCAGATGGGCTAGTCCTGCACATTAAAATTCCTAGTAGATGAGGTTGTACTGTCACGATTCTTAATTGAAGCAAATGGTAATGGTGTCCCCTCCGTCCCAGGTAACAGGCTTTCATTCTTTCACAATGATAACATTAACGGGTTTTTTTCTGTAGAGCGGGTTAGGCTTTGTACTATTGTCGTGTGCTCAGAATGTTACGACGCGATTATCTCTTATTATTGACTCCTTCACACTGCCGAATAGTCCGATTTCGACAAAATTGAAGGGTGAAGTGGATGTAACATACAAAAAACTGAGCATGCGCAAACGAATAATCCTTTCTACTCGCTCCTTTCAATATTCTCCGAATCCACTCCTGAATAGATTTTGAGAGGCTATTCGGGAAGCAACTTTATCAATGATTTTTGTAATCGGAGTATCATCGATACAATCATGTCAAGAACTCGAAGAAGCCACTATTACACCCACTGAGGTTATTCCTCAAGACAAAAGGGTTAAGTTTAGATTCGTATAAGGGTGATACAGATGTGTCCAATGTGTCTAGTAGGTACATTAATTTCTTTGATTCGGTCGCAAACCGGTACTTCACATATCCCAATGTATTATTGTTATGTTTGCGTGTCGTCGAGTGAAGGAGATGACCTTCTCTAAGTGGCGTTTGTGTTTTCTTTCACCCCTACTCAACGAATAGAGAAAAGTCCCTATCCTAACTTGCAGTACTGTCGCATCGGCGGCTTATTAGCCAGACGGGCATGCGGAGTACTGGGAAGTGCAGGCTAGCCTGTCAGCCCCGGCGTTTCATAGTAACCTACCGACGGGATGCGGGAGATTTACCTATTGAGCCTAATACTTTGAGGAGATCCCTTGATGAAGGAGAAGTTGGAGAGCAAAATGAACAAGACGAAAGACTGGACTAGAAGACATACTGGAGCATCCCTAAGTGAGCTTATATACTCGTGAGATTAGTTGAGGGAGAGAGAGGTGGAAGGGTGACGTCATGTGACGTGTTCTCCCTGTACCTTGTCCCTTCCTTGCGGGTGGTGGCTCACTCAGGGATCCTCTTGTACTTCTTTATTTTAAGAACTAATTAGTAATTGTGAATGTGGGTCATAACAATTATATTACTTAAAGACTCCGTGAAGGATGAACCTTCACTATCTCTTCCATTATAGTAAGATTTTCGTGATTGAAGTATCGTCTATACAATCATACCATGGATACGAAGAAGCTATATGCCACATCCACTGAGCAGACCAACCCTTTTGACAAAACGATGGCGTTCAGATTCCTATACTAAGAGAGAGATACCAGAGAAGTGACCAATCCAGTTCATCTCTTTGTTTAGGTCGTGAACCAGTTCTACAGAATTTCAAATTTAGTTATTATTGGAATGAACGAGTGATGAATAAGCACCTAATTTGATTCAACAAAACAGACGTGATTCTCCTCTAATTCCAAGTTCCACCAACCACAACTGTGGAGGCACAACGAGGCCAAATATTTGTCCAAGATAGGGCGGGAGAAGCAAACACAGCACAAACCCCGTAATGTTTATGAATCATAGAAGCTAGTTTTTGTTTATATAAATCCTGTGGAGGCCAACGCACGTTTCTAGCTTTTCACTCGAGCTAGAGAGAGATTCGATTCTATTTTACGGGTTTTAAAGGGCACTTATTATAAAAGCGCTCACAATAGTTAAGCCACAATACAATCGACTGAATGACGTTTATAGGATGTTAAGTTTTCATGATTGTTATTCAACTATTGACTGCAGTGGTAACCGCTCACATACTGCGTCGCTGATTATATTAGTTCCTTCGTAGTCTGCCTTTATTCGCCTCCTTTCTGAATTAATTCGGAATGTCATACTAGCTATTCATAGTTGCCAACAACCATATAACTACACTCTCTGGTTAGTTCCAGGAACTCACTTCCCAATAAGTTCAAGGTGTGTTGCTCATTTCAATGAAAATGATTACACAATGGATATTTTATACTGACGATGAAACATAAATCATGTTCTGTCGAGCACTTAATGGACAGTCACAACCTACCGACGGCTTTTGATTACGTACGCACCTTATTAGGCGTTTAATTGGTATGCGAATCATCTCCAATGCTTCTTCAATGTAAGTAGTTTGATTATTTATGTCTTGATTAGGACTTGAGATTTTCTAATTGGGTTGTAGGCAACGAAAGTTCTTGATTTTCCATGTTTTCATTTGGGAAGCTTTCCGCAACCCTGTGGTTGCAATTTTCAACCCTACAAAAGAACAGGAATTGAACAAAATTATAGAAAACTTGAAGTATCTACTTATAGGGTATTGAAAGGTGTTGGATTTATTTAAGTAAAAACAACGGTCTGAAAGAAAATTAAGAATGTAAGAATTTTAAGATCCAGAGGTGGGGTGTACAGTTGGCTACTCTGCAAGTGACAAAAACCTCCATTTTATTTTTCACTAGTTGGAATCAGACTCGGTTCTCAACATTAGGGATGGCATCGATATATCGATATACTTCATATATCGACATATTACTTTGATAAATCGATATATTTATATCGATATAGAGAACCGATAATATCGATATATTGAGCGATATATCGCGACTTGTTTTCAGCAAGTAAAAATTAAATGTTGAAATGAATGGATGAGAAGGGACGCCTGTATTTGTAATAACAGCAAGTAATTTTATTCCAAATTTTGTAAGTATCTACGTGATGGGTAGTTATTTCACCCGGTTTTTCCAAATCTTCCTAAATGACGAAAATATTGATATATTTCTTCCAAAATGATGATAGAAACGTTTCAATTCACCTACCTACTTACTTCTTCGAGTTCTTCCAAGTAGATCTTCTGGTATGTCGATGAAATTCATCATTTTAGGAAGACATTTAATGTCTTCCTAAATTAATTTTTTATATTTTTAAAACGATTTAATTCACCGATCTACTTCAACACGTTTTTCCAAGTAAATCTTCCAATATATTGAAATATCGATATATTTTCTCCGATATATCGTAGGTATCGATATCTGATTGACGATATATCATTTGATCTGTATATCGATATATTTCATTCGATATGCCATCCCTACTCAACATAGATTCAGATTTCTTTTTCGGCTGGTAGCGGGGAAAATGAATGTCCACCCGCGTAGTGGAAAATCTACCTTTCCCTAGACTCCACTTTTGGTTATTATTTTCAATGGAAAGAGGACAATTAATTACCTAATTAATGAATGTTCCATAACTTTCTTCCATCAATTTAGGATAGTGTTCAATTTTGTAAAACTATCCGAAGTACTATTGATAAATAAGTAGTTATTGTGCAATTAATTGTTAATTTATTTATAATACTATATAATTTATACTTAGCTAGCCCGAGAGGACCCGCGTCCCCCTCCACTAACTACCCCTAGTCCTGTAACCCTTAATAACCAGAAGTATCTTTTGGGATGTCCAATTTTTACCTGATACAGTTTATCGACTTTTAAGCCAAAACTGGTAGCCATTGGCAATTTTGATATTCAAAGAAGAAACAAAATAATTCTCGAGTCGACAGAATGAAATAGGGCCTTCGGGGTACCTTCTACCCTCATTAATTTCTTATTTTGTAAGGTATTAGTTGGATTTCCTCGTCATAGATGGCGCCACTGTCTAAGGCAGCACAAATCCCTCTATGAAGTGACCCTTTCCCACCTTATTCCTTGGTTATTTTCTTTATGAGAAATAACTGACCCCAACATCCCACCAAGGATCTTTCCAAGTTTCCTTCTACTTCAACAAAAGGTTTATAGACAGAAAGCACTAGTGTGGCCCTTGGAAAGATCATTCTTGAGCTGATACTGTAATAGGGCCTTCAAGGAACCTTCTGCTCAAATGTTTTATAGATTAATCAAAATACATCTATCATTAATTTTTAAACTAAATATAATAAGTAATATATAATAAGCCTATGTGATCGTATCGCAAAAATTTTTTATAACCCCCCCTCAAACTTTGTCACTTTACGTTTCAAGGTGCGTAGAATCCAAATTTGCAATGTCCGTCCGCCGTCCGCGGCACTTTTCTTAGCAACACTGGACCGATTTGGTTCAAATTTGGTATATGGGCTCCATTTGGGGTCTAGTTGTGCCGCGAAGCTTTTGGTTGATGTAGGTCACTTCTAAGGGGTGAAAATTAAGGGTTGAAAATTTCAAGAGTGCCCTAGCTCGAAAACCCTCGAAATAAAGGTATCGTTTTTTCACCAATTTTAAATAGTACTGAATTTTAAAAAATTTTTGAGACCACCCGGAGCTCTGTAGGACAAACCGTTCGGTCCCTACGAGTACTTGAAGGTTTTCCTTCGATAAAACAGAATCATGAGTGTGAATCGCAAAAGAGGTCTAATCTCCATTCAAATTTTATCGGACTAAAATGCGATCGCTGTTCATTTCTTTAATTTGTATACAGTTTTGCCTTCTGCGTAACCAGTAATCAAATTTCAATATGAAGCTTTCTATTTTTCCAATCGAGTGTGAAGCGTTTAGTTCTTTCTAATAAACTTGATTGTGAAGGTGTGAAGCCAGTATGGTGTGGTAGGTAGTACCTAGCTGGTAGGTAAAAAAAAGTTGGTAGGTCAAAAAAAATGTTGGTGGGTAAAAAACGCTGCAAATCATTGCTCAAAAGCTTCTTCATTCTTCAGATCACTGATCAGCTGAGTGAGCTCCGAAGCCATTTTCAATCCTATTGAATGAAAGTGCTCTTCCAGGCGTCTCCAGCATTCGAGGAGATCTTCTTCACTCCTCAGATCACTGATCAGCTGAGTGAGCTCCAAAGCCATTTTCAATCCTATTGAATGGAAGTGCTCTTCCAGGCGTCTCCAGCATTCGAGGAGATCTTCTTCACTCCTCAGATCACTGATCAGCTGAGTGAGCTCCGAAGTCATTTTCAATCCTATTGAACGCAGGAAGCTGAAATTTGAGAGGGAAGGTCAAGGGAGAATACAGATGGTGGTAGGTGCTATTGATGGAGAACCAGTGATCTATACAGAAGGGTGATCTATACAGAAAATAATAAACCTTTGAGCAATGATTTGCAGCGTTTTTTGAACAAGTGGGAAATTAAGGGTTAAGGAGTTCTTTGGGTTGCTATGAAGGTTGGACGAATGATGAATCAGAAACACGAGTGTGAATCGCATAATATGAACGATCATTGAAAGAAGTGAGGGAAATTTCGGCTAATCAAAAATGCAATCTTTCACAGACAGGTGGCGATCTTTTACAGAAAATAATAAACCGTTGTGTAAGAATTTGCAATGTTTTACTTCATGATTGAATTAAAAATGCCAAAAATTCGAACAAAAATTGAATAAAAAGTTGGGAAGTCGAGAGTTTTGAAACTAATTTTTATGTTCAGGACTAGTAGTTGAAACTTATCAGGATATCTTTAAAATAAGTAACTAGAGAGTCTTTGCTTCAAAAGAAAAAAATTGAACGTCTGAGTTTCTCTTTTCTGAGTTTCTTCTTTTGTAATTAATAAAATTATTCTCCAATTTCTCATCTGACGCTCTAATTTGCCAAATATTGGAAATAATTAAACTCAAAA
>CM019178.2:48950057-49024989 GCA_009739505.2 Apolygus lucorum | reverse complement strand
TTTATTCCTTTATTCCTCACCACCGAGTTCCCTCGCTTTCTTGTACAACCCGTTATCTTATCTCTTGCTTATCAGTTTCATTCCGCTGGATCAAGAACAACTGCAACCCGGATCCTAACCCCACCAACAACTAGGAATAACCAAGGGGAAAAAATTACCGTACGAGAAAATGCCTAAACAAGTGAAGCCTCTGTTACAAAACACCGCGAAAATCGAGGAATATTGTTGACGTCATACGAAAAAAAACGACGCGAAAACAACTCCAACAACAGACAGAGTTCTAGCACCGCCACACAAAACGATCCAGTGAAATGGCTACTCGAATAATGTGATTCAAATCTTGAAACTAAATAAGAGAAGATGAAGACTAATAATGCTTGATAAACTAGTAGGTAGAATCGTATTGTAAAAAAGTGAGTAATATTGTTTCTTTTGGTCACTTTTGTGTCTGGGTTCTTCCTGCCAGTTCGCGGCGCACTCTTGTGCGCACTACTTGTAAACTAAAAGTTCGTGTATGTTCCGCTTCTGTGGTAAGCGCCACAGAACCTCCTTTGAAGTCAGATTGGTAGAATATCCGTTACGTTTCAAACATGGCTGCCTCTTACACATTGCCACCACATTTAAAATTTCCATCTTCCTTAAATTCTCTAAATTTTTGGATGCGTTTTCGAGCAGCTCACTATGGTTTTATTCCATAAAAATAAACCCTCATTCGGGGAAAAAAAAAAAAAAAAAATGTGAGGCAATTTCCCCATTGAGTATTTTTGTGGATTGTGAGGTTAAAATTTTGTCTCGTTTTGTCAATAACTGAAGCGTTTTGGTTTTCTTTTTTTTCATTTCTGAACCTACTTACCTAGGTGCCAATAGTTTTTAGCATTAAAATTATACAAAAAAAAAAAAAACAAAAAAAAAAACACAAAACAGAATAACACTTGTTGCACTAATAAAAACTCTTTGAAAGACGGACTCAGTAGAAAAATCTGTCAATTGGGTGTGGCACATAGCTTCCTCGTATGCTACACGTCAACCCGCAAAATTCCTGCAAATTTGATCGAATTCGGAAGGGAAATATAGAATTTATGGCTGTTAGGATTTTACGTTTGCGCATATGCAGTGGCTACCATTGGTTCAGGGCGATGATTTTCATAGGGACCATCTACTAGTCAACCCGCTCAAACGTTGAAAATTTCATCGACTTCGGATGCAAAATGTAGGTTATGGCTTATGTGGATTTAAAAGGTATAAAACGTGAAACGCAAGTGGAAATTTTGATTTTGTAGAACAGTTCCCTTGGAAAGTGAAAACAATGCTTCCTGTACCTTGGTAGACTCTGAAGCAAAATCAGTTAGCCAAAAACGGTCGAATTTGTGTAATTTCTGAATGAAGGATGACTTAGGTACCTACCTATAGGTACCCAATTAAAATTCACGGTTTATCCGGTTATCAAATACCCTTTTTATTATTATTATTTATTCTTAATATACCGAATTATCTTATTATCGTGGTACCAAGCCAAGAACCGAAAGGGATATTTTCAACGGTCAGTCCCTAAAACGCTCTGTGCGACATCTGGTGGGCTTAATTCCTGCAGGTAAGAGGCATCCATGCACGTATGTCAATTGTTTTGGTTTCGGCCTAGAAGTAGAATCTCTTCTCAATGTAAACCGACTTCCTCGAAAAATTCTCTCGTACGATTTTCATATTTCATGATGTCGTGTACCTAATTAGGTTATTAGGTGTTGAATTTCGGTAATTAGGCGTCGAATAGATCCCTGTAGGTTTTACTTTATTTGATTTCAGTACCGGTTTTCTTTAATTGTTTACGTCCTAGTTCAGAGTTATGCATTCTTCTTCGCTCTTGAGTGTTTTGTTGATAGATTTCTGAGTAGTTACATTCGGAATGAAGTACCTTATTTACCATCCCTTTTCGGGCCAAACACGATCTGGCAGTGCGGGTCATAGTCATTTCGCCTTCGACTCGTGAGTTTTGTGTTTAAGAGTGAAAAAAGTGCATTGGAAAAAAGCGGATTTGGTCAGCTTCGAGTGCTTTACGCACCTACTGTGGAGGTGGATTACAGCTGAACCATCTAACATCGGTTGACCTACCAATATCTATCATCCTGAGGTTGGGTAAGTTGCTACCAAGTGAAACAGTAATGTTCTAGGGGATAGTTAGGTACCTACCTAACTTGGCGAAGATAAGAAATCCTCAATATCTATCAGATGAAGTGAAGTAGGCTTGCTCAATGGTCATATTTCATATAATGGAAAGTTAGTACAACATGGTACCTGAATAATTAATGGAAATATACATGCAGGAAGAGAAATAAGGAAAATGTATACCTACTGAATGGGATGTCATGAGAACCAATAACTTGCTAATATTCTTGTAGACTCAAATTTTTAGTCAAGTTAGTAACTCAAAATATTTAACGTTATTACTTATTTTAAATGCTAATTTTTATTTCATTTCGATTTGCTTCAAACAAATTATTCTTAATATTCTAGTGGGTTTAAGTAAATACGTAAGATTAATGTAATTAGGTAACCGTTTTCAACCTGAAGTCTGGTAAACATCGATTCCATGTTGTGTTCCACGGCGTTTATTCGCAGTTGTAATCTGTCAATACTCGCTGCTTGTTTCATCACTACTTGTTCTGGAATCATGTCGAACTTGATCTCAGCCGAATTGATGGACTGCGAACAAATAAATAGAATAATGCAATTTCTCGTATATTTGGAGTATTTCTGGATTTCTGTTGTCTAGGATTGTGGTTGGAACGGTGGAAAATGTCTTACCTACCGGGTGGAAGAGGCGCTACAGCCTCTTCATCAGGGATATTTGCGCATAGACAAAGATTTTTAGCAAACGGCAATTTCATTTACCC
The DNA here is from genome assembly GCA_009739505.2 of Apolygus lucorum. Lineage (NCBI taxonomy): Eukaryota > Metazoa > Arthropoda > Insecta > Hemiptera > Miridae > Apolygus > Apolygus lucorum. The sequence continues at coordinate 49,022,101 of CM019178.2, read as the reverse complement.
AAATTATTACACAAAGGTCTATTTTTTCTATACTCATCTGCAAAGAACACGGTCGCTTTTTATTAATTTACCAACCATAGGTACTACCTTCCCACTATCTACCTACTCCACAATCAAGTTTATTTGGAAGAAATAAACGCTTCATACTTGATTCGAAGAAATAGGGTTTATGGATGGCTTCATTAGGAAATTTGATTACTGGTGGCTAAGGACGCAAAACTGAGTACAACTCGAAGAAACGAACAACAGTAGCATTTTGGTCAGTTTGAATGGAGATTTTAGGGCTATTTTGCGATTCACACTCGTGTTTGCTAAGTTTATTCGATTTTCGGATTCTATGAACCTTGAAACCTAAACAAACAAAATTTAGCCCTCCCCCTCCAACCATAATTTAATTATGGTTGGAGGGGGAGGGGGCAGGGCTAAAATTTCTTTCTATTGGTCGATTCCAAAGGTTCTTTAATGAAAATAACAAACCAAAAACGGAATAATTTGTTGAAAATTCAATAAAATCCAGACAGTTTTTTAAAATTTTGTCTTATCATTGTCCTTGTGCTCGTAACTAGTGTGTGTGCTTTTTTGGCGGCCCGCCTTTATTTCAAACGTGTGATCTCTTTAATTAATTTTTCTACCACATGTTATAGTATCATTGGGCTAAAAGTTGGAGTATAGAGGTTTTCAAGGGTGCTGAATCCAAATTTGAGGCCAAAAACCTGAATTTCCGACCCACCGAAATACCCCATTTCAGCTGCCTGCGTTCAATAGCATTGAAAATGGCTTCGGAGCTCGAATGCTGAAGACGCCAGGGAGATCACTGATCAGCTGAGTGACCTCCGAAGCCATTTTTAATGCTATTGAACGCAGGCAGCTGAAATTTGAGAGGGAAGGTCAAGGGAGAATACAGATGGTGGTAGGTGCTAGTGATGGAGAACCAGTGATCTATACAGAAGGGTGATCTATACAGAAAATAATAAACCTTTGGGCAATAATTTGCAGCTTTTTTAAAATTGAAAATTCGTTAATTTATTAGTTTTGACGTGCACTTTACAAAATGCAGTTAGCAGATGTTATTAGAGAACCCATAAAAGCTGTACAAGCTGGTAAATCTGTCCTGATGACATACGAGCCACACCACCAATTTCCGAACCCTCTAAATTTAAAATCACGTTTATTATACTGTAACCATCGCGAATACTGTATAATAGGTATAACTTTTTTCTTCGATTTTCATACCTCATGCGCACACTCCATTTTTAACACAAAGTTCTTAACCTAAGAAAAATTAAACGTAAAAAAATTGTATAAAAGAGCTAGTTGTGTGACCAAGATACATTGCTGGCAAGGTCAAAATAGCCTAAACACATTCTTACCAACCTTCCAAGACTGAATAGAAATAATGGATGTAATTAACCCCTGGTGTGTATAAAGTGTCTGGCAGACACAAGGAAAATTTCAATGAAGTATGTTGACAGCAGTGAGCATCTAGAATATCCCAGGCGCTCAGTACCTGCCCCCCCTTTATAGACGGTTCCATCTCAAACCTTCAGCTGTGGAATAACCGCAACAAAAAGTACTTTGTTCCCTAGTTTCTGGAAACCACCGTGTCCTTAGACACTTTATACACAGGAAACCAAAAAACGAACGTTTTTGGGCATAATTTTGCCTCAATTTCCAACCGATTTGCGAAATTCTTTTTGTTCAGATGACTTCCAAGTTCCACATTATTCCATCAGAATATCGAAATCAGCATGGTGAATGGGCGAGTGGTGGAGGGGGGGGGATACTATTCACAAAATATCTGATTTTTCAATATTTCGGTTCCTTTATAGCTTACTAATTGTATCCCAACTATGAAATTGAGGGGACGTTATCAATATAACTCTAGATTTTCATGAATTAAGTATTCTTTGTGCCACTATGGAACAAATTAGTGGTGCCACCATGGTGCCAGGACACCAGAGACCCATATGTTATGGTTTTTGTGTGTTTCACCTCATAGAACACGAACTTGAACTTTTGCGGATTGAATACCAAGACTGGCACCGTTGCAGGAGCATGGGAGGGGGGGGGGGACTCGAATTTGCACTTTGGGTATTGTAGATCATAGTTTTTTAAATTCTGTTCAAATTAGACACCTTGCGACCCCCATAGAGTACTTCAGATTAGTAGTCCGACTACTTTGTTTTAACTAATAAAATGTTGGTTTGACGAAAAATACCTATATTAATTAACCCATCATGTGTCTCAAAAACAACTTAACAGTTGCTGCGTGTCTGTCAGACCCTTCATACACTGGGAGTCCATCAGAGGGTTTATACACATCGGGGGTAGGTAAACTTTGAGGTAAAATAAAGGCGAGCCACCAAAAAAGCACACACACTACGCCGCACGCGTATGTGAGTAGTATTTTGTAGTATCCAAGAGATTCTCATTTCGAATAGCGTTACTTTACGGTTCAATCGTTAGCGTTCTGCCGTCTGTAATCGGTTGTTTTCTGTTCGCTTCGTTTGTGGTTTCGACTTATCAAATTTTCAGCTAGTGTATCGCCCACGATTTCTTTTCTTTCTTTCGTTTTAAATATGACGGAAAATAAGAGGAAGATCAACGTTCTGGAGCCTCAATTTGAACCTGCTACCAGTGAGAACATTCCAATCTCTTCTCTGTGCATGGATACGTTTTTCAAGGACAGTTTTGGCTAGCTACGTCACACCATTCAAATCTTCAACTTTCCTTAGCTTCTCTGATTTTTTAAAAATATTTCCTCGACGAACAGACCCGATTACCGTTATTCCTGAGTCTTTTGAAATTTTTTTTTTTTTTTTATTGACTGAAATACCCCTTTTGAGAGGGAAGGTCAAGGGAGAATACAGATGGTGGTAGGTGCTGTTGATGGAGAACCAGTGGTCTATACAGAAGGGTGATCTATACAGAAAATAATAAACCTTTGGGCAATAATTTGCAGCGATTTTTTTTTTTTACCTACCAACTTCATTTTTACCTGCCAACCATTGGTAGGTACACCATACTGCCTTCTGACCTTCACAATCAAGTTAATTAGAAAGAACTAAACGCTTCACACTCGATTCGAAAAAAAGCTTCATATGGAAATTGCGATTCACACTCGTGATTGTTTTGTCGAAGGAAAACCCTGAAGTACTCGTAGGGAGCGAACGTTTGTCCTGCAGAGCTCCGGGTGGCCTCAAAAATGTTTAAAAATTCAATAGGTACTACTTAAAATTGGTGAAAAAAGATACCTTTATTTCGATAGTTTTCGAGCTAGGGGACTCTTGAAAATTTCAACCCTTAATTTTCACCCCTTAGTAGTGACCTAGATCAACCAAAAGCTTCGTGGCACAACTAGACCCAAAATGGAGCCCATATACCAAATTTGAACCAAATCGGTCCAGTGTTGCCAAGAAAAGTGCGACGTACGGCGGACGGACGGGAAATTATTTATTCGATTTTCGTATTCTACGTACCTTGAAACGTAAAACATCAAATTTTGAGGGGGGTTAAAAATTTTTTTTCGATTCCAAAGGCTTATTATTGAAAATAGTAAACCGAAACTTGACGACCTTTACATCGTCAAATAATGATACCTACCTATACGATTTCATCAAAACGTAATTTTCCATGAGTTTTGCCATAAGTAGGATGAAACACCAGCCAGGGGTGTGGACTGGCCTGAGCACAGAGTAACGGAGATAGATAAGTTAACAGAGAAGAAAGCCAACGTTAAAATGGTGTGCAAGCAATTTTGAGGCTGCCTCAGTTGCGCTATCTACTTTCAGCTAGGATTGAGGAACTACCACGGAAGTGGTGGGGGGAGAGGACACACTCTTCATACCGATTCTTTTCAAATCCTTTCGAATGACCAGAAATTGATAACTTTTCGTTTCATCATCATTGAGATTTGCAAAAATTACTTAGAAAAACCAATCGAGGAGAAAGGTATTTTCAGACTTCCTCATGCAATTGTTGTTGTCCCTATCGCCAGTAGTTCAAATATTCAATTGGCAACTGCCACCCATAGAAACGTTTGAAACCCAGTGTATTATTGAAAATCGCTCGATTTTTTCGTACATATCGCGAATATAACTGAATGTTATCAAATTGATTACTTAGATGTGGCCGGTAACGCACCAAGGAGAAAAATATGTGATGAACAAGGTGACTTGTTGTGATGAAGTTGGGAACAAACGATCATGAACGCAATCTGTTGCTGTCAGCTATAACTACGTCCTGGAGCTCCACCAATCAGAACGCTTCTCGGGCTCCCAGATTCAGCTTTCAGCCCAGTGGGCCTGAGGTAATGTACATAAAGTGACTCTCTAGTTGACAATTTGTCTACTAGGTGGCTCTGTCACAGATACCCTGTTGAACAGGTGTGTGAACAAGCAGAAACAAACGTTCATTGTTGAAAATGATAAACCAAAAATGCTTCTTTCTTCAAATTTTTTTCACTTTCACATAATACAACTTCCACCAATCAGAATTCTCCATTTCCGCCCACCTTTTCGTATGTTTTGTTTATCTACGCCAATAATAATTACGAAAAGCACATAATTACGAAATTACTACTTTATGAACAATATACAACTTTATTCTTTCAATAAAAGTTGAAAAAAGCAAGCGAGGAATCCATTAGTATGTCAGAAATCCATGTTTATAAAAATCTTCTCCCGTTGCTTATATTTTGGATCTTGACATCTTCATATAATATTGAATTACCTTCCTTGAAGATACCTATTGCAAATTCCTAGCTCCGAGTTTGGTCCTGTGAAGACATAAACCGAGTGGAGAACACCCGCTGGAGGCCCACTCCCTCAGGAATGTTGAGTGACGTCATCAAAGCTTCAAATTTCAAGATTAGTTTCGGATGCCCTACGTGAGACCTTTACGAAAAAGCCTCGCTAAAATCTTTATTTGGAGGCATCGAAAAATATTTTGCAGACGAGTGCAAATAATATTCATTTGAATAGCTCAGTTTGGGATGCTCGTATGACTGAATTTCTCTTGAAGAAGCTGGTAGTCACAGTTGGAGCTCGTTCCTGTGTTGAATAGTTCGCGATAGGATCGTAATTCGCCACGGTTTATAAGCTTAAGACATTATTCAAATTTCCTCGTAGAATGTTGTGAAATCTCAAGCCTGCGGATGAATTCTGCTTTGTGCCGACTCGTTTTACTGCCCCGCGTTCTTCTTCCATGAATGAAAGCTGATCTTGTCTTAGACGGTAGTTTGCCTTACTTGAACTGTCGCTAGTAAGTTCCACCACAATATGTACTGAAGTTATTGTTTTCGTTCCCTTCACCTACTCAAAAGTGATCTTAGGTACTCGTATGTCAAAAATTTTGTATTTCACTCAGTGAGATCATTATGAGACATTTTGTTCTTATTTAAAAAACCAAATAATGATTTTAGAAGTTTAGAGTTTGCAGTTAATTTTGAGTACTTACTATGAAAACTCAAGATGAAATTTATTGTTTGAAGCTTCCTTAAGGATGAAGGAGGCACTGACGAATTTTAAAAATGACATTTTGGATGCGAAATCCATGAAATGGGGACTTTTGGTTGTTATATGCACTCCACTTACCATTTTATGGGAAAATCGGTACCTGTGAATTCATTACTTGAAAAAAACATACATACTTATTAGATATCTTTTTTTTTGTCAGGAGCTCACATCACGCAGGCCTTCCAATCCTAAAATTCATGTTATTACAAAATAAATTATTTTTCCTCCATTCACCCTGTAATAAGACCCCAGTAAAGAAAACAGAGCAAAAAAAAAAAAAAAAAAAAAAATCCATTGATTTTCAACCGTTAAAGTGTTGAATATGCATATAATTTTGAAAATCGAAATTACAGTATTGACTCCCGATGTTCTTAGCGATTCATATCCTTAATATCCTGAAGTATCTTTTTGGAATTCCGATTTTTACCTACAACACTTTATCGACTTATAAGTATTTCTTATAATTAATCTTTCCTCTTAATTTGAGGAAAACTGGATGGCATTTTTTGGACACCTCAGGAGGATAGGCACTTCAAGGCACCGTTATCTTTAAAACTAGCTAGGTACTTAGAATACGTTCTATCCAATTTCAGCTTGCCGGAACCAGCAGCTTTTTATTCTAAAAGAAATAAATAAATGAAATAATGAATAAAAAAATTGTTAGTCCAATAAGACCTCCCCCTTCAGGAGTAACTATTTTAATGGAACATTGATGCCCCCACATCCTGAGGTTTCCAGTAGTACATCTACTCTGCCCCTAAAGTATCCAAAAGACACCATTGAAAAATCTAAATTTTCTTCTATTCTTGGATATTTCCAACCATACCGATTGTTTCCTTAACATCTCGTTTTTTTCTGTAAGATTCAAAATTAAATTTGGTAGAATACTTAGTTGTTATATTAAGGTTCCTGAACTAATTCATGAAACTAACCTTTACTGTCCTTCGGTTCATAGTAGAGGTGGGTCTGATCTTAACACGATATTATCTCAGGGATCGATGGTTTTACCGGTTTTTTTCTTTACACGATAGTTGAAGTATCAAGCTAGCCAAAAGATTGTATCGGTTTTGGCTTGAAAGTGGTTGAACCGTGTTGCAGAATGTTTGAAAAATCGGACTTCAGAAAAGATACTTCAGGACATTAAGGGTTAAACGAGCTCAGCATTGCAAAAGGTGTCAAAATTCCAAAATATCAGATGAAAAGAAGATACTGAGGGTCAGCAATTTGAATCGGACGTTTCTGATTTTGAAGCTCATAAATTTATTTTGAGGAGAATCACGTAAACAGCAACTATGTAGATCGACCCAACAAAACGGACTGTGTCAATTGATCGTGGTCAAATATACACCTTCTCCGCCGAAGAATCTCGCTAAATAAACATCCTTCGAGCCCTGCAGAAGGTAATAAATTTACCGAAAGCTCGGCGAAGAAGGTGTATATTTCCATTTGACCACATTCCCGATCAATTGACACAATCACGTAAATGAACAACTATTAAGTGAGTATAGGTAGTAAGCCATGAGAACAGAATGATCTCCGCGGGTTACCTACAGATTACATCACAATAGATTTGTTCTGAACAATGCTACCCATAAGTAGTTTAATACTGTTTATAATACTCTAAAAACTAGAATGTGAAAATTTAAATTTCTACACATATTCTGCAGGATAGGAATTTCAAGAATTTATGCGATAAATGGGGTGTGCGCATTGGTCGTTAAAACTGTTTATTGTTATTTTTAATATAAACTAGACCTCATTCTGAGAATTTTGACACCAACCGCGACCATCTAGCGTAAGAAGACCATTTTCTATAATTTTTCAAAGTTTCGAATGTTTATGACGTCACAGTGGGCTGGGGGGTCCCACCAAGGCGGGAGAGGCGCGTGACGTCATAAACATTCGAAACTTCGAAAAATCAAGTCTAAATTCTCAGGATGAGGTCTACTTCCCATCAAAAATTATTAAAAATCAGGCGCACTACCCATTGTTGATAGTTCAAGATAGATAAGGTCCCTGATAGATGTAGATACATCTACCAGGGACCTTCATCGATTGAATTGAATAAAAATCTTTACCGTATTGTTTTTAAACTCTTCCCTTTTTCAATCGAATGGAATGTATGACAGTATTTTTGTTTTCATTTGGCTCGTTCACATTTTCCGGGTAGTGTTATGCTTTTTTGTACGTCGTTTCAGGAGGTGATGAAAATTATCATCTCAAGTCAAGCTAGTTACTGACTGGAAGTTGTCGAACTATTGTTGAGGATGTAGAGCAAAATTAGTCCAGCATTTTAATTGAGAGAACCGTTAGCTTAGCCAAGTTCTAATGTCCAATATCCACCAGCTGTGGTTTATAAGTAATTTTGGCAATGGAAACTTGACAATACCGATTACGTTAGGTGTTATACAATGAGCACAGAATAATTTATAAATTAAATATCTTGTAGAAATGAAGCGGGCATTGTTGTTAATTTATATTGAAATTCGTAAGTATTTTAATCATTAAAAAAACTAATCTTATCTTCTACTATACCACCAAATTCTGTTGCTTGAAACAACTTTTTCGTCCAATGAAACATAGACATATTTATTTGATTGTATTTTAATCAAATAAATACTCGTTTTTCTTTCCTTCTTCGAGTTGTGGTTTCTGATGCTGGACTCAACTCCTACGTCCAATACAACATAGAGACCACTCAGAGCTGAGAAAAGCTAATGGGGAACAGTGAGAACACAAATATCGGATGTTAATGTTGAAGTGTGGAAGGAAGCGAGTGTCATGTAAGAGAACTAAACAAGGGGCGGAAATATCTGGGATGATCCGACAGCAAAAAAAGCCTACTCGGATGGGACAGTGTAGGCTTCACATCCAGCAAACAATAGGAGTATTTTTAGAGCTCCGAACCACTCATAACTGGGACACCGGAACAACTATCACTATTTTAATATTCAGGGCGATCCTACACTCCCTCACTATAAAGGTACCTAAAATTAGGAGGCGAATAAATTATTCAAATGAAGCCTCATCGGAAAATCACGATATTAAATCGCTGAGTCTGAAGCGTCAGGATGTCGGCCCACTCAGCTCTGCTATGTGCGATGCACCCCTTTCCGTTTATCCGATTTATGAGCAGGTCGAATTCTGTACCTTCAGTGAGTAATAACTAACGTGGCGCATTTCCATTTTACCAGTTGGTCAGTTACAAGGTGTATATTGTTCGTTATTTTTAATAATTCAATTATTTAATACTTTATCAGTTGTAATCATTTTCAAATTTTCCGTCCGTTTGCACTTTACTCAGTTCCCATTGACTGATTTTGATGAAATTTAATATATGGGCTCCATTCGGGGGTATAGTTGTGTCCTTAAGGATTTTGTTATTTTCAGTTACTTCTAATGGGTGAACAGTGGGGGAAAACTTTTTCGAAACGCTCTAGCTCAAAAAGATACTGATTTTTTTTTCTTCATTTGTTTGACATTTTCAAGAATTTTTTGAGTCGAATGACACCATCCAGAGCTCTATAGGCCCTACTCAATTAATAATGCAATTGATGAATGCTCTATGGTTTCTTTTCATACATTTAAGATGGTGTTCAATTTACCATCCACGTGCTTTGATCCCCTTGAGCTAGGGGACACCGGGACCTTGACCTTTTAGTGAGTTTTCAAGGAAAATAAAGATATTGCGATGGTTTCTAAATTTTAAGAATGGACATTTTCGAAAATTTCTTCACTGAAATCCGTTTTGGAACATTCCTGAAGAGTGTAAAAAAAAGATTTTTTTTTGAAAATTCTCTCATGAATTCATGCTGCATGAATGGACTTCCCCTGCTCCTGGTCACTATAGGGACAAGAAGAAGTGTTCTTCACAGACAGGTGATTTTTTTAGGAAATTACTAAACCGTTGTGTAATAATTTACAGCGTTTCTAAACCGAATATTTATTTTTTAAATGTGAAACTGACTGGAATTATTTTGCAGAATCTCTGTTATCTTTCTATGAAGTCGCCTGGCTTCTGAATGCACTTCGAATACCTTGTAACGAGATTTTAAATGCCTTCTGCATAGAAATCTGCTGCCACCACGTGGGTCCCTTTGATGGCAGCTTCCTCGTCACTCTCAGTGTTTTCTGGCTGATTGTTTCTTCATTTGAGTGCCGTTCATTGTGGAACTGTTGGCAAATTTTTGGTTCAATTGACCGCACCTCGCTAATCCTCAAGAATTATCAATTTCCAATGCGCGATCTAATAATATTATAAGCTGTATCTATAACATATTATGTTATAGATAACGTATAAAAAGTGTCTAAATTCATTAATCGTTTTAGCAAGTTCTAAAACGAAACTAACATTGTTTTCTTCAAAATCTTCCAGATCGTCAGTTTTAATTTTTTATAGGTATAATTTTTTTCCTTACAACAATTTTTGAGTTTAATTTATTTTCAATATTTGGCAAATCAGAGCGTCAGATGAGAAATTGGAGAATAATTTTATTAATTAGAAAAGAAGAAACTCAGAAAAAAGAAACTCAGACGTTCAATTTTTTTATTTTGAAGCAAAGACTCTCTAGTTACTTATTTCAAAGATATCCTGATAAGTTTCAACTACTCCTGAACATAAAAATTAGTTTCGAAACTTTTGACTTCCCAACTTTCTATTAATTTTGTTCGAATTTTTGGTATTTTTAATTCTATCATGAAGTAAAAACGTTGCAAATTATTACACAACGGTTTATTATTTTCTGTGAAAGATCGCCACCTGTCTGTGAAAGATTGCATTTTTGATTAGCCGAAATTTTCCTCATTTCTTTCAATGAACGTTCATATTATGCGATTCACACTCTGTTTCTGATTCATCATTCGCCCAACCTTCATAGCAACCCAACGAACTCCTTGACCCTTAATTTCCCACTTGTTCAAAAAAAAAATTTTCGGACTTATAAAAATTAATGATAGATGTATTTTGATAAATCTATAAAACATTTGAGCAGAAGGTTCCTTGAAGGCCCTATTACAGTATCAGCTCAAGAATGATCTTTCCAAAGGCCACACTAGCGCTTTCTGTCTATAAACCTTTTGTTGAAGTAGAAGGAAACTTGGAAAGATCCTTGGTGGGATTTTGGGGTCAGTTATTTCTCATAAAGAAAATAACCAAGGAATAAGGTGGGAAAGGGTCACTTCATAGAATGATTTGTGCTGCCTTAGACAGTGGCGCCATCTATGACGAGGAAATCCAACTAATACCTTACAAAATAAGAAATTAATGAGGGTAGAAGGTACCCCGAAGGCCCTATTTCATTCTGTCGACTCGAGAATTATTTTGTTTCTTCTTTGAGTATCAAAATAGTCAATGGCTACCAGTTTTGGCTTAAAAGTCGATAAACTGTATCATGTAAAAATTGGACATCCCAAAAGATACTTCAGGTTATTAAGGGTTAAAGGACTAGGGGTAGTTAGTGGAGGGGGACGCGGGTCCTCTTGGGCTAGCTAAGTATAAATTATATAGTATTATTAATAAATTAACAATTAATTGCACAACAATTATTCATTTAACCATAGTACTTCGGATAGTTTTAAAAAATTGAACACTATCCTAAATTGATGGGAGAAAGTTATGGAACGCTCATTAATTAGGTAATTAATTGTCCTCTTACTATTGAAAATAATAACCAAAAGTGGAGTCTAGGAAAAGCTAGATTTTCCACTAAGCGGGTGGACATTCATTTTCCCCGCTGCCAGCCGAAAAAGAAATCTGAATCTATGTTGAGAACCGAGTCTGATTCCAACTAGTGAAAAATAAAATGGAGGTTTTTGTCACTTGCAGAGTAGCTAACTGTCCACCCCCACCTCTGGATCTTAAAGTCCTTACATTCCTAATTTTCTTTCAAACCGTTGTTTTTACTTAAATAAATCCAACACCTTTCAATACCTACCCTATAAATTGATACTTTAAGTTTGCTATAATTTTGTTCAATTCCTGTTTTTTTGTAGGGTTGAAAATTGCAACCACAGGGTTGCGGAAAGCTTCCCAAATGATAACATGGAAAATCAAGAACTTTCGTTGCCTACAACCCAATTAGAAAATCTCAAGTCCTAATCAAGACATAAATAATCATACTACTTATATTGAAGAAGCATTGGAGATGATTCGCATACCAATTAAACGCCTAATAAGGTGCGTACGTAATCAAAAGCCGTCGGTAGGTTGTGACTGTCCATTAAGTGCTCGACAGAACATGATTTATGTTTCATCGTCAGTATAAAATATCCATTGTGTAATCATTTTCATTGAAATGAGCGACACACCTTGAACTTATTGGGAAGTGAGTTCCTGGAACTAACCAGAGAGTGTAGTTATATGGTTGTTGGCAACTATGAATAGCTAGTATGACATTCCGAATTAATTCAGAAAGGAGGCGAATAAAGGCGGACTACGAAGGAACTAATATAATCAGCGACGCAGTATGTGAGCGGTTACCACTGCAGTCAATAGTTGAATAACAATCATGAAAACTTAACATCCTATAAACGTCATTCAGTCGATTGTATTGAGACTTAACTATTGTGAGCGCTTTTATAATAAGTGCCCTCTAAAACCCGTAAAATAGAATCGAATCTCTCTCTAGCTCGAGTGAAAAGCTAGAAACGTGCGTTGGCCTCCACAGGATTTATATAAACAAAAACTAGCTTCTATGATTCATTAACATTACGGGGTTTTTGCTGTGTTTGCTTCTCCCGCCCTATCTTGGACAAATATTTGGCCTCGTTGTGCCTCCACAGTTGTGGTTGGTGGAACTTGGAATGAGAGGAGAATCACGTCTGTTTTGTTGAATCAAATTAGGTGCTTATTCATCACTCGTTCATTCCAATAATAACTAAATTTGACCAAAACACGGGATGAACTGGATTGGTCACTTCTCTGGTATCACTCTCTTAATATAGGAATATGAACGCCATCGTTTTGTCAAAAGGGTTGGTCTGCTCAGTGGTTGTGGCACATAGCTTCTTCGTATCCATGCTATGATTGCATAGACGATACTCCGATCACGAAAATCTTACTATAATGGAAGAGATAGTGAAGGTTCACTCAAGGAGGTTCTTCACGGAGTCTTTAAATAATATAATAAATTGGGATATGTGAAGAACCGGTTTGCGACCGAATCAAAGAAATTAATGTACCTACTAGATTGGACACATCTGTATCACCCTTATACGAATCTGAACTTAACCCTTTTGTCTTGAGGAATAACCTGCTCAATGGGTGTAATAGTGGCTTCTTCGAGTTCTTGACATGATTGTATCGATGATACTCCGATTACAAACATCATTGATAAAGTTGATTCCCGAATTTATTATTTTATTTTATCGGCGCTACAGCCCAATGTGGGCTTTGGCCTCCCGTGCTATCTTATTCCAAGCTGGCCTATCAAGAGCTTTCGTACTCCAATTGTCCACACCGATAATGGGGAATTTGCCTCAATTTTAGATTCTGGAATTTCAAGGCAAATCCTATTATAGGGCCCTAGAATAACGTTTAACACTAGGAATAACCAACGGAAAAAAATTACCGTAGGAGAAAATGACTAAACAAGTGAACCTCTGTTACAAAACACCGCGAAAATCGAGGAGTATTGTTGACGTCATACGAAAAAAAAAAAAAAAAAACGACGCGAAAGCAACGACAACAGACAGAGTTCTAGCACGCCACACAAAACGATCCAGTGAAATGGCTACTCGAATAATGTGATTCAAATCTTGAAACTAAATAAGAGAAGATGAAGAATAATAATGCTTGATAAACTAGTAGATAGATTCGTATTGTAAAAAAGTGAGTAATACTGTTTCTTTTGGTCAATTTTGTGTCAGGGTTCTTCCTGCCAGATTGTGGCGCACTCTTGTGCGCACTACTCGGAAGGTAAAAGTTCGTGTATGTGCCGCTTCTGTGGTAAGCGCCACAGAACCTCCTTTGAAGTCAGATTGGTAGAATATCCGTCACGTTTCAAACATGGCTGCCTCTTACACATTGCCACCACATTTAAAATTTCCATCTTCCTTAAATTCTCTAAATTTTTTGGATGCGTTTTCGAGCAGCTCACTATGGTTTTATTCCATAAAAATAAACCCTCATTCGAAAAAAAAATAAAAAAATGTGAGGCAAATTCCCCATTCGGATATCGTCCGTTACATCATCGATCCAGCTCTTCCTTGGTCTGCCGCGTCTTCGTGTTCCATGCACTTCTTCCTTGAAGACCTTCTTCGGCTCAGGAGTGGATTCGGAGAATATTGAAAGGAGCGAGTAGAAAGGATTACTCGTTTGCGCATGCGCAGTGTTTTGTATGTTACATCCACCTCACCCTTCAATTTTGTCGAAATCGGACTATTCGGCAGTGTGAAGGAGTCAATTAGGAAGCAACCAACTTGGGAGCGATGAAAAAATACGAAAAAATAAAACATCTTCCTCGAGGTTGTGGCACATAGCTTCCTCGCGTCCAAAACGCGATTGCATAAATGATTCGATGCACGGTTGATCATCTCAAAACTTCAATCTACCCTCCAAATTTGATGATCACACGACGAAGACATTAATAAGGAACCATTCCGAATCTCATCCATTCAACCCTTGAAAATCCCATCGAATTCGAATGGAAACTGTAGAAGTTGTGTTTTTGAGGATTTCACGTTTAGCACATGCGTAGAGACTACTATCAATCCGGGGGCGTTGATTCTCTTAGGGGACCATCTACGAGCCAACTCGTACAATCCCTGAAAATTTCATCAAAATCTGGTAGTGACAACGTCTTATTGTTTTGCTCGTTACAAAAATTTGTAAACACACGGACCGATGGAGGTGCTCATTGCTAAGACAAGAATGAATTTAGGTGCTTAATATTTTGATTTTAATGGTCTTGATTAAATTAATTTTTGATTTATTTTCAAATTAACGCTCGTCATTACGAAAACAATTTGTCAACTTGCAACTAGGAACATTTACATAGGAATGTAAATAATAACTCCAAAATCTCAGTGAACCGCCGTACTTATGTCTTTGCTGAGCACGTTAGAAGTTTCAGTGTAGAAAAACGCGAGTGAAAATTTTGATTTTGGAACATTTTTTTCAACCTTGATAAGTGATTCGGAAGCAATTTGGTGAAGAGTGAACCTAGTGATCTTTGAGAATTATAAAATTTCGTTAATTTTAGATCTGTAAAACGTACTTCGTCTAATAGTAGTAATATTCAGCACAACTGACAAACAGCCAGACATAAAGCCAAAAATTAGTTCAGGAAGGTCTAAAACGTGAAACGCGGACTGAAACTTTGATTTTGAAGGACATTTTTCTTATCCTTAAAAGTGAAAACAATGCTTCATGTATCTTGGTGGGCTCGGAAGCAAATAATACAACATTATACCGCAAATGGTTATTACAATTTACTAATTTTCTGTTTGAATCACCCAATCAAGGAACCCAATTTTTCAAATTGGTAAATTCTATCGTTATATTGTCATTTTACCACAATTCGCTTTCTGGTTATTAGGATCAAAAGTGGGGTGTATTCGAAATTAGCATGAAATTTTCTACAGCTCCACTAAGCTCAGGGGAAAAGAAGTTCCAAGTTCGTAAGCGAAGAAGTTTCAGTTGTATATTTCACCAATACTATGAGAACACGAATACAACGAGATCACATACTGCGTATTTGGGCGTTTGATTTGATTGGAGCAATTACAATACATCGAGAGAAATCACGAACAGCGGCTTCGTGTGGTCTCGATTTCCAATGAAATGCCTTAACAATGACAAATGGTTCACCAGTTAGAACGATGTCAACGGATGTCGACACTTGACCAGAATTGGAATCAGGATTTGGGGTTCAGTCGTCGACCGGGTTATAATAGCGATGTTGTAATTGGAATGACCCCCAAATTCGTACCAAAAAATGTGTTCAATAAAAATGGAAATTCAAAGAAAAAATTACGAGTAGGTATAATAAATTATATAATTCGAGAGAACGTTTGTTTGTGTTTGTGGGCATTTTGCTCAATCGTGAGCTTTTTCTTGCTGAAGTTTAAAAGTTTTGGTCTTCCCAAATCAAAACTCTTATTCGCATTTAACGTTCTAGAGCCTTCTGAGCAACGAACATCATAGGTTTCATGTCTGTAATCAATTTTTGTCTCCTGACTTATTAAACACGAAATAACAGTCTTAACGTCAGTAGTGCAGCAAAGCCCCTAGATGGGCTCCTGCGAATTTCACCATAGAACCAATACAGGGATTCTACAATTAAGTAGTTATGCCCCTTCAGGGTTAGATTCTACAAGTTATTTCCAATATAAAATGTCTGGTAGCAACTTTGTTTTAACCCCTTGTCTTCTCAAGTTTTTTTTAATTTAAAGATTTTTTTTCTTGTTTTCAACCTTACGTCATTAAACTGTCATAACTCCTATTATTTACCAAATAAATTCAAATTTGAGGTTATCATTGGAAAGAGCGTTAAATTTCCAGGCTATCTAGTGCAAAACGAAAACGTTTTATGAATAGATCATCTTTAAAATATATAGTCAAAAAGCAAACTTGAAAAAGTTGTTTAAATCGAAGTTTTTACCTCGAACTCCTGTCTATTTCGATGGTCGCTCTTCGGAAATACATGCTCAAATTGTCTGCTTTTCAACGGTCTATCACTTTTCTTTTCAAAATTCAAATTGGAAGAGTAAATCTAGTTTGAATGCCAAAAAACATTTTGGTTTTACAGGAAAATCGAGTGTTTTACGCGGTGTATTTTCACTCTCGATCTCAAGATGACTTATCATAACTCCTATTATTTACCAAGTAGGTAAATTCAAATTTGTGAATATTATTGGAAAGGGCGTGAAATGTCCATGCTTCCTAGTGCAAAACCAAAATCTTTTAGCAATAAAACAATTTTTAAAAATTAACTTATTTTGCAAGCTTTAAAAGCTTATTAACAAACTTTACTAGTTTTACGAAATTTTACCTTTTTGATCGAAGTTTTCTCTTTGAATCTTTGCCTATTTCGATGGTGCCTCTGCAGAAAAACCATGCTCAAATTGTCGGCTGTCCAACGGTCTATCAATTTTTCTTTTTAAAATTCAAAATGGAAGAGTAAATTGGGTTTAACAAGGGATGAAAACAAAATTGCCATAATACATTTTTGTTGTAAATACCTTGTAGAGTCGAACCCCAAAGTTGGTCACTCTCGATCTTAAGGCTAAATGTCACGAGGTTTTAGTGTGATTCTGAGATAAGAGATGGCAGCACCATCGAATCCAAATTTCGTTTACTCCTCATTTGTGAACGGATCGAGATATTTTAGTTCCGCAAACGGATTTGTCTTCAAGATCACCGTAGAATTCCGGGTAATTGGTTTAGAAAGTGTGCAACAATTTTTTGCACGCTGTTTCAACAAAAATTTGTTCAAATTTTGAACATTTTCAAAAAGTGGCCTTTTAGCCACTTGCAGAACTTTCATCAGAATACGAATCCGTTTGCGGATTTTGCTTCCGAGTCTACCAAGGTAGCGGAAGCTTTGTTTTCACTTTTCAAGGACGAAAAAAAAAAAATCTCCAAAATCAAAATTTCCACTCGCGTTTTGCGTTTTAGACCTTTCTGAACAATTTTGGTTCCGTGTCTGTGTGTCTGTCTGTCTGTGTGTCTGTCTGTCTGTGTGTCTGTCTGTCTGTGTGTCTGTCCGTCTGTCATGACTTCCTTGTAACGCGCATAACTATACGAAGTTATTGTCCGATTTCTATGAAATTTTCAGGGATTGTGCGGGTTGGTGTGTAGACGGTCCCCTATGAAAATCATCATCCCCGGACTGATAGAAGCGACTGCGCATGCGCAAACGTGAATTCCTTGTAACGGCCATAACTTCTACATTTTCCATCCGATTTCGATGAAATTTTCAGGGATTATGTGGATTAGGTTGTAGATGGTCCCCTATGAAAATCATCGTCTCCGGACTGATAGAAGCGACTGCGCAAGCGCAAACGTGAATTTCCTTGTAACGGCCATTACTTCCACATTTCCACTCGATTTCGATGAAATTTTCAGGGATTATGTGGATTAGGTTGTGGATGGTCCCCTATGAAAATCATCGTCCCCGGACTGATAGAAGCGACTGCTCATGCGCAAACGTGAATTCCTTGTAACGGCCATAACTTCTACATTTTCCATTCGATTTCGATGAAATTTTCAGGGATTATGTGGATTATGTTGTAGATGGTCCCCTATGAAAATCATCGTCTCCGGACTGATAGAAGGGACTGCGCATGCGCAAACGTGAATTTCCTTGTAACGGCCATTACTTCCACATTTTCCACTCGATTTCGATGAAATTTTCAGGGATTATGTGGATTAGGTTGTAGATGGTCCCCTATGAAAATCATCGTCCCCGGACTGATAGAAGCGACTGCGCATGCGCAAACGTGAAATCCTTGTAACGGCCATAACTTCCACATTTCCAATCCGATTTCAATGAAATTTTCAGGGATGTTACAGAGTAGTGTTTAGATGGTCCCCTATGAAAATCACAGAGAATTGTTTTTCATAGAGGGATTCATTCATAGAGGGATGGTCTCCTGTGAGAATCTCAATTCCTATTAATTGCAGGTCATCAGCTCAGAGGATAGAGTCTTGATTGGAGCTCCTAAGGTCGCGGGTTCGAAACCCAGCCGAGGCTATGTATTTTTTGATCCAATCACATACACCTACTTACTTAATTTTTCATCCGAATTTGATGAAATTTTCTAGGATTGTCCAGATTAGCGTGTAGATGGTCCCCTATGAGGGTAGTGAAAGGTACTTAGAGATTGGTGTTTTGAGATTAACTACTATGCATCGGATCATCTATATAATCGGGTTATGGATACGAGGAAGCTATGTGCCACACCCACTTGGCAGACGTTTTTTCTAACTTGATGATAGCCGTCGGATTCTCGATTCTATGATATGGAGCGGTGGCGGGGTTCTAACACCCAGCCGCCCGCCCGACCTTCACCTTCTCTCCTGCATTCATGTTTTGCTAGTATGCACCCTTCGGTCACTATTCGTTTTCCTGGCCACCTAATAGGTACCTACCATCAACCTTCCCATTTCCAACTTCTCTGTCTTGAGGTTGACCGAATTGGGCGAAATTTGCATAAAAAACAAGATTTTAGATAATTAACCTATGAGAAAGATTCTGTGTTAGTTTGATTCAGATAATGTTTAGGTATCATAAATATGGTAGCATAATATGCATATCATAAATATGGTAGCATATTATGCATAATATGCTACCATACCTATTTATGATACCTAAACATTATCTGAATCAAACTAACACAGAATCTTTCTCATAGGTTAATTATCTAAAATCTTGTTTTTTATGCAAATTTCGCCCAATTCGGTCAACCTCAAGACAGAGAAGTTGGAAATGGGAAAGTTGATGGTAGGTACCTATGAGGTGGCCAGGAAAAAGAAGAGAAAGGAAAGAGGAAAAAGAATAATATTATTATTGATTGCGAACCCCGAAGTTATGCCCAATTTAAGTGTAGACACCCTGACATGAGTGTCTGTTATTTTTCCTCTAATATCTATTTTTCACAATACCGCTCAAATTTAGTGGGTAGTGGGCGCTGTCTCAAGACGATTCCTCATTTTTATCGCGATTAAATAAGTAGGAACCACGTTACTTGTGAAAAGCGAAGCGAAAATCATCAATCAAATTTGTACTTTTGAGCTTTTTGAGTTCAGAACAATGGTCTCGTGTCTGTCTTTCTGTGGAGCCAAAATTGTTCAGGAAGGTCTGAAACGTAAAACGCGAGTGGAAATTTTGATTTTGGAGAACTTTTTTTTTCAACCTTGAAAAGTGAAAACAAGCTTCCGCTACCTTGGTAGACTCGGAAGCAAAACTCAGGTAAAGGTAGGCTAGTACATTAGCGTGAGTGGTATCACAAGGACAATACTGATAAAAAAAGACAAATTTCAAATAAATTCACAGTAATAGATCATTCCAATAATTTTTTTATCGATTGGTTCAAATTCATTCTTATTTGCATTAACTTAGAATTCTATAACTCAGCAGTAACTGTTTTATTACTTCCCGATGATCCGCGACTGGTTATAAAGAGGAATGAATGAGATAATCGTGTCGTAACATTCTGAGCACACGACAATAGTACAAAGCCTAACCCGCTCTACAGAAAAAAACCCGTTAATGTTATCATTGTGAAAGAATGAAAGCCTGTTACCTGGGACGGAGGGGACACCATTACCATTTGCTTCAATTAAGAATCGTGACAGTACAACCTCATCTACTAGGAATTTTAATGTGCAGGACTAGCCCATCTGGGCCAGAGCTTTTTTTCACATCCCGACTCCTCCCTCTTTGATCAATAAGGCCGCTTAATGGACTCGAATAAGAAGAAATTAAAACACCTGGTGAAAGTAAACTTTAAAACCATATCACTGTTTATTATAGAGCGGCACTCGCCCCAAAATAAACAACAACATTCATTAATGCTGATGTTTACTTTATTGTTTTTTTCCCGGGATGCCTAATTTAAGTGCCTTAATGACTTCATTCGATAAAACCATCCAGTTTTTTAAGCTTTTCTTGGTACCTATACTTTAGTAAAGTGAGGTGAGCAACAATGTCAGCTCGTGAGTAAAAACCTGTTTCGACCACCGGTTTGGGTTTTGTCAAACAAGAACTGGGTTTACACCAAAACACCTTCAATACTCGTCAATATTTCTTACACCGACTTACCGGCCATTCGCGAGGAAGCGTTTTGACCACCCAGTTCAACTTCAACAATTCCTACTTATGTTCGAAAAATTTCGACAGTATTTTCTTTATGAAGCATTCTAAAACGGTTTCAATAGCTAACAATTCTTCATATATGTTTTCAGGTCATTCTAAATAAAATTATGGGTGATTTTATGTCACAAGCCCTTGCCTGCCATACAATTTGTGCTATAAATTCGGAATTTTTTCTAGTGTGTAGAATAGCCCCTTCATAAATCCAAGGATTTTGAGTTAAATAGCTAATTACGTATTTAATTAAATTTGATTAACTACCCAATTTCTCACAACCTGCAACTGTCACAAGTTGTTGTTTCAGTATTTGGCTATTTTTATTTAATACTCATTATTTAATAAATTCAAAAAATATTTTAGTCTCAAGATTGACTCTACTTTAATAATACATGACTGGAAAAGGCAAAGTACATTGTTGTAGTAGATTTTTTCCTCAGTTCTAGGTGTGTCACAAGGTTTGGTTCTCAACGACTACAATTTTTTTCAACCTTTCCCCACAACCTGAAAAAGAGATTTTTTTGGCGTAAAAAAAGTGGCAACTCTGATGCAACCTCCCTGGCTCCGTGTTGGTTTCTTATCAGTAATGATGTGCGTTTCCAAAAATTCGTTGAGTGTTATAAGTCATGTGCGTGTTTTAATACTTTCTCAAGACCTACAACCTTGCTATTCCTCGTAGTTATAGGTAAGACCAGTGAGTTACTCCTTGTATACAGGGAGGCGCAACTTAAGTCCGCATAATTTTAGGGGTCGATTCTACAACTAATTTGCAACAAAAAAGTCCCTTAGCAATTTTTTTGAGTTCCAATCAACATTTCTGTGATAAGTCCCACTTTAAAAATGAAAACAATTAGACCTTTGGAAAACTGAGACTTTGGCGCAGTTTTTACTGTTCTTGGATCTCGAGGTTGAAGAAATCCGTGGATTTATGTAGGGGCCAAGCTATTGTACACACTCGAAAACTCGGCGCTTTGCGCCTCGGCGGGGGGCTCCGGCCCCCTGCACCCCCCGGTTTATTTCTTTTGCCATACTCTGTATGAAATCATAGGAACACAGAATGTGTTTTTGCGATGCTAGTCATCCGTTAAATAAAAACAACAATAATAAATGTGGAGTCTTTGGCTATAATAAAATAAATAATTGTTAGACATTTAATTTGGTCTAAAACCCTATAAATGTTATATAAATAAATATGTAACTACAAGAAAAATACTATATAAATTGAGAGCTTTCCAACGAATGGTGAACAATTTCTGTGCAATGAACACTGCGGGAGTTCTATTTCCTTACCAACGGCTTGGTTGCACGTGAAAATAATTATAAAAGGCGCGTAACGGTTTTTTCTGTCGCTTTTTCGTGACGATTTTTTCTCGGTAGGTCATCGCAAAAACACATTCTGTGTTAAAATTCCGAATTTATAGCACAAATAGTATGGCAGGCAAGGGCTTGTGACATAAAATCACCCATAATTTGATTTAGAACGACCTGTATACATATATGAAGAATTGTTAGCAACTGTAACCGTTTTAGAATGCTTCATAAAGAAAATATTGTGGAAATTTTTCGAAAATAAGTAGTTATTGTTGAAGTTGAACTGGGTGGTCAAAACGCTTCCTCGCGAATGGCCGATAAGTCGGTGTAAGAAATGTTGAAGGTGTTTTGCTGTAAACCCAGTTCTTGAAAATTCGAGGTTTCCCAAATTAGGTAAAATTTCCTCATTTCTCAAACCTTGACTCAAAGAAAAACACCCCAATCCGCACAATCCCTGAAAATTGCATCGAAATCCGATGAGAAATGTAGAAGGTATGGCTGTGGCAAGGATTTCATGACAGACAGACAAACGCGGAACCAAAATTGTTCAGGAAGGTCTGAAACGTAAAAGATCTAGAGGAAATTTTGATTTTGGAGAACATTTTTTTGGAGAACGCTACCTTGGTAAACTAAAAAACAAAAGGAGTTAATCAGGGAGCAACTATTGGGTGAAAAATTTATAGAGCATTTAATGCTCTATACTCGTATATACTACTGGTGCGTTTCTACGATTATATTTTTAGGACCGCACAAACCTAGACAATATCGTGAAAATCCGATTTTTATTCCATATTAGCTGAAAAGCCTGATAAAAGCAGCCAAAACAAATCGTAGATACTAATAATTTTAGATTTATGTACTAGATAGTGAATATTTTAGATTTAGATACTAATAATTTCTAAGTCACGGCCTGGAATCGAAGCAGGATTTCCCAGATGATCAGCGACGTACACGTACGGTTGGAATTTTATCTATTAGATAGTTGAAAAGCTTGCTAAAAGCAGGCCAAAACAAATCTATATACATAAAACCCCAACCGTATGTACGTATGTCGTGGGAACCGATCAATTTTTTTCTTCTTTTAATATGTTACATGTTTATCTACGATTTGTTTTTGCCTAATTTTAGCAGGCTTTTTAGGTAGTAATACTGTAATGACTCACACTTGTAACTACGTAGTTCTCAAATAAAGGTCGAGGGAAACCCTGAGTGACTCACACCATGCACGGTAGGTAAGGTGAGGTACGGGGAACAGTGACATCAGTTGACGTCACCTTTTTCCACCCTCTTCTTACCTTGTCAAGTCCATATAAAAGGAGGACTCAGGGCTTCCCCTTTATGCATTCGTCTTCGAAAACTCGACTTGTTTATTTCTCGATCTACCTCGCCTCTTCTCTGAAACCCACAGTTCATCGACGGGTCTCGGTATGCGATAAAGCTCATCGCGCCGGCTTCTGCTCCCATTTACCCTAGTCGTCGTCTGCCCCCAACTAGGTATAGGTAAATGTGGTGCATCCCCCGGGTCGGCGAGCAATCGCGCCTAGGAATGTATCCGAGCTGGCGATCTTAACACTCCTGCACACGGTCTGCGGTTACCCGCGCCGGGCATCGAGTGTTGTCCCGTCCTTTGTCTTCGTTGAGTAGGAACCAATCAAATCGACAAGCAGAAGGAAGCCGATCGCCTTCACGCTCCGACACGCCGACATAACATTGGTGACCCCGCACGTTTTTGGTTTGCTATTCAACACGAAGAAAACTCGAGGATTATGGACCCACCGCTACCGCCGCCCGCACCGGACTTCGCCGAGGCCACGAAGGTCTCAATCCCGCTCACGCTTCCGCCGTTCTACCGAGAGGATCCCCGGCTATGGTTTATGCAGCTCGACGCGGCTTTCACCGGCGCGCATGTAAACACGCAGCGCGCTCGCTTCACCCGGACCATCCCTCTACTGCCCTACGATGTGGCAGTTCAAGCGGCGGACTTAACACAAGCCCAGCTTGTGACGCCATACGACGACCTCAAACAACGGCTCATCGAAATCTTCGAGCCGTCTCGGCATGCGAGGATCACGGCACTCTCCGAGCATCGGCCACTGGGGGACCTCAAGCCTTCCCAGCTTTTACGCCAAATGCGCCATCATCTGGGGGACCTCACACCTAACGACATCCTAAAAGCATTTTGGATCAAGGCGCTACCCGTCGCGGTCCAAATGTCTATTGCTCCGTGGATGGACAAAACCCCAGAATTCCTCGCGCCGATCGCAGATGCTACGCACGAAATACGTAGCGCCGCAGCGGTTCATCAAATCGAACCGGACTGTAATACTGAGGCGGTAGCTACGAAGCGACCTCCGAGACGAAATAGCCCCGCACGACAGTACCAGCAACCTCGTCCGCAATCTCCGGCTCAACAAAAAGGTATGTGCTGGTACCATTTTAAATACCGCGACAAGGCGACTAAATGTCGACAGCCTTGTTCATTCAAAAAGGTACGATGGCAGGAAAACTAGCGGGCCCGCCTGTTTACAAGGCGGGCGCCCCTTTCCAAGACATTTCCAACCGACTATTCGTCAAATGTCATAAAAACAATATACCTTTTTTGATCGATACGGGGGCTAGCATCTCAATTCTTCCGAACTCTTTAGTTCATCGGAAGAACAAAACGTCCGACTACCTACTTTTCGCCGCGAATGGCACCGCCATAACGACTTATGGTAATTTTACAACGAAGGTTTATCTACAAAACGACATATACGAATGGACTTTTGTAGTTGCGGACGTAAAACGACCCATTATCGGAGCTGATTTTCTCGGATATTTTGGCTTACACGTTGACCTAAAAAATCGATCTTTATTCAACCCTAATTCGCAAAAACCTATACGAGGGTACGTCAACACGGTCAATTCCGGCGTCACTACCGAACCTACTCCGCCGACCTTCATCAACATGCTCGCTAAATATCGACCGGAGCCTCGATCTTCGTCACATCTCTCCACGGTCAAGCATTTCATCGAAACGAAAGGTCCACCTGTCACAGCGAAAAGTAGACGTCTGCACCCCGAGCAACTCCGTCAAACGAAAGAACATTTCAAACAACTCATCAACGACGGAATAATTCAACCTTCGAAATCACCTTGGGCGAGTCCACTTCACGCGGTACCTAAACCTAATGGTACTTGGCGTTTTTGCGGTGATTATCGACGACTGAACGAACGCACTGTCGGAGACCAATACGCCGTTCCGCATCTTCGAGATTTTTCGTCTCACCTCCACGGATGTACGGTTTTCTCCACGCTCGACATATCGCGTGCGTTTCATCACATCGACGTGAATCCTCAAGACGTTCCGAAAACAGCGATCATAACGCCCTTTGGGTTATACGAATACCGCAAAATGAATTTCGGATTGAAAAACGCTGCACAGTCATGGCAGCGATATATGGACCAAATCCTTCGAGACTTCGACTTTGTCTTTTGTTTCTTAGATGACGTTTTAATCGCGTCCCGAAACATCAAGGAACATGAACGCCATGTACAAGCGGTCCTCGACGTTTTCGCTGCTGAGGGTCTCACTGTAAACAAGGAAAAATGCGTCCTTGCGAAAAATGAAGTGACCTGTCTCGGTCATATTGTTAACGAAAAAGGGATTCGACCAGTACCTAAAAAGGTAGACAATCTCACGACATTCCCCCTTCCGACTACTGTCACCGACCTACGCAGGTTTCTGGGGATGTTAAATTTTTACAGACGACACATTCCGAACGCGGCGATACACCAGCAGCCGTTAATAAATGCGATCCCACAACCTTCCAAAAAGAAGGATCGTCGCACGATTGAATGGACGGAAGAAATGAAATCCGCATTCAATAAATGCAAAAACGATTTGCAAAATGCAACTACGCTGGCTCATCCTTCTCCAAAAGGTCGACTCTCCATTACTACGGATGCCTCGGACGTCGGAATTGGCGCGGTGTTACAACAAGAGGTCAACAACGAGACGTCACCCCTCGGATTTTTCTCTAAAACTTTATCAACAGCTCAACAGAAATACTCCACTTTCGATAAGGAGCTTCTGGCTATTTATGAAAGTGTAAAGCATTTCAGAGACTTCGTAGAGGGACGTACTTTTCATATTGTGACTGACCACAAACCGCTCACCACTTCGCTCCATCAAGACCGGAAAACGGCCTC
The DNA here is from genome assembly GCA_009739505.2 of Apolygus lucorum. Taxonomy (NCBI): domain Eukaryota; kingdom Metazoa; phylum Arthropoda; class Insecta; order Hemiptera; family Miridae; genus Apolygus; species Apolygus lucorum. Next base: position 48,996,270 of record CM019178.2, on the reverse strand, counting down.
GCCTCGTCGTATTCGGCAAATGGAGTTTATCAGCCAATTCACGACTGATATCCGATATACGCCGGGCACCTCCAACGTAGTCGCGGACACATTATCTCGGCCTTCGCTCGAACTGCACGAGCTTACGACTTTTCCGTCCGGAAAAGATATTTACCTAAATCAACAGACCGATGAATCACCCGAGTTCCGCAACCTTATTTCGACCGGGCGTCTCGAAGAAACCCAGGTACCTGCGCTCGACCTCTCTCTGTGGTGTGATACGACTTCGGACATGCCTCGCCCGTTTGTTCCTAAACGACTTCGCCGCAAATTGATGGAACATTATCATTCATTTAGTCATCCAGGAATACGCGCAACACGAGATCTAATTCGCGCGAAACTTTTTTGGCCTCGAATGAACACGGAAATACGGGAATATGTACAGGCATGCGCCAAATGTTCAAAATTCAAAGAATTCCGCCACCCTCAAATTCGCCCAGCGGAATTTGACGATTCGCTCCCCTTCGAGGAATTAAACGTTGATCTCGTGGGACCTCTTCCGGATTCGCAGGGTTATAAATATCTATTAACCCTTATCGACAGACATACCAGCTGGCCGGAATGTATCCCATTACGAACGATAACGACGAAGGCGGTCACTGACGGCATCCTTAACAATTGGATAGCGCGATTCGGTTGTCCTTTAACGATTATTACCGATCAAGGCAGGCAATTTGAAAGTGCAGAATTCTCCGAATTCCTTAAAAAATTCGGCATCAAACGCAATCGCACAACGGCCTACCATCCTCAATCGAATGGAAAAATCGAACGATGGCATAGGGATTTAAAAAACGCCCTACGTACTGCTACGTCTTCGCCATCATGGTCTAAGGATCTTCCGACCATTTTATTAGGGCTCCGCACTACCATTCGGTATTCGGACGGTTACAGCGCCGCCGAACGTACTTTTCGTGCGCCCCTCCGCCTCCCTGCTGACCTATTTCCGCCTCAACCGACGGAATATCACCGACCGCCCGCAAAACCCTCAACGGACAAACGCCCACGGGTTTTCCCCGATACATTCCAAAACGCAAAAAAGATGTTTTTGCGAGAAGAAGGGCTTCGGAAAGGCTTGAACCCCCTCTACTCCGGCCCCTACGAAGTGATTAACAAAGGAGAACGAACGGCTACGCTGCTTATTGACGGCTCACAGGTAACCGTTTCTCTCAGTAGGTGTCGGCCGGCTTTCGGTATTTCCCCCACCACAACAGGGACGGATTTACCTGAGGTACCTCCGGACACAAGCCTACTTGAATCATTCGACGCCTGCCCTTCGACACAGCCACATCGGCTCACAGCTACACAGCTCAGCGCCGACGACAACTGCCGAGATGAACCTCCTATTTACAAAGGAAGAATTGGAGGAAATTTTCCGCCCAACAAGGCCCCTTCGACGACGGGACGAACCTCCGCCGACAATGCCTCTTCCGCCGCCGACAACACGGAAATCCACTCGGCCATCCGAAAATCCGTCGTCAAGAAAACGGAACCTCCAAGGAAATGCTCCTACGCAGAGGCCCTCCGACGAAATGTTTCGCCAACAAACAGTAAAAAGACGAAAGCAGCCCAAGCTATCGGTCACAACGTCCGCCGACTATAAGACGGCATTTCACCCGTCTTCACCGAACTACGAACGAAAATGGCAGATCTACCCAATCGACGTTCCAACATTCCGGAAAAGGGCTGATACAATCATCTCATATTTCAACGCTAAACGCTCGAACCACTACGAAGAATATATGCCGGAGTGTGTTCCAAATAAAAATCAGGAAATAGGAGACACCAACGACTTACGAAACGTCGAAATAATAATTGATAAAACAATTCGTTCCTTTTTGCATCCAAACCCTTCCGACACTCCTATTTCCTTACCACAAAGACCCGGGCCGAAGCCTCGCCGTCGTAGAGGGCGTCAAGCTCGGGCGAGACTCCTTAAACTTCGGTCCGGGCAATTTTTACTACTTCAACTTACATTCTCCAAAAGGAGAATGCGGCGGAGCCTACCAACGAGACCCCGCTGGGCCCCACGCTACGCCCGCAGACAGCGTGGCGCCCCGTCCTTCGGCGCGCTAGTCTTCTCCGTGCGGCACAATGAGATCACGAGCCTCCGTGTCTTCGCATCAGCGCACCGCTTCTCGTATACCCTCGATGTTATTCAAATTTATTTTTTCATTACTGTTTAACCAATCTGTTAAATATTATCGACAATATTGTTCCTTACGTATATCGCTCATACAATTTCTATTTTGTCCCTTTATTTTACGAACTGGGGGACCTATGTAATGACTCACACTTGTAACTACGTAGTTCTCAAATAAAGGTCGAGGGAAACCCTGAGTGACTCACACCATGCACGGTAGGTAAGGTGAGGTACGGGGAACAGTGACATCAGTTGACGTCACCTTTTTCCACCCTCTTCTTACCTTGTCAAGTCCATATAAAAGGAGGACTCAGGGCTTCCCCTTTATGCATTCGTCTTCGAAAACTCGACTTGTTTATTTCTCGATCTACCTCGCCTCTTCTCTGAAACCCACAGTTCATCGACGGGTCTCGGTATGCGATAAAGCTCATCGCGCCGGCTTCTGCTCCCATTTACCCTAGTCGTCGTCTGCCCCCAACTAGGTATAGGTAAATGTGGTGCATCCCCCGGGTCGGCGAGCAATCGCGCCTAGGAATGTATCCGAGCTGGCGATCTTAACACTCCTGCACACGGTCTGCGGTTACCCGCGCCGGGCATCGAGTGTTGTCCCGTCCTTTGTCTTCGTTGAGTAGGAACCAATCAAATCGACAAGCAGAAGGAAGCCGATCGCCTTCACGCTCCGACACGCCGACATAACAAATACATAAAATTCCAACTGTATGATTGTACATATGACGTCCGAAAGTGGGAGACCCGGGTTCGATTCCAGGCCTTGACATCAAAATGTTTTCTTTTAATAAATTACCTGTTTATCTACGTTTGTTTGTTTTAGCAGGCCTTTTATGTCACGGCCTGGAATCGATCCCGGGCCCCTAACGCTCGGACGACATACGTACAATCATACAGTTGGGGTTTTATGTAGATTATGGTTATGTACGGGACGAGTAATTTACTTCATTCGAACCAGAGATGTTCAAAAAGTTCTACAATTTGGATGAAATTCGGGTGAAAATGTTAATTTCGGTGCATCTAAATATGTCAACAGTTGATCTTGGGTAAGAAGGAAGCTAAATACTCCTACTTTCTAAAACAACCTGAACACCTTTGAAAAACTACACAGTTGGTAGGATAGATCCTACATCTATCAAATTTCATCAGATTTGAACATATTCAAACTCTTCTTTTATGTCAAAGTTGGTAAACCCTTATAAATAAACATGAAGAATCTTCATTCCGTCCTGAATTGAATCAAAAACTGTCCCTCTGCCGAGGGATTTTGAATAAAAACACCGTTTTTTAACCAGATTGTTATCGTTTAGACACTAATTAGGTTGGAAGAATTCACTTAAGAGCGCTTGAGTCACTCGATAATATTCCCTTATTTGTCACCTGTTACATGTGAACGGCCTATATATATCTCGAAATCAGTAGCGGCGAAGGTTGGTCACACGTATGATTTCTCAAACAATGAAATGTCTCAATGGGATCCTTACAGTCGTAATACTCTCTTTTTTCTTAGTCTTAACTATTGATTTCTGAATTTTGAAGTCCAATTCTTGAAAATATTGGCCTACATTACAGCCTTGGATGTCTTCTAGCCTCCCTCGAAAACTAATGTAGGAAATTCGCACAGAATCCAAATAAACCCCTTGTACAATTATGTATATATTATTTTCAATTATGTAAATTTAGTTGCAGAAAGAAATGTATGTAAGACTCATTGAACCTTCATCTTAGTTAAAGATTATTATTAGATTAGAATTAGATTTGATTATAATACAAGGTACGAACTGTGGGGAGAGGTCCGGCAGTCAAAGCTGGGGCACCTCCAAGGAACCACCTCTTCCCTTGTGAATTTTATTGAAAGTTGCATTTCGTGTAGTTTGAATTAATTTGTCTGTATGAAGTGTATTTCGTTTGGAGTGCCTTCGGAGGAGTCACTTTCGTTGTGGATTCAGGTGAGATTTAAAACCCAGTAATATACTTGACATGTACGGAATTATTGGGTTAAGATTATTTTGTTTTTTGTAATTTTTCTATTATATGTAATTACAGTAAAAAAACGCTGCAAATTATTACACAATCGTTTATTATTTTTTATTTTTCTATGTAGATCACTCGTCTGCAAAGCCACCAACCATCTAACATGAAGAAAAAATCGATCGCATTTCGGTCAGCTTTAATTTGAACGGAGATCAGGCCTCTTTTGCGATTCAAACTCGTGTTTCTGATTTATCGTACGTCCAACCTTTAAATTCTCGTAGTGAGCGAACGGTTTGTCCTACAGAGCTCCGGGTGGTCTCAAAAAATTCTAAAAATTCTATAGAATCTTAAATTGAAGGAAAAACAATACCTTTATATCAAAATTTTTTGAGTTAGGGAGTTTTCAAAATTGATTTTGGAACCCTTAGAAGTGACCTACCTCAACCAAAATCTTAAGAATAATAAACCAAAACGAAGAGTTGATTTGTTTGGATAGAAGAAGAAGAGACCTATCTTACAAATCCACTACGAAAGTGACTCCTCCGAAGGCACTCCAAACGAAATACACTTCACACAGACAAATTAATTCAAACTACACGAAATGCAAATTTTAATAAAATTCACAAGGGAAGAGGTGGTTTCTTGGAGGAGCCCCAGCTTCCCTCTCCCTACAGTTCGTATTTTGTATTATAATCTAATCTAATTCTCATCTAATAATAATCTTTAACTAAAATGAAGGTTCATTGAGTCTTACATATATACTATTTATAAATTTTCCTGAATTGAGCTATTCAGTTTTTATTCAGAAATATCACACTGGCCTATGAAATAATCATACCACAACTCATAAAACAGGCCCATGATTATACGTTTTTTTTCACCTAAATAGGTAGTACTTTTTTTCACTCGTTTAGTGGAGATTTATTAAGAATGACTAACTCGTGTGCCAAGATGGGAGGTCAATACAGCTTCCTCTCACAACTGTATTGAGCATAATATTATACAATTTTGTGGTGCACAAATCTACCAACAATGATTAAATTCCATGAAATACGTGAAATGATAATGATAATGTTATATAGAACAAGATTTTCACGATCTTAATAATTAACTCTGAATTGAAAACAAAAACATGATCAACAAATTGTTCCTTATTATTTTAATAACCTTCTGGCTTTTTCACGTGTATCGTGACTCAAGTGATCGTATCGTGATGAGATTCACTTGATATCAGCCCATAACTTTCTTCCCAATTTGAGCGAACCTGGGGGCCAAAAGTTGGTGGGGAAAATCACATTGTTGAAGGGTGTTGAGTCGGATGATAATATCATGTTGGTGGTCGAAGCGACTCTGGGTCCTCTTTGTGAATAAAAAGGGGGAAAACGTTGACTTTTTGGTGTTTAATTTTCAGCTACAGTTTCGCTGGGCAACTTGCCAGCATCTTCAGGCTTGTCAGTTTTATGTAGAATATACTTCTTGTCATTTCAATCATTCTCTATTCAATCAAAACGATCTTAACGGATCCAAACTTCTTTGATTGGTAAAATTGTCAAGTATTGAATATTGAATTCCCTTTGTTTTTTCGATGAGAAATCTCTTTTTTCCGTTTTTTAAATTGATGTTTTTTAAAATTAATGTTAGATCTAAACGTTAAAGGTGTATTACTTGACAATTTTACCAATCAAACAAGTTTGGATCCGTTAAGATCGTTTTGATTGAATAGAGAATGATTGAAATGACAAGAAGTATATTCTACATAAAACTGACAAGCCTGAAGATGCTGGCAAGTTGCCCAGCGAAACTGTAGCTGAAAATTAAACACCAAAAAGTCAACGTTTTCCCCCTTTTTATTCACAAAGAGGACCCAGAGTCGCTTCGACCACCAACATGAGAAAATCACATTTGAGTCTGCGCTAAAAAATCATATTTGAAGAAAATCACATTTGAGTCTGCGATAAAATTCATATGGAGACGTCTAGGGGGGCTAACTAACCTTGAAACTGTCATCTAACAGTTTTGTGCGAGACAAGGAATCTACTCCTGATAGGCTGACAGGTGGAGAGCTGCGAAACCTCAGTTGTTCAGAAAAAAATTCAAGTGAACATTTTGGTTTCGGAGGACCAATTTTTTTTCAAGTACCCCTCTTTATTGCAAGGCGGGTGAACGTTTTCTCGTCAGGTTGGTTGAGTTGTCGAGTGTGAATTACACATAAATGTTCGCTGACGGAAGTGGGCCAAATTTCAGCTGAACCATTTCGATATTTGAATTTGGTCCGAATGGAATTTCATGTCACTCGCGTGTGTGTTTCCTTTACAACCAAGAATCAAATCTATTTAAGTCACCTACAACTTTTACATAACGATGTTATCTGTTTTTGAAAAAAATCGTTTTGTAATAGTTTGCATAGTTTTTTGGAACTTGTCCCCTCGTCTCTGAAGGAATTTCTGATTGAAATCGTTGAACTGTTTCTAAGTGGAGTTCGAATGATTATTTATCTGGCATTCACGTAACTATTTGAGGCTTGGCAACTATGAATGGAACTCGTGAGAACTCTCTCTTGTGAAATATCAGACGGGGACGCTATTAACGTTGGTGAGCAGATTAGCATACTTACTTGAGAAATTCTGTCTAGCTTCATCTGCATTCCCGATTGCAGTCTCACTCTGGATTCCAGACTCTCCATTTGCGTGTGCATCCTGGAAATCCGAGACTCGACGGAGTCCAGACGGTTGTTGATGCGTTCGATGGAGATTTCCAATCGGTTGACGCCATATCTCACGCTGTCCACGATCTTCAAACGCTCTTCTATGCTCACTAGAGTTCGATGAAGATCCTCCTGTCCAAAAATGCATCTTTGATAATGTATTCCCTCTAATAATCATCATCATCATTACCAATTTAGTTGTTAGGTACATTTATTAGATATCTGTAAAATAGGCTAAGAGGGTCAAATCATCCGATGGATGCACCGGTTGGATAGAGAGGGCAGTCTTCTTCTTTTGTCAGTCTTCCTGCGTAGTAGATCGTGAGTCCCTCCAGATTAGGGATGAGTATCGTTATAAAAGTATCGATATTTTGTATCGTATCTGAGTGATGATATCTCAAGTATCGTTGGGCATGAGTATCGATGTTTTAAAGTATCGATTATCGATACTTTAGTGTCACAAACTATCAATATTATCCAATTTTCTCAAGAAAAATAATTTTTTCTACAACTTTTATTCATTTTTCACTATTAAGAGTCCAAGCAGAGTGATTTTTTCCATGATATAAACGTCATTTGTGCAACCAAAGAGTAATGACCCAAAAGCCTCTCTACCTTCTTCATTTTTTAGCCATTATGTTAAATTTTCCGCGAGAACAGTATCGATATTCGATATTTACATATGTCGGATCCAAAGTATCGATATCTAAAAATATCGGATAGTGCAGTATCGATACTAAAATATCGAGTATCGATACCCATCCCTACTCCAGATCATCCATAGTAGTACTACTTCAGCCAGTAGTACTTATCTACTGACCATGAAGTGAAAGTTAATTTTATTGTTTCCTATTCCAAAAAAAGAAACACTTTTTGGATAAAAAATACTCAAATATTGACACATTTCGCGACTTTTTTGAGAAAATTTGTTTTCAGTCATGCTGCATTCCTCAGATTTGAAGTTTTACGGCCATTTCAGTTAACTGAGGTTCTTAGTAGTTATATTATGCATTATTTATTTTCAATACTTAATTATATCACAGCATACTTATATTATATTATACATTTATACTTTGTCTCCAGTTTATTAACGCTGTTGCGTGCGTGAATCAATTGCGGGAACTCACTTTCAGATTCACAAGGGTAGAAGAAATTTTTTTTTTCATATCGAAAAACGCCCAGAAAGTGGCCACATTCAAGTACCCTTTTCTCCGAATCTACTAAAGATATCGATTTGAAATTTTTAGGAGTTGTTATAGGTATTATTATGTAACTTTTAGTCTGAAAACTTCTGGAAATACTGCATACACTAACATTAGTGCCATATTTAAACAATAAAAAACGCTAGTGAAATGTTGAGTTAAAAAAATTTATTTTTTCATATCCGCTACAAATTTTAAAAAGTTGTCTGACTTAATGTGTATCGATAGTAGGTACACGCATGGAAAAAATTGCATTCAATTTTATTGATTAGAGCCTGAGAAAAAGGTTACTTTTTACTGTCATGAAAAATGTAATATTTTAGGAGAGGCGAATTTTCCCGCCTATTCATGTCGTTGTTTTTGTCAAAAATCTGTGGTTTTCGAGTATCCATGTATTATCCAAACCTCCCATGATTCAAAGAAACCTTCTGAGTGGCTTTGTTATCATAACCTTGCTTTTTAAACCTTCCCGTGCGATTTGTGAACACACTTTACATAAGTAGATATTTAATCCTTCGGAGACGCCGTTTCTAAACTAGTGAGCAATCGATTATTAGACATTGTGTAAATTAATTTGAAAAATCGATTTTTTTTTTCAAAAAAATTTTTTTTTTACCCTTAACTGGAAAGAAGGACCCATCAAGACAATCTAAAGGGTTGGGAAGGCGAAGGGTTTCAAAACGTATTTATCCTACTCAAGCGTCACGTCAGAGCCTCGACACCAACTTACGCAAAAGGGTCGTGAAATGGGGATGGTCTCAGGTTATAAGCAGAAGTATTCTTTAGTTGCGCGTGCTGTACGTAGCTAGTAGGGATGAGCGATAGTCGATAGATCAGCACTATCGATTGAAAATTATCGATACTATCGATAGTTTTTCGATATTGGCTTGCCCTATTCCTTACATTCATGTCCGATAGAGAATTTAATGTTATTGAATTGAATTATCTATTTATAACTTGCAGGATTCGGTATATTTATAAAATTACACAAAGATTTCAAACGAAAAACGAATTTATTTAAAATGTGGAAAAAGAATTTTCAGTTTAGCACTGCTCCTTGAGCCACATATTGCCTTAAAGCCTGAAGAGAGAAAGGGAGAGAGTTAGAAGGCAAGAGGTGAAGTCGATACCACGAATTTTGTTTCTTTGCGCAAGTGGTGAATATCTAATTTGTTGAAATGAGGTACTCACAACATACAACAGGTAATAAATACTGACACGAGCCTCAACGTCGAGAATACCAGTTCAAAGAACTCATCAGTGAATTGAGAAGTTCTTCCAAATGGAATTCCCGGAGGCAGCTCTGCTCGTCTCAATAATTGATACCTATCACAGATCTCAAAATGATGAAATTTTCAAATGCAAAAAAAGTAAAAATCTGTTGATAGTGGATGACTATCGATAGCTACTATCGATAGTCTTGAACTATCGACCTTCGCCCGTCCCTAGTAGCTAGCAGTATTTACCTGTCCTACAGTATCTGCCTGGCAATTTTCGACCGGCTAATCTGCAAAATCGTGATGACGGATCGTGGTTTCAGAAAATGCTGAGTAAGAAAATCGTGTTCCTATAATGTAGTATTTACCTGTATTATCATTAACATATAGTTCCTAGCTCCTGACCAATGAGTAACCTCCTAAAAGATACCTGGCAAGTAAAAGTTTCGATCTGCTAATCAGCACAATCGTCGTCATCAACAATCTATCAATACATGAGAGGAAGAGACCCAAAAGTTTGCTATGCAGTTTGAATTTCTTCTCGTCAGAACCTTTTTTTCTCTTTTATTTCGATTTTTAATCGTCCATTGTTTCCTCGTTTTAAGCTATTTCTCATCGCTGTTCCTCTTCTATTGTTTGCCTTCTTTGAGTCTATCGTCTGTTTTTGATCGTGTTCGTGTGATGTCTGGTCCTTTGTGATTCCTTTCTCAGTTTCCATCTTCGCCTCCAATCTGAGCGGCTGGAGCGTTGCCAAGGGTTGGCTCGTGTTGTTGTAGTCATTGGGTTTTTATTGCAACAATCACGTGGTTTGTTTGTTTACCTGCTGAAAGAAGTGTTTCGTCTATCATTTTCACCAAATTTTTGGACTTTTGTGTGATTTGCCCATAATTCTTTAGTGCGAGGGTGGAGAGATATCTCTTCCTCAATTCATGTGTGGTCTTTTGGTTGATATTGGCAAATACTGACTCGTCTGATAGATTAGGTAGTTAGCTGTCACTTCTTCTCAAGTGGATAGGCAAGTATCTACATAGCGTGGAGTGAGTGCCCACTAGTGACCAGTTTCATACTAAGTGGAGTTGTTGGAATAATTACGTAATAACTAATTAATTTTATCTGATGAAATAAACTTACTTGATCCGACAATTCGTACTTCGGCCATTTGTCCTTAGGGGCTGATAGAGGGCTTATATTGTAACAACGGACGTTAACGATGCCATTGGCTAGAATGATCGAGAGCAGCCTTAGTAGCTTCGTTATGTCCATTTCGGTAACATTTCTTTGGTCACTTGTTATGTCTCATATGTAGAAGACACCCTCTACCTGCTCCTGTGTCTGGAAGACTCCTTCCTTATTTGGAACAACATCTGAAACAGAAAATTACAGTTTTTGTTAGATTTGACTTAGAATGCCGATTATTTTGGAAGTTAGTAAATTTTGCAGTATAATTGAGGAGTTTGATTCCAAAAGGTACTATGTATAACCATTTTGGTCAAACGTAAGGAAAACCAAAGCGACCTAAAAAACGTGCTATAAACCAATGATTTTTAAAAATTTTTTTTTTTTTTTTTTACATAATATCTAAAAAGAAATATTATTTCGAAATTATAATAAATATTTTTGGGAAAAAGGAAATTAGTTCAAAGTTTAAAATAGCTTTGAACGAGATTTGAAGTATCAGATTTATGAATGTAGTACTTTATGAAACAAATCGTTTCATATGAAACAAATCGTTTCATAAAGAGTTTAGTAATTTTTGAAATCAAACCAAGTGGATAAAGTACTTTTTGAAATCAAACGAATTGGATAAAGTACTTTTTGAAATCAATTGAAGTGGATAAAGTAGGTACTTTTTGAAACAAAACGAATAAGAGACCGCCATTGTGCTGGATAGAGTACCTTTTAAAATTAAACGGAATATTCACCCTTGTTTTCGAGGGAATAAATTATCTTCTGCTCCAAAACGATCGCATTTTTGTGAAGAAAAATAAAAGTACTACTTTCCTCCTAAAACCCTGGGAAAGTGTTAACTCAATTTCGATGAAAATGGTCTTTAGTTCCTTTTGGAATCAAATTCCTCAATTTAAGTAGGTATTATTGAATAACATATCGTTTTCAGATCTTATTCAGTGGCAGGTCCTTATATTTCCTATCTGAATTCATGTCTACGGCTCATGCATGCACAACCACGGCTCCTGATTCAATGTCTTTTTGTTATGTTTACTTTACGGTGTTCATTAACTCATCTATAGCATATCATTCGTTGGGAAGGGAGAATAGCAGAGGAAAATACTTTCTTCATCAGTTTCTGGACCAAAACTTTGAGAACGTTTGGGATCCTTGCACATTTCACTACACAGAGGAAGGATAGATTGTTACTCCTCACTAATGCCAACGTCCATCCAGCTTGCTCAGAGTGTTCTGGCCAAGGGATGGTTTGCTCATGAAAGCGCTCTCACGCTACTTAGTCCGGGCAACGAAGGGTTTGAGGTAGAAAAAAATACAACCCAAAACAAAATTGGCATAGATGTAGGGGGGGGGGGGGTGGTATCCTTATTAACATACTAAAAGTCCTGGAGGGTGGGGCACGAGCTCGAGGGGGGGAGGTCCCTAAAGGTCCCATTTTGGGGTTTTTCGTGAAAATGTTGAAAACGGTGCATTTCTCGATAAAACATTTCCTATAGTAAATTAAAACTGATAAAATTCCCTACAACTTGGATTCCATACGTTTTATCGAAACTCCGAACCGCTACCGAGTTATATGCATCCAAAAATGAAGGAATTTTGAAAATTCGGTTTTTAGCTCACGTTTTCTGGATAACTTTGTTGAATTGCGTCCAAACGGTGGAAGCTCTTGTCAGCAATGCTAATCACTTCTCTTCAGTACCCCGTCGTTGTCACCATGACGGCAGTGTTGTACAAGCAATCGCTCAAGAGTTTTCAACTAGTCAGACCGTAAGTCTAACAATCCTACCTAGACCGAAACTGAAATAAGGTCGTTCTGGCATTGCACTACGTCCAGCAATTCCTCTCCTTAATTTCAACACCCAATCATTATAGGCACTCCTCTTGGTTTTGAAGCACTCAAGCATCTTGTAGCAATACTCGAGGATTCAATGCATCATACTCTCGAGTTCACGATGGATCTGTCATCATAATATGACCAGTTATATCGCAACTCAATCTTTTGTAGATCACTTGGGATCATTCTGGCATAACACTTTGGCCAGCCATTGTCCCTGTTCTTCAATGGCGATGCCTGATTTGAAGTTCCATCCAGCGTACTCACGTTTGCTGTCTTGTCACCAGATGTATTGCTCATGGAAGGTATCACATGCATCTTGTAACTCCTGACACTCAACTCCTAAGTTGTTGTGGGAAAAGCTTTCATAACTTGACCGTTTCTGGTTCAAGTTTTTTCACCGCACTTGGGGACCTTATAACTTTTCATTGTACCGAGCTAGAATCCCTCATCTTGGCTTTGTTTACATAATAGTACGACAGTATCTTTGCATGTTGTGATTGATTATTTCGCGATTAACTTTTGATCCCTTTTTAGGACGTCCCACAGTAAGACTTGGGCGTCGTTATGCGATCACCTTGAATACGGATGTGAACCTCGTCGGACTGCCTACCAAAACTACCTAATAGATAAAAGTTCAACGTTAGGACGTATTTCCGCTTTGGTGCCAGACCGGCACCACTGGAGGTGATGGGGGGGGGGGGGGGGGGTGAATTCCACTTCGCATGTTGGGGGTTTGTAGATCATGGATTATCAAAAGATGTTCAAAATCGATGCTCCCGCATAGTTAGAAACGTTGTGGCGGATAATGGTGAGGGGTGGGGGGGAGAGAGAGAGACCACTATTTCTTGCCTGAAATACTTAATAAATGACATCGAGTGAAACAGTTTTTTCGCTTAACTACTGGTTTAAATTGACCTAAAGCTTATCCAATGGGACGTCCCCTGGAATGCATGCTTTATTAAACTATGCTTTTGACAGTGTTTTTAAAATATTTTATTCGGTAACTTTTAGTTTTGAAACTAAATGTTGAACTGTAGTACATAAGTACAATGGAACGAATGTGAGTGTGGCTGTACATTAACAGGCCCTCTCAATACAAACGCAGTACCTACCTATAAAAAAATAAAAAAAATAAAAAAATAAAATGAAAAATAAAAAAACAGTATTTCAGAAAGTACTTAGATTTTGAAGAGAGGCCTCTTCCTTCTTGTTTTGGGGAGTTTTGAATTTCGCCAAAGTCAATAACTTGAATAAAATATATTGGAAAAAATTTAAAAAATAAATAAAAAAACAATAATTAAATTATTGTAAATTAATTCTCTTCCTTCTTGTTTTGGGGAGTTTTGAATTTCGCCAAAGTCAATAATTTGGAAAAAAATATATTGAAGTTAAATTTTCATTTAGGGGACGCATTTAAGTGGGTCTCAGTCGTTCGCCGTTTGTTCCTCGTTCCGGGTTCGTATTTCACGAAATCAATGGCGCAAAAACTAAAAAAATTGTACCTACCTAAATTTGAAATTTTGAAGGATTTTAGAAATTAATTACTGCACGGCTCTAGGGAATTGAAAAACTGAAATATTGCCGCTGAATCCATCAAAAAAGAACAATAGTAGCCAGAGAAAAATGGGAAAACCCGTTTATTCAGTAGTTTTTCCCATATTTCTCTGGCTATTATTGTTCGATTTTGATGATTCCGACGGCAATATTTTAGTTTTTCGGTTCTCTAGGGCCGTGCACTAATGAATTCCTAAAATCCTTTGAAATTTCAAATTTAGGTACAACTTTTTACGTTTTTGCGCCTTAAATTTCGATAAATACTAAAAACGAACGGCGACTGAGACCCCCTTAATTTGCATTTACCCATTCAGTGCATTGAAAAGAACGTGGCCGTCTCGAGAAAGAGAGCAGCCAACCATTCCCAGCTGCCCATTCTCATAGATTCCTCGGACGTGAACCCATTTCTTAATTCTCATTTATTTTTTATATTATTGTAACTCCAATCCCATTCCGAACTCGCCTCAACCCCCGGAGGTGTAGGTTCGGGACTTGTCTAAATCACCTATTGACGGGGCCGTAGATTCCCGGGCCTTTTTATTTTATTTTTTAAAAGAAATGGGTGTGCACTTATAACTAGTTTTGTGGCTCTGGGCCACAAAGCCTTTCTCAACGTGTTGGGGCACCGCCTAGCGTGCCGGTCGCCTCCTTCCGCCTAACGTTACTCACAAATCATTTTCTAGGTGTAATCTCTCGGAGTACTCATTCACTAAAGCTACAGATAAAATAACAGATAAAAGACTTCATGCACTGAACTGTCGATAAAACAACACACTAATATGATAAATAATAACTTCAACAATGATAAATAATATAACAACATTGATAAATATTCCACACTTATTACAGTATGTTTTCTGTATTATTCATTTGTATCGCATGGTGTTTATAGGATAACTCCCAAATTTTCCTAGGATTCCTAAAACTCAACTTCTTCTTTTGGTGCCTATCTATAAATCCTTATACTATAACAAAGTTTTCCTGTTTTATCAACTAAAATTGAATTTTCCGGATTTATCTACCTGTACGATACCTTTTGGAAATGTGATTCATTTTGGTTTGTTATTTTCAATAATAAACCTTTGGAATCGACCAAGAAAAAACCCCCCCAAAATTTGTTGGTTTACGTTTCAAGGTACGTAGAATCCAAAAATCGAATTAAAATCTGGCCGTCCGTCCGCCGTACGTGGGACTTTCCTTAGTTCCCATGGACTCCAATGGCCCGATATGGGCTCCAATTGGGGTCTAGTTGTGCCCCGAAGCTTCTGGTTCATGTCGGTCACCTCTAAGGGTTCAAAAATAAGGATTAAAATTTTGAGTCAAATTTCGATATAAAGGTATTGTTTTTTCATCAATTTAATAAGGCATTGAATTTTTAGAGACCACGAGGAGCTCTGTAGGACAAACCGTTCGCTTCCAACGAGAACTTAATGGTTGGACTTAAGATAAATCAGAAACACGAGTGTGAATCGCAAAAGAGGCCTAATCTCCGTTCATATTTTATCTGACCTAAATGCGATTGCTGTAGGTAGTGGTAGGCAGGTAGTATCTACGGTTGGTAGGTGGTTACAGTGGTAAAGCCGTGTTCTTTGCAGAAGAGTGTTCTATATAGAAAAATTATAAACCTTTGTGTAATAATTTGCAGCGTTTCATTTTGTGTGAAAAAATACCAACCAATAATTATTTTCAAGTTTTAAGGATTGGTCGTTGCCAAAAATAAGACCCAAATTAGCTCAATAAAATCTGGTCGAAATTCTTTACTAACGAATTTCGTTCAATAATTGAAAAATGTCTCGCTGTGTTTACGCAAAACAGTGTGGTGTTTGTTGTTGAAATATTCAATGTGTAGTCACCGTGGCCTTTCCCCCCTTCCTCGAAGATGGCTTAGTGAGTACCTTCTGTGCTGGAACTGCTGGTGGGAATTACTTTGAACATTAGAGATAAATTCCGAGATGAGAGTGTCTACTGTGAATTCTGAAAAAATGAGAGCATTTTTCAACATGCATTAATGCATTAATACTGCAAAGCAAATACAAATCGTATTATCTGACTTATTTTAGGAAATGATCCCCAGCCATAAGATACAATGTGATAATTATCGCATTGGATCTTATGGCTGGGGATCATTTCCTAAAATAAGTCAGATAATACGATTTATATTTGCTTTGCAGTATTTTACTACTCGTAAATGTGGGCGTATATAAAAGTAGGTGTGTAGGTACTGTGCATTATGACTGTATGACAGAATTTTTCGACAAGGATAAATGTGTCTCATGACTGAGGTTAATCCCAAAAATTGGTCTTAAACGAAAAAACTACGATTTGTATTATGCTCGTTTGATGGCAGTACCGATGTACAATATTATGATGAGATGCACCGTGCATTATGAGAAAATTGTTTGACGTACGATTGAATCGTAGATGAATGTTACTTATTCCCAAAAATTTGCACGAATGTCACGATTTGTTGTCAATGACCATTTATTTGAGAATTTTCCGGATGCTGTACGATCATAAGACATCCATGTTTCTATGAACTTTTTGTGCAATGAAGATACGATTATTTTAAATTGTGTTTTATAGAGCGGTTGACCTCAGTGTTGATAGATGTGCTTCTATTCCTTCCCCCTATAATTGGTGAAACAGTTATTTCTTTCCTCCCCTTTCATGAAAAGAGGGTGAGAAATGGCTTCAATAGTATTTACACGTGTAGGGCACACGAGCTGTGGAATCACGTTGCAAAATATTGAAAACTGTTAACGGGCGGAAGTGTGGACACAAGGGGGGGACCTGACAATAGACCGCAACCGCCCAGAGCATGAATGGTAGAATAACCGGAGATTGCCTTTCCCCCCTTTCTTCCTCACTAAAATATATATCGATCAATCAGTTTCCTTACTGCCATTCTCAACAGATGCCGATATAATGCTGCCCATCCGCTGCCCCATTAGGCGATGAATAGAAGGGAGGATTACACCGCTGTCACGCCCTCTCCTCTAGAACGGACTTTCCCCCAAACCATCAGTCGAAGGCACCCATCTGCCAGGTATTGAATTTCTAATAGACCGAACGACCCGCATTAAGGCAAATGTAAGGGAACGATATATTTGAGCGAATCTTCTTTCTAGTAAATAAGAATCGGTATGAATAACTGGAACGAGTTGGTGACTCAAGGTTGCGTGAGGCTGCAACCGCAACACCCACAACACTGCAGTTTTGGGATGCAGACTTTTCCCTCTCAATACTTTTTTCCTCTCTTAAAGTGCAACTTTTGGTTTATTATTTTCTTGTTTATTTTTTTTATATATTGCTTCCGAGTCTACCAAGGTAGCGGAAGCTTTGTTTTCACTTTTCAAGGTCGAAAAAAAAAATTTCTCCAAAATCAAAATTTTCACTCGCGTTTTGCGTTTCAGACCTTCCTGAACAATTTTGGTTCCGTGTCTGTCTGTCTGTCTGTCTGTCATGAATTCCTTGTAACGCGCATAACTATACGAAGTTATTGTCCGATTTCAATGAAATTTTCAGGGATTGTGCGAGTTGGTGTGTAGACAGTCCCCTATGAAAATCATCATCCCCGGACTGATAGAAGCGACTGCGCATGCGCAAACGTGAATTCCTTGTAACGGCCATAACTTCTACATTTTCCATCCGATTTCAATGAAATTTTCAGGGATTGTGCGGGTTGGTGTGTAGACGGTCCCCTATGAAAATCATCATCCCCGGACTGATAGAAGCGACTGCGCATGCGCAAACGTGAATTTCCTTGTAACGGCCATAGCTTCTACATTTTCCACCCGATTTCGATGAAATTTTCACGGATTATGCGGATTAGGTTGTAGATGGTCTCCAATGAAGATCACCACCTTCGGACTGATAGTACCCACTGCGCATGCGCAAACGTGAATTTCCTTGTAACGTCCATAATTTCTACATTTTCTATCCGATTTCAATGAAATTTTCAGGGATGTTACAAATTAACTTGTTTTGATGTTTTGAGATTAACTACTATGCATCGGATCATCTATACAATCGGGTTATGGATACGAGGAAACTATGTGCCACACCCACTTGGCAGACGTTTTTTTTTTTTTTTTAATTTGCTATATGGGCTCCATTTGGGGTCTAGTTGTGCCCCGAAGCTTTTGGTTAATGTCGGTCACTTCTAAGGGTTGAAATTTTGAAGACGCCCTAGCTCAACAAATTTCGTTATAAAGGTATTGTTTTTCCATCAATATTGTATAGTTTTGAATATTGTATAGTTTTTTAGTATTTTTAGAAACCACGCGGAGCTCTGTAGGACAAACCGTTCGATCCCTACGAGAACTTGAGGGTTGGACTTGATATAAATCAGAAACACGAGCGTGAATCGCAAAAGAGGCCTAATCTCCGTTCAAATTTCAGCTGACCGAAATGCGATCGATGTTTTTCTTCATGTTGGTTGGTGGTAACAATGGCAAAGCCGTGTTCTTTGCAGACGAGTGATCTATATAGAAAAGTTATAAACCTTTGTGTAATAATTTGCAGCGTTTTTTAAAATCGGTTTTCGACCTTGCGGTGCTAAAATGGTCTATTTTAGACAGACATACAGACTCGGAACCAAAATTGTTTAGAAAGGTCTGAATCGTATAACACGAGTGGAAATTTCGATTTTGGAGAACTTTTCACTCTTGAAAAGTGAAAACAATGCTTCCGCTACCTTGGTAGACTGGTAAGCAAAAAAAATGGGAAGCAAAATTTCAACAATGTAGCGATTAACAGGGAGAACAGCATTACTAGAAAAAATTGAAAAATTGAGGGAAAAAATCTCTTCATCTTAAGGCTTCTTTCAAACATTGGTAGATGGTTTCCAGGGCTTTGCTTCATCATCTAATTCTGATCGAGTATTGGTGATTCAAATCAGAGTGTTCAAAATAGAGAGGGTGTTGCTACAAAAATGCCTTAAACCTCCCTTGAATATACGCTGTCTTGATGGCGACAACCTGAAGCTCCTTGAATTCCCTGGCTCTTTGGCCTTTAGGTTCGTATCCTCCTTTTCTGCATGTTGAATACTCGTCCAAAATTTCTTTCTGAGCCTCAGAAATCGTTCATCAATTACTTTGGAACATGAACTGGTTGTAAGTCCGGGTTAGTATTTCCTCGAAATCACCGGCGCTCAAACTTTATAAGTTGTACCTAAATTTGAAATTTTGTAGGATTTTCGAAATTCATTAGTGCCTTGGGAATTGAAAAACTAAAATATTACAGCTGGAATCATCGGAATCGAACTATAATTGCCGGAGAAAAATGGGAAAAACCGTTTATTCAGTTAGGTTAGGATTTATTTAGGTTGTTATTTTTCAATTAGGTTGATCCCATTTTTCGCGGCAAAATTATTGTTCGATTTTGATGATTCCAGCGGCAATCTTTTAGTTTTTAAATTCCCTAGACTGATGCACTAATGCATTTCAAAAATCCTTGAAAATTTCAAATTTAGGTACAACTTATAAAGTTTGAGCGCCGGTGATTTCGGGAATAACTAACCCAGAACGCGCAGCCGACTGAGACCCCCTTTCAGCTGTAGTTGAGTCAAACTTATGATTCTTCGCACAGTAAAATGTGCTTGGAAACATTCTCCTCAAAGTCATCATCGAGTCCAACTGGATTCCCACAATAGCGGATTTGTTACGATTCTATCCTTAATTGCCGTAGAATAATCGAAAATATTATGTTTGAGGGTTTTGATACTTGATACTCCTAACTAAGAATAAGTTGAGTTAATAACGTTTTCAAATCATTGATCACTTCATTATTATTTGTCACCTAAGCTTTTGGACTACAATGTTGACGTAATCACTATAAAATACCTTCTTTGGTGAATGGGTGCAATTTAGTCGGATTAATCACCAAAAACATCAAATTCATGAGTGACCAGAGGACACTACTCTGAGGAATTCCTCGACCAAGGGTTTTTGAAGTGAAAATTTAGCAGCCGTTCGGATTGAGTTTTACAGTTTTACAGAGATTACCTCCTGTTGTATCTCCCGTCCACAGACTACCCAACTCACGATGAACACATTTAATACCTACGTTCGAGAGTTCTTAGTCACATTCAGTGAGATAGTACCTTTTAAATAAAATACAATATCACGAGAATAGTTCTCTTATCTAGTTTGAATAACCCAGCATTTCCCGTTCTGGTCTTACGTCTTGGCGGTCCGGAATTTATGGTGCTCATCCTGTATGATACTTTAGGACTGTGGGACGTTACCGACTCGAGTGAGTTCAGTTCTTCCCGATACATCTTTATACCCACTTATTCGTTTCCTCGAAATTCAACGCACCGACCTTGATTGCTGATCTTGTTTCTTATGAGCTCCGGTTGGTTCTCGTAGGCGCGCTGAAGATTTATTATTCACCCTCATCGATTCATATTTCTCGGCGATACCAGAAGACCTTCCGGCGTTATCTTGGTCAGTCTGCCGATGTTGTGAAATTCCTATAATTTGTATTGGAAGCTTCTTCCCATCGTATGAACCTGTTACTAGAAACGTCCAGTTGTCTTCGATCTTGTTTATTATTTATTTTGTTCTTCATAGCTGAGAAATTAATATCTTAAAACATTTTGAACGTATGTGTACCTCACGCAATTACTTTCAAATGCGGTCTTCTTTATCGATTGCCACCCGAGGGTTCTGGGCTCGAAGGGGCGACCATCAACTGTCTTCCAGAAATTTCACGATTTCATCGATCGGTCGAGCGATATGATAATTTTCGATTGCCTCCCGGAAAAGGAAAATCTTCCCTAAGTGCTTTTTTTTTTGGAAACGGAGCGATGTGGATGTACTCCGTGGATGTGGAGGTAACTTTTAATTGCTAGACATAGGTAGCTGTGGTCAATTTTATCAGAATAATTTCACGGCTATTTTCTCCGCAGCCATTATTTGATAGCGCATTTAAAACGGTTCCTTAGAAATGCGTACAAGTTTGCAATATCATGGATATCTTGCGTTGTTGGTGTACAACTTTTCATTGTCGATTTGGTAGGTATATATATCGTCATATATGACGACCATAACATTTTTTGATTATTTTCAAAACTTCTTGTGACGTTTTAATTTACCCACTCTTATTGATAAAATCATTGAATCTGGTATAAGGGCGTATCTTTTCATCTCCCGATAAAATAAGGAAACAGCATTCTTTGCTTCGTATTGCTTCCGAGTCTACCAAGGTAGCGGAAGCTTTGTTTTCACTTTTCAAGGACGAAAAAAAAAGTTCTCCAAAATCAAAATTTTCACTCGCGTTTTGCGTTTTAGACCTTTCTGAACAATTTTGGTTCCGTGTCTGTGTGTCTGTCTGTCTGTCTGTCTGTCATGAATTCCTTGTAACGCGCATAACTATACGAAGTTATTGTCCGATTTCAATGAAATTTTCAGGGATTGTGCGGGTTGGTGTGTAGACGGTCCCCTATGAAAATCATCATCCCCGGACTGATAGAAGCGACTGCGCATGCGCAAACGTGAATTCCTTGTAACGGCTATAACTTCTACATTTTCCATCCGATTTCAATGAAATTTTCAGGGATGTTACAGATTAGTATTTAGATGGTCCCCTATGAAAATCACCACCTTCGGAATGACAGTAGCCACTGCGCATGCGCAAACGTAAAATCCTTATAACAGCCATAACATTTACATTTTTCATCCGAAATTGATGACATTTTCTAGTAGTGACCAGATTAGCGTGTAGATCGTCCCCTATGAGGGTAGTAAAAGGTACTTAGAGATTGGTGTTTTCAGATTAACTACTATGCATCGGATCATCTATATAATCGGGTTATGGATACGAGGAAGCTATGTGCCACACCCACTTGGCAGACGTTTTTTTCACTTGTTTTACAATAAATCCAGAAATATAATACAATACATTATTTCCGTAGTACGTAGTATGTGTCTTCTATCGTTTAAGATAATATTGGAATATTATCTCCTTCCATTTCATTTGAATCTATGTCATCACTTAGATCTCTTCATTGAAGGGGTAAGAAACTACCATTGTATTATTGATAGCGGCCAAAATCAAGACAATTTCCACTATCATTTTTGGTCTAATGCTATTACGAAACATACGTTTTCTAAAAGTCTATCTAAATTGCTGGACGTAAGGGTTGACATTTCTCTAATTAGCACTTCTCTTTCTTATCACTTCTTACGTGAAAATTATTTCGACTTATCTAGCTAATAAATCAAGCAAATGTAACGAAACATTTTCAAACGAACGGTGGACTTTTTACCGCTTACACGGAAAAAAATCATGGCATGTATATGTCTCCAGGTGAATAGCTTGATTTGGTACTCTAGAAACTAGAAAGATGAATGTTTCCTTTTCTGGGTGGCAATAGTACATTTTCATTTCTCTCGACCGACCGATGCAGGGGGCAATCGTACAATTCGTCCTTCACCTTTTCTCCCCTGGGTGGCAATCGATAGTCTTCCTTCAAATGGAATAATAATTATTATTACTTATTTCGTTGACGTCGTTGAAACAATCATATTCTGTCAATTATTGGCTGCGATGAATTTGAGAAAAAATATATTTAAAAAAGTAGCTTCATGTAGCGCATCAAGTATCACAGTGATAACTCAGTAAAACGAATTATACGATATAATATCTTTCCTGTCACCAATGCTGGCCCAAATTTGGAAGAAAGTAATGAGGAGTTTTCGAGATGAATTATGTTATGAACTAAACAAGTTTATGAACTAGAACAATTATTATTGTAATCTCTAAATTATTTCACTTGAAAGCCAACTTTCGCATTTCAACGCAATACACTTTTATAAATCTTGACATAAGAAAAATCTCTCTCTTAACTAACTACTGATAATCAACAACGAAATTATTATAACATTAGAATACTTCCAGGATGGGACACCTTTCCCTCCCGATGAAGAGGTTTCATTCTGTTGAAATGGATCACCAACATCTTCTTTCTTCTTTCCATATCTTGAACGCAGTAGATAACATCTGTAATCACTAATCTGTAATATGTACGGCCCAGTAATGGCTTGTAGAATTTCGCTCATAGTCCAGGAGCCCAGGGCCAAAAACGTGACTGATTTCATTACTTGTGTCACATATGTAAAACCAAAATATCCAACCCCCTGAGCAAATAAATGTTTGTCTGCCATGTCAAAACCAATGGAATAGAAAATGGCGGCCATGTTAAGTACAACCAATTTGAAGAAATCTGACTGATTTCAATACTCATGAGACTTTAATATTCTCAAACGGGAGTGCCTGTTAAGTACTTTGCAGGTTGTCTGCCACCATGTAACCTATGGGAACTTAGCGGCAGACGGGACTTATGTTCCGGGCTTAAGGGACTTAAAAGTGACTGATTTCAATACTCATGAAACTTGGTTCTTCTGAAACGGGAATGAATATAGAGAAGTTTGGAGGTTGTCTGCCGTCATGTAACCTATGGGAACTTAGCGGCAGACGGGACTTAAGTTCCCGGCTTAAGGGACTTGAAAAATGACTGATTTCAATACTCACGAAACTTGGTTCTTCTGAAACGGGAATGAATATAGAGAGGTTTGGAGGTTGTCTGCCGTCATGTAACCTATGGGAACTTAGCGGCAGACGGGACTTAAGTTCCGGGCTTAAGGGACTTGAAAAATGACTGATTTCAATACTCATGAAACTTGGTTTTTCTGAAAGGGGAATGAATATAGAGAGGTTTAGAGGTTGTCTGCCGTCATGTAACCTATGGGAACTTAGCGGCAGACGGGACTTAAGTTCCGGGCTTAAGGGACTTGAAGAATGACTGATTTCAATACTCATGAAACTTGGTTCTTCTGAAACGGGAATGAATATAGAGAAGTTTGGAGGTTGTCTGCCGTCATGTAACCTATGGGAACTTAGCGGCAGACGGGACTTAAGTTCCGGGCTTAAGGGACTTGAAAAGTGACTGATTTCAATACTCATGAAACGTGGTTCTTCTGAAAGGGGAATGAATATAGAGAAGTTTGGAGGTTGTCTGCCGTCATGTAACCTATGGTAACTTACAGGCAGACGGGACTTAACTTCCGGACTTGAGGGACTTAAGAAAATTACTGATTTCAATACTCGTGAAACTTGGTTTTTCTGAAAGGGAAATGCATATAGAGAAGTTTGGAGGTTGTCTGCCGTCATGTAACCTATGGTAACTTAGCGGCAGACGGGACTTAAGTTCCGGGCTTAAGGGACTTAAGAAAATGACTGATTTCAATACTCATGAAACTTGGTTTTTCTGAAAGGGGAATTAATATAGAGAGGTTTAGAGGTTGTCTGCCGTCATGTAACCTATGGGAACTTAGCGGCAGACGGGACTTAAGTTCCGGGCTTAAGGGACTTGAAAAGTGACTGATTTCAATACTCATGAAACGTGGTTCTTCTGAAAGGGGAATGAATATAGAGAAGTTTGGAGGTTCTCTGCCGTCATGTAACCTATGGGAACTTAGCGGCAGACGGGACTTAACTTCCGGACTTGAGGGACTTAAGAAAATGACTGATTTCAATACTCGTGAAACTTGGTTCTTCTGAAAGGGGAATGCATATAGAGAAGTTTGGAGGTTCTCTGCCGTCATGTAACCTATGGGAACTTAGCGGCAGACGGGACTTAAGTTCCGGGCTTAAGGGACTTGAAAAGTTACTGATTTCAATACTCACGAAACTTGGTTCTTCTGGAACGGGAATGGATGTAGAGAGGTTTGGAGGTTGTCTGCCGTCATGTAACCTATGGGAACTTAGAGGCAGACGGGACTTAACTTCCAGACTTAAAAATGACTGATTTCAATGCTAACGAAAAAATAAAATTTCCAACGGTGATGAGTTTAGAGAGCTTTGCTGGTTTCCTGCCTCCTGTATAACTCCATTTTCTGCCGTTATTATATAACCACTGGAAACTTAGCAGCAGACTGGTTTTAACACTGTTGCTTGTTTGAACTAGTACGTTATTCTCAAAAGATCATTAACATAACAATGTCTGGTTGCTTGTTTCTTTTTCACATGTTCAATGCGAATGTTTCTCCCTCTGAATTATTTTTCCATTATAATATTTTTTACTCATTGTATTGGGCTTGCCCGTATTAAATAAATAAATAAAATCAAATGAAATAAGAGAAATTTTTCTTCAATCGGGAATCAACATTATTTACCTACTCAATGTGTCCTGCTCTACAAATGAGAAATTATTGTGTTTTCAAACTAATACGTAGTTTAGAACAAGATAACTTTATTAATATGAAGTTTCTAAAACATGGTTAATACAATGATTTAGAAACTTCATATTAATAAAGTTATCTTGTTCTAAACTACGTATTCGTTTGAAAGCACAATAATTATGTTGGACCACGTAAGAAACCAATGAACTATTGCATTATAGAATACAGAAAATTCTCAAAAAAAAACTCCATCATCTTCGTCACTTGAATTACAGATGTCACTCAGATCGTGAAGTGATGACTCGTCATCCCAATCCTCAGCACCTAGAGATAATAAGCTTTTCAGGAAGTGCGTGCCCTACAAACCAACATATGTTGTATTTTCCTTCCTCCAAAATCCATCCGTAATCTTGTGGGCAAATAGGTGGCGGATGAGGGAGGTGCAAGTTACTCCATTGCTGTGTGATGCATTTGGCCCTGAGTACACATGTTCATTCAGAACCCATTTACATGGCGACAAATTGGAGCCATCTATACCTTTAGGAACGAGCAGGGGTGCAGAAACATCTACCTTCTTCGCATACTCTTCCATAAACAACTGATGGCATAACTGATTTATATTAACAAAATTCTTCTTACTGTAGAAAGGACAAACAAGTTTTTCCATTTCGGACAGAGTGTTATTGTGACTGAAAGAAGAACATATCTGTTGCCAAGTCGGATCACAACTAACAAGCTAAAATGGTTTTTCTTTCCAATCCTGAAAAAAGATGAAGCATTGTTATTGAAGAGTGTTATTGTGACTGAAAGAAGAACGTATCTGTTGCCAAGTCGGATCACAACTAACAAGCTAAAATGGTTTTTCTTCCCAATCCTGAAAAAAGATGAAGCATAATCACATCCTGTAATTGCGTCGAGAACAGCCTGGCACATCTTTTGCCCAAAAGATCTGGCAATTGATCTCACGTTGACGAATCTGAGATCATTGTTAGTTATGGTACCAGTTTCCACCTAGACGTTTACTTCATTGCTGATATGATGCAAAATTCGTAGTAAAATAATCAAGACGTCTGTGTCAGAAAATTTAATCACTACATTCCCCTGGGTAACAGTAAAAAGGTGGTAAACAATCCTTGAGTCCGCTTCCATGTGGGATGATTCTAGTTTACTCACGCCATAGCACATTACCCTCGATTCGTATGCTTCAGAATTGCTTGCATATTTCTCTTTTGTTCACGTAAAGAATCGTAACACTAGTCAACTATGCGATCAATTGCCAGATCTTTTGGGCAAACGATGTGCCTGTTCTCGACGCAATTACAGGATGTGATTATGCTTCATCTTTTTTCAGGATTGGGAAGAAAAACCATTTTAGCTTGTTGACGAAGTGACAAAGATGATGGAGTTTTTTTTTTGAGAATTTTCTGTATTTTATAATGCAATAGTTCATTGGTGTCTTACGTGATCCAACATATACAGTTTGCCAATCATTGTATTAACCATGTTTTAGAAACTTCATATTAATAAAGTGATCTTGTTCTAAACTACGTATTCGTTTGAAAACACAATAATTTCTCATTTGTAGAGCAGGACACATTGAGTAGGTAAATAATGTTGATTCCCGATAGAAGAAAAATATCTCTCATTTTATTTGATTTTATTTATTTATTTAATACGGGCAAGCCCAATACAATGAGTAAAAAATATTATAATGGAAAAATAATTCAGAGGGAGAAACAATCGCATTGAACATGTGAAAAAGAAACAAGCAACCAGACATTGTTATGTTAATGATCTTTTGAGAATAACGTACTAGTTCAAACAAGCAACGATGTTAAAACCAGTCTGCTGCTAAGTTTCCAGTGGTTATATAATGGCAGAAAATGGAGTTATACAGGAGGCAGGAAACCAGCAAGGCTCTCTATACTCATCACTGTTAGATAAATTAAATTTTCTTTAGTGTAGAAATCAGTCATTTTTAAGTCCGGAAGTTAAGTCCCGTCTGCCGCTAAGTTCCCATAGGTTACATGACGGCAGAGAACCTCCAAACTTCTCTATATTCATTCCCCTTTCAGAAGAACCAAGTTTCACGAGTATTGAAATCAGTCATTTTCTTAAGTCCCTCAAGTCCGGAAGTTAAGTCCCGTCGGCCGCTAAGTTCCCATAGTTTACATGACGGCAGAGAACCTCCAAACTTCTCTATATTCATTCCCCTTTCAGAAGAACCAAGTTTCACGAGTATTGAAATCAGTCATTTTCTTAAGTCCCTCAAGTCCGGAAGTTAAGTCCCGTCTGCCGCTAAGTTCCCATAGGTTACATGACGGCAGACAACCTCCAAACTTCTCTATATTCATTCCCCTTTCAGAAGAACCAAGTTTCACGAGTATTGAAATCAGTCATTTTCTTAAGTCCCTCAAGTCCGGAAGTTAAGTCCCGTCTGCCGCTAAGTTCCCATAGGTTACATGACGGCAGACAACCTCCAAACTTCTCTATATTCATTCCCCTTTCAGAAGAACCAAGTTTCACGAGTATTGAAATCAGTCATTTTCTTAAGTCCCTCAAGTCCGGAAGTTAAGTCCCGTCTGCCGCTAAGTTCCCATAGGTTACATGACGGCAGACAACCTCCAAACTTCTCTATATTCATTCCCCTTTCAGAAGAACCAAGTTTCACGAGTATTGAAATCAGTCATTTTCTTAAGTCCCTCAAGTCCGGAAGTTAAGTCCCGTCTGCCGCTAAGTTCCCATAGGTTACATGACGGCAGACAACCTCCAAACTTCTCTATATTCATTCCCCTTTCAGAAGAACCAAGTTTCACGAGTATTGAAATCAGTCATTTTCTTAAGTCCCTCAAGTCCGGAAGTTAAGTCCCGTCTGCCGCTAAGTTCCCATAGGTTACATGACGGCAGACAACCTCCAAACTTCTCTATATTCATTCCCCTTTCAGAAGAACCAAGTTTCACGAGTATTGAAATCAGTCATTTTCTTAAGTCCCTCAAGTCCGGAAGTTAAGTCCCGTCTGCCGCTAAGTTCCCATAGGTTACATGACGGCAGACAACCTCCAAACCTCTCTATATTCATTCCCGTTTCAGAAGAACCAAGTTTCATGAGTATTGAAATCAGTCATTTTTCAAGTCCCTTAAGCCTGGAACTTAAGTCCCGTCTGCCGCTAAGTTCCCATAGGTTACATGACGGCAGACAACCTCTAAACCTCTCTATATTCATTCCCGTTTCAGAAGAACCAAGTTTCATGAGTATTGAAATCAGTCATTTTTCAAGTCCCTGAAGCCTGGAACTTAAGTCCCGTCTGCCGCTAAGTTCCCATAGGTTACATGACGGCAGACAACCTCCAAACCTCTCTATATTCATTCCCGTTTCAGAAGAACCAAGTTTCATGAGTATTGAAATCAGTAACTTTTCAAGTCCCTTAAGCCCGGAACTTAAGTCCCGTCTGCCGCTAAGTTCCCATAGGTTACATGACGGCAGACAACCTCCAAACCTCTCTATATTCATTCCCGTTTCAGAAGAACCAAGTTTCGTGAGTATTGAAATCAGTCACTTTTCAAGTCCCTTAAGCCCGGAACTTAAGTCCCGTCTGCCGCTAAGTTCCCATAGGTTACATGGTGGCAGACAACCTCCAAACTTCTCTATATTCATTCCCGTTTCAGAAGAACCAAGTTTCATGAGTATTGAAATCAGTCACTTTTAAGTCCCTTAAGCCCGGAACTTAAGTCACGTCTGCCGCTAAGTTCCCATAGGTTACATGACGGCAGACAACCTGCAAAGTACTTAACAGGCACTCCCGTTTGAGAATATTAAAGTCTCATGAGTATTGAAATCAGTCAGATTTCTTCAAATTGGTTGTACTTAACATGGCCGCCATTTTCTATTCCATTGGTTTTGACATGGCAGACAAACATTTATTTGCTCAGGGGGTTGGATATTTTGGTTTTGCATATGTGACACAAGTAATGAAATCAGTCACGTTTTTGGCCCTGGGCTCCTGGACTATCACCTTTCTCTTGGAACCATCCGCGATAAAACCCGTACTTCATTTCATTTATTTATTTATTTTTTTATAACGTCTTTTTATTACGTTTTTATTACGTAATATTTTTATTACGTTGCTCTTCGATTTGCTCTTAGATCATAAGCGAGCGCCCTTCTGGCGCCTGTGATTTACCATTTGGTTTTCCGATGGCCCTCCCTCGCTTCTCAATCTTTCATTTATGTAGTTGAACTGGATTTCTTTCCATGTTGTTCCTCAAAATCAAATCAACAGGAGGTCTTACCTCCCTGCCATTAGTGCAAAATGTAGTCATTGATCCAAGCGAGCAAAATGTAAGGGAGCACCTCATCCCAATTCGTTCCCTGTATATTGGTATAGTGCCTCGATGAGTCGCACGAAGTTCGCTTAATCTATTCAACGAGACCATCTGATGAAGTTTGATAGGCTGTCGTGCGAGTCTTTAAAACATTTAACATATCTGCCAGCTTCTTGAATACTTCAGCCTCAAATTGCCTTCCTTGATCTTTGTGTAGCTCGACTGGTGCTCCATAGCGAGAAACGAACTGTTCAGCCTGGATATATCTGGAAGGTCTATACTATACTATACTAACTATACTATACTAACATATACTATACTAATATACTATACTAACATCCACCCATCTTGTGAAATAGTCATAACCATTAAATATCAATTCTCTCGTTGCGATTTTGGTAGAGGTCTCATTAGGTCGATTGGGAATTCAGCTTGAACTATCTTCATAAGAACTTAGTAGCGGATGCCAGGTGCCTTTCTAGCACCACACGACTGGCAAGCTAGAATGAACAGCTCGCCATCTTCTCCCAGACCTGGCCAATATAAACTACCTCTGAGCTTGGCTAACGACTTGGATATCACTAAATGCCCCCTTGTAATGAATTATGCAGATCTGCCAGAATTTTCTGTTTGCATCTCTCTGGCACTATTACTTGCAACCGTTTTTGTAGTGTAACTCTATTATACTATTACAACGCGTGTGATTATCTGTTGTTTGTTTTTAGAAACAGATGTGGGACAAAATACACGTCATTATTATGATGGCTACTGCTTAAATGTGTCAAACTATTTTATTCTTAGCTATTAACCTGAATACATTACATGGTGTCAGGTGTAAATCTTTCTAAAGCTAGTATAAAGGATAGAGACAATGTCGAAGAAAACAAGAGGAAAGAAAAAGATGATGCAGTCCGAAGAGGATGAACCTGGAGCCCATGGTGACCAATTTCCACCGGCAGTTGTTGGTATGTCTTCCTTTCAAATCTCACCTCCCGACCACTTTGATTTCCAAAACCCTCATGGGTGGGAACGCTGGATTAAGAAGTTTGAACGATTTAGAAATGCTTCAGAATTATATAGAAAACCTCAGGCCCAACAAATTAGTATGCTGATTTACTGTCTTGGTGAGGAAGGGGAAGATTTATTCGATACATTTGAGCTTAGTGATGAGGAAGAAACCAGTTATGAGATTGTTAAGGAATATTTTGAAAAATATTTGGGGCTTAAGAAGAACATCGTCTACGAGAGGGCAAAATTTTTGAAACGCCGACAGCAGCCGGGAGAAACAGTTGACAGTTTTATTACAGATTTGAGAAAACTTGCTGAATCTTGTGAGTTTGGTGCTCTAAAATCTAGTTTGATTAGAGATCTCATCGTTATAGGAGTTAGTGATTTCAAACTTTCAGAACAACTTCAGTTGGATGAGTTTTTGACATTGGAAAAAGCTATAGTGAAAGCGCGTCAATCTGAATCTGTGAAGAAACAGCAAATTGAAATCCGTGGGGAAAATTCCGATGTTTCCATGATAACACGGAAATTTAGAAACTCCTTCTCTAAGCCGACAACGTCCAAGTCAACAAAATGTGAACGTTGTGGACTTTTCATTTCTCATAATTCAAAATCGCCCTGCCCAGCCATAAAAGGCACTTGCCACATTTGTGGGATTCAGGGTCATTTTAGCCGGTGCTGTAAGCATAAAGGCAATTCGAATAGAGAAGTGAGAGAAGTTGAGAGTGATGAGTTACCGGTTTCATTATCTACTGGAGCAGAATATTTGGGGGAGCTGACTATCTCGGAATTGAGCAAAGACCATGCGTTGATGCGTTTTGTATCTTTTCAACTGAACGATCATGCTGTGAGATTCAAGATAGATACCGGAGCAGACGTCACTGTTATTGGATTATTGGCATGCAAACAGTTTGGTTTGCAAATTGAGCCTTTTTCACGTAGGACCAATTGAGCCTACTCTTCATGGACCAAATAGCACGAAACTTGATGTTTTGGGTAGAGTTACGTTGCACTTGATCCATAAAGCAACGTCGATTCACGAAGTAGCTTACGTACTTCGGGATCAAAAGACTCCTCTTCTGAGTTTTTCAGCGTCCGTCGCGTTAGGTCTCGTGAAGTTTTATGTAGACGCCATTGATGCAACTCGAGCTCAAGCAGAATATCCTGAATTATTCTTAGATAAGATGGGGAAACTCAATCACCCCTACAAAATTTTCTTGACAGAAAACGCTCAGCCGTATGCAGTAGTTAGCCCTAGGAGAATTGCGTTGCCCTTATTCGATGCTGTGAAAACAGAACTGCAGCGCATGGTAAATGAAGGTGTCATCAAACCAGTAACCGAACCAACCGATTGGTGTGCACCAATCGTCGTGGTACCTCGAAAGGATGGAAGAGTTCGAGTGTGTGTTGATTATACCAAACTCAACAAATTTGTTAAGAGAGAGAAACTACAGTTACCTTCAGTCGAGGAATGTTTAGCAAAACTGGATGGTGCTAAAATCTTTACAAAACTCGATGCTGCCAATGGGTTTTGGCAGGTTCCATTGACTGAAGATTCCCTCGAATTCACCACTTTCCTGTCTCCATTTGGGCGGTTCCAGTTTTTAAGGCTCCCATTTGGAATTAGTTCAGGGCCAGAAGTTTTCCAGAGAAGGTTGGCTCAGATTTTGGATGGATTGCCTGGCGTAATTAACTTGGCTGACGATGTGTTGATTACGGGCCGAACTAGTGAAGAGCATGACAGAAATGTGAGAGCTACTCTAGAACGCTTGCGTCAAAATGGAGTAAACCTAAATAGAAACAAATGTGTTTTTGGAATGAGCAAAGTAAAATTTTTAGGAAGTGTTGTTAGCGAATCTGGAATCATGCCTGATCCTGACAAGGTATCGGCTATATCTAATATAAAAATCCCCAACAATGTTTCAGAACTACGTTAATTTTTAGGGATGATTAACTATCAGGCAAAATTCATTCCAAATTTAGAGGAACTCACTTATTCATTACGTCAGCTTCAGAAAAAAGGAATTCCGTGGTCTTGGAATGAAAAACACACTGACGTATTCGAAAAGATAAAACTAGCCATTTCATCAGCACCAGTTCTTGCTACTTTCAAGAGAAATACCCTGACAAGAGTGACAGCCGATGCTTGTAATTATGGATTAGGGGGTGTTATGGAACAATTTCAGGATGGTGAATGGCGTGCTGTGTTTTATGCTTCCAAAAGTTTTTCCCCCGCTCAATCAAAATATGCGATGATCGAAAAGGAAGCTTTAGCAATAACCTGGATATGTGAAAGATTCAAACAATTTTTGATTGGTAGTGAATTCTTGATTTTCACTGACCATAAACCATTGGTGCAAATATTTTGTGAAAAGCCATTAGATGAACTTTCTGGTCGTTTACAACGCTTTCGAATGCGGTTGCAGACCTTTGATTTTAAAGTTCAGTATTTGCCTGGAAAGGAAAATTTTGTAGCCGATGTACTCTCGAGAAACCCTTTAGAGGATCGGACGACTCAAGACGATGACATTCTTGAAGAGGATTTATTTATTGGTAGTCTTATTCAAGCATTACCGTGTTCTGATTGTCGTTTGAGAGAGATCAAAGATTGCCAGGAGAAGGATTTGGAGAGCAAAAATTTGAGGGAATGCATCATGAATGGTAGATGGGAGATACAGTCTCAATTTAGAAAACACAAAGATGAATTGGTGATAGAAAAAGGTATTATCATGAGAGGAAGACGCTTGTTCATTCCCAATAGTTTACGAAAGGAAATTCTTAACCGTATTCATGAAGGTCACATGGGAATTTCAAAATGTAGACGACGTGCGAAGGAATCGGTCTGGTGGCCTGGTTGTTCAAAGGATATTGAACAATTGATTACAAACTGTAACATTTGTAGACAGCATAGACAAAATAAGTCTGAACCTCTCATCGTCACAGACCTTCCAAATAAACCCTGGGAACTTGTTGGCATTGATTTGTTCAAGCTTTCTAACCAGTGGTACATGGTACTTGAAGACTATTACTCAAGATTCTTAGAGATCATAGCTTTGACATCACTAACATCGAATGCTGTGATCCAACGACTAAAAAATATCTTTGCAAGACACGGAGTACCACTGAGAGTTCGAACAGATGGCGGTGCTCAGTTCACGTCAAGTGAATTTAAAGATTTCTCAAAACATTTTGGATTTGAAATAGCCATAAGCAGTCCCTATTTTGCTCAATCGAACGGTGCTGCTGAACGAGCTGTCCAAACTGCTA
Organism: Apolygus lucorum; assembly: GCA_009739505.2. NCBI lineage: Eukaryota > Metazoa > Arthropoda > Insecta > Hemiptera > Miridae > Apolygus > Apolygus lucorum. Next base: position 48,962,625 of record CM019178.2, on the reverse strand, counting down.
AAAGAATCCTAACGATGAACAAAGATTGGAACCTTGGTCTGCTGGCATACCGAACAAGCCCCCTGGAATCGGGGTTATCACCTGCTGAGTTGTTATACGGAAGGAAAATCAGATCTACCCTGCCTTCATCGCAAGACTTCGCAAAAACAACCGAACAGAAGAAAGAAATTTTCCACAAAAAGGACTTGAACATTAAACAACGGAACAAAAGAAACTATGACAACCGAAGAGGAGCCAGACAACTTCCCGATCTGAAGAAGGATGATGTGGTCTGGATCGCAGATCTAAAAGAAAAAGGAACTATAAAATGCAAACTTGAAGAGTTTCCCAGGTCCTACATTATCATCCTCAACCACGGTGGTGAAATAAGAAGAAACCGAAAACAAATAAACAAACTGATCAATACCTAAATTGTTAAACAAAAAAAATCGAAATTCAATTTAATTAATTTACTCAATGTTTTCTAAATTCAATTTGGAGAAAAAATGATGTAGTGTAACTCTATTATACTATTACAACGCGTGTGATTATCTGTTGCTTAGAAACAGATGTGGGACAAAATACACGTCATTATTATGATGGCTACTGCTTAAATGTGTCAAACTATTTTATTCTTAGCTATTAACCTGAATACATTACATATAGGAGCCTGAAAATCGTTTCAATTCGTCTCATTGCTGGTATATCTATAACAATCTATCGAATTTTTACCAAATTTATCAATTTAGAGGCGTCATAATGTCGGTTCATTATTACGTATTTGGTACCACAGCTAGAGCATGTCTCCAATACTAATGAATATAGGAGCCTGAAAATCGTTTCAATTCGTCTCATTGCTGGTATATCTATAACAATCTATCGAATTTTTACCAAATTTATCAATTTAGAGGCGTCATAATGTCGGTTCATTATTACGTATTTGGTACCACAGCTAGAGCATGTCTCCAATACTAATGAATATAGGAGCCTGAAAATCGTTTCAATTCGTCTCATTGCTGGTATATCTATAACAATCTATCGAATTTTTACCAAATTTATGAATTTAGAGGCGTAATGATGCTGGTTCATTAGTACCTATTAGGTACCACAGCTAGAGCATGTCTCCAATACTAATGAATATAGGAGCCTGAAAATCGTTTCAATTCGTCTCATTGCTGGTATATCTATAACAATCTATCGAATTTTTACCAAATTTATGAATTTAGAGGCGTAATGATGCTGGTTCATTAGTACCTATTAGGTACCACAGCTAGAGCATGTCTCCAATACTAATGAATATAGGAGCCTGAAAATCGTTTCAATTCGTCTCATTGCTGGTATATCTATAACAATCTATCGAATTTTTACCAAATTTATGAATTTAGAGGCGTAATAATGTCGGTTCATTAGTACGTATTAGGTACCACAGCTAGAGCATGTCTCCAATACTAATGAATATAGGAGCCTGAAAATCGTTTCAATTCGTCTCATTGCTGGTATATCTATAACAATCTATCGAATTTTTACCAAATTTATCAATTTAGAGGCGTCATAATGTCGGTTCATTATTACGTATTTGGTACCACAGCTAGAGCATGTCTCCAATACTAATGAATATAGGAGCCTGAAAATCGTTTCAATTCGTCTCATTGCTGGTATATCTATAACAATCTATCGAATTTTTACCAAATTTATCAATTTAGAGGCGTCATAATGTCGGTTCATTATTACGTATTTGGTACCACAGCTAGAGCATGTCTCCAATACTAATGAATATAGGAGCCTGAAAATCGTTTCAATTCGTCTCATTGCTGGTATATCTATAACAATCTATCGAATTTTTACCAAATTTATCAATTTAGAGGCGTCATAATGTCGGTTCATTATTACGTATTTGGTACCACAGCTAGAGCATGTCTCCAATACTAATGAATATAGGAGCCTGAAAATCGTTTCAATTCGTCTCATTGCTGGTATATCTATAACAATCTATCGAATTTTTACCAAATTTATGAATTTAGAGGCGTCATAATGTCGGTTCATTAGTACCTATTAGGTACCACAGCTAGAGCATGTCTCCAATACTAATGAATATAGGAGCCTGAAAATCGTTTCAATTCGTCTCATTGCTGGTATATCTATAACAATCTATCGAATTTTTACCAAATTTATCAATTTAGAGGCGTCATAATGTCGGTTCATTATTACGTATTTGGTACCACAGCTAGAGCATGTCTCCAATACTAATGAATATAGGAGCCTGAAAATCGTTTCAATTCGTCTCATTGCTGGTATATCTATAACAATCTATCGAATTTTTACCAAATTTATCGAATTTAGAGGCGTCATAATGTCGGTTCATTATTACGTATTAGGTACCACAGCTAGAGCATGTCTCCAATACTAATGAATATAGGAGCCTGAAAATCGTTTCAATTCGTCTCATTGCTGGTATATCTATAACAATCTATCGAATTTTTACCAAATTTATCAATTTAGAGGCGTCATAATGTCGGTTCATTATTACGTATTTGGTACCACAGCTAGAGCATGTCTCCAATACTAATGAATATAGGAGCCTGAAAATCGTTTCAATTCGTCTCATTGCTGGTATATCTATAACAATCTATCGAATTTTTACCAAATTTATGAATTTAGAGGCGTCATAATGCTGGTTCATTAGTACCTATTAGGTACCACAGCTAGAGCATGTCTCCAATACTAATGAATATAGGAGCCTGAAAATCGTTTCAATTCGTCTCATTGCTGGTATATCTATAACAATCTATCGAATTTTTACCAAATTTATCAATTTAGAGGCGTCATAATGTCGGTTCATTATTACGTATTTGGTACCACAGCTAGAGCATGTCTCCAATACTAATGAATATAGGAGCCTGAAAATCGTTTCAATTCGTCTCATTGCTGGTATATCTATAACAATCTATCGAATTTTTACCAAATTTATGAATTTAGAGGCGTCATAATGTCGGTTCATTAGTACCTATTAGGTACCACAGCTAGAGCATGTCTCCAATACTAATGAATATAGGAGCCTGAAAATCGTTTCAATTCGTCTCATTGCTGGTATATCTATAACAATCTATCGAATTTTTACCAAATTTATCAATTTAGAGGCGTCATAATGTCGGTTCATTATTACGTATTTGGTACCACAGCTAGAGCATGTCTCCAATACTAATGAATATAGGAGCCTGAAAATCGTTTCAATTCGTCTCATTGCTGGTATATCTATAACAATCTATCGAATTTTTACCAAATTTATCAATTTAGAGGCGTCATAATGTCGGTTCATTATTACCGTATTAGGTACCACAGCTAGAGCATGTCTCCAATACTAATGAATATAGGAGCCTGAAAATCGTTTCAATTCGTCTCATTGCTGGTATATCTATAACAATCTATCGAATTTTTACCAAATTTATCAATTTAGAGGCGTCATAATGTCGGTTCATTATTACGTATTTGGTACCACAGCTAGAGCATGTCTCCAATACTAATGAATATAGGAGCCTGAAAATCGTTTCAATTCGTCTCATTGCTGGTATATCTATAACAATCTATCGAATTTTTACCAAATTTATCAATTTAGAGGCGTCATAATGTCGGTTCATTATTACGTATTTGGTACCACAGCTAGAGCATGTCTCCAATACTAATGAATATAGGAGCCTGAAAATCGTTTCAATTCGTCTCATTGCTGGTATATCTATAACAATCTATCGAATTTTTACCAAATTTATCAATTTAGAGGCGTCATAATGTCGGTTCATTATTACGTATTTGGTACCACAGCTAGAGCATGTCTCCAATACTAATGAATATAGGAGCCTGAAAATCGTTTCAATTCGTCTCATTGCTGGTATATCTATAACAATCTATCGAATTTTTACCAAATTTATGAATTTAGAGGCGTAATGATGCTGGTTCATTAGTACGTATTAGGTACCACAGCTAGAGCATGTCTCCAATACTAATGAATATAGGAGCCTGAAAATCGTTTCAATTCGTCTCATTGCTGGTATATCTATAACAATCTATCGAATTTTTACCAAATTTATCAATTTAGAGGCGTCATAATGTCGGTTCATTATTACGTATTTGGTACCACAGCTAGAGCATGTCTCCAATACTAATGAATATAGGAGCCTGAAAATCGTTTCAATTCGTCTCATTGCTGGTATATCTATAACAATCTATCGAATTTTTACCAAATTTATCAATTTAGAGGCGTCATAATGTCGGTTCATTATTACGTATTTGGTACCACAGCTAGAGCATGTCTCCAATACTAATGAATATAGGAGCCTGAAAATCGTTTCAATTCGTCTCATTGCTGGTATATCTATAACAATCTATCGAATTTTTACCAAATTTATGAATTTAGAGGCGTAATGATGCTGGTTCATTAGTACCTATTAGGTACCACAGCTAGAGCATGTCTCCAATACTAATGAATATAGGAGCCTGAAAATCGTTTCAATTCGTCTCATTGCTGGTATATCTATAACAATCTATCGAATTTTTACCAAATTTATCAATTTAGAGGCGTCATAATGTCGGTTCATTATTACGTATTTGGTACCACAGCTAGAGCATGTCTCCAATACTAATGAATATAGGAGCCTGAAAATCGTTTCAATTCGTCTCATTGCTGGTATATCTATAACAATCTATCGAATTTTTACCAAATTTATCAATTTAGAGGCGTCATAATGTCGGTTCATTAGTACGTATTAGGTACCACAGCTAGAGCATGTCTCCAATACTAATGAATATAGGAGCCTGAAAATCGTTTCAATTCGTCTCATTGCTGGTATATCTATAACAATCTATCGAATTTTTACCAAATTTATCAATTTAGAGGCGTCATAATGTCGGTTCATTATTACGTATTTGGTACCACAGCTAGAGCATGTCTCCAATACTAATGAATATAGGAGCCTGAAAATCGTTTCAATTCGTCTCATTGCTGGTATATCTATAACAATCTATCGAATTTTTACCAAATTTATCAATTTAGAGGCGTCATAATGTCGGTTCATTATTACGTATTTGGTACCACAGCTAGAGCATGTCTCCAATACTAATGAATATAGGAGCCTGAAAATCGTTTCAATTCGTCTCATTGCTGGTATATCTATAACAATCTATCGAATTTTTACCAAATTTATCAATTTAGAGGCGTCATAATGTCGGTTCATTATTACGTATTTGGTACCACAGCTAGAGCATGTCTCCAATACTAATGAATATAGGAGCCTGAAAATCGTTTCAATTCGTCTCATTGCTGGTATATCTATAACAATCTATCGAATTTTTACCAAATTTATCAATTTAGAGGCGTCATAATGTCGGTTCATTATTACGTATTTGGTACCACAGCTAGAGCATGTCTCCAATACTAATGAATATAGGAGCCTGAAAATCGTTTCAATTCGTCTCATTGCTGGTATATCTATAACAATCTATCGAATTTTTACCAAATTTATGAATTTAGAGGCGTCATAATGTCGGTTCATTAGTACGTATTTGGTACCACAGCTAGAGCATGTCTCCAATACTAATGAATATAGGAGCCTGAAAATCGTTTCAATTCGTCTCATTGCTGGTATATCTATAACAATCTATCGAATTTTTACCAAATTTATCAATTTAGAGGCGTCATAATGTCGGTTCATTATTACGTATTTGGTACCACAGCTAGAGCATGTCTCCAATACTAATGAATATAGGAGCCTGAAAATCGTTTCAATTCGTCTCATTGCTGGTATATCTATAACAATCTATCGAATTTTTACCAAATTTATCGAATTTAGAGGCGTCATAATGTCGGTTCATTATTACCGTATTAGGTACCACAGCTAGAGCATGTCTCCAATACTAATGAATATAGGAGCCTGAAAATCGTTTCAATTCGTCTCATTGCTGGTATATCTATAACAATCTATCGAATTTTTACCAAATTTATCAATTTAGAGGCGTCATAATGTCGGTTCATTATTACGTATTTGGTACCACAGCTAGAGCATGTCTCCAATACTAATGAATATAGGAGCCTGAAAATCGTTTCAATTCGTCTCATTGCTGGTATATCTATAACAATCTATCGAATTTTTACCAAATTTATGAATTTAGAGGCGTAATGATGCTGGTTCATTAGTACGTATTTGGTACCACAGCTAGAGCATGTCTCCAATACTAATGAATATAGGAGCCTGAAAATCGTTTCAATTCGTCTCATTGCTGGTATATCTATAACAATCTATCGAATTTTTACCAAATTTATCAATTTAGAGGCGTCATAATGTCGGTTCATTATTACGTATTTGGTACCACAGCTAGAGCATGTCTCCAATACTAATGAATATAGGAGCCTGAAAATCGTTTCAATTCGTCTCATTGCTGGTATATCTATAACAATCTATCGAATTTTTACCAAATTTATGAATTTAGAGGCGTAATGATGCTGGTTCATTATTACCTATTAGGTACCACAGCTAGAGCATGTCTCCAATACTAATGAATATAGGAGCCTGAAAATCGTTTCAATTCGTCTCATTGCTGGTATATCTATAACAATCTATCGAATTTTTACCAAATTTATCAATTTAGAGGCGTCATAATGTCGGTTCATTATTACGTATTTGGTACCACAGCTAGAGCATGTCTCCAATACTAATGAATATAGGAGCCTGAAAATCGTTTCAATTCGTCTCATTGCTGGTATATCTATAACAATCTATCGAATTTTTACCAAATTTATCAATTTAGAGGCGTCATAATGTCGGTTCATTATTACGTATTTGGTACCACAGCTAGAGCATGTCTCCAATACTAATGAATATAGGAGCCTGAAAATCGTTTCAATTCGTCTCATTGCTGGTATATCTATAACAATCTATCGAATTTTTACCAAATTTATCAATTTAGAGGCGTCATAATGTCGGTTCATTATTACGTATTTGGTACCACAGCTAGAGCATGTCTCCAATACTAATGAATATAGGAGCCTGAAAATCGTTTCAATTCGTCTCATTGCTGGTATATCTATAACAATCTATCGAATTTTTACCAAATTTATCAATTTAGAGGCGTCATAATGTCGGTTCATTATTACGTATTTGGTACCACAGCTAGAGCATGTCTCCAATACTAATGAATATAGGAGCCTGAAAATCGTTTCAATTCGTCTCATTGCTGGTATATCTATAACAATCTATCGAATTTTTACCAAATTTATCAATTTAGAGGCGTCATAATGTCGGTTCATTATTACGTATTTGGTACCACAGCTAGAGCATGTCTCCAATACTAATGAATATAGGAGCCTGAAAATCGTTTCAATTCGTCTCATTGCTGGTATATCTATAACAATCTATCGAATTTTTACCAAATTTATGAATTTAGAGGCGTCATAATGTCGGTTCATTATTACGTATTTAGGTACCACAGCTAGAGCATGTCTCCAATACTAATGAATATAGGAGCCTGAAAATCGTTTCAATTCGTCTCATTGCTGGTATATCTATAACAATCTATCGAATTTTTACCAAATTTATCAATTTAGAGGCGTCATAATGTCGGTTCATTATTACGTATTTGGTACCACAGCTAGAGCATGTCTCCAATACTAATGAATATAGGAGCCTGAAAATCGTTTCAATTCGTCTCATTGCTGGTATATCTATAACAATCTATCGAATTTTTACCAAATTTATCAATTTAGAGGCGTCATAATGTCGGTTCATTATTACGTATTTGGTACCACAGCTAGAGCATGTCTCCAATACTAATGAATATAGGAGCCTGAAAATCGTTTCAATTCGTCTCATTGCTGGTATATCTATAACAATCTATCGAATTTTTACCAAATTTATCAATTTAGAGGCGTCATAATGTCGGTTCATTATTACGTATTTGGTACCACAGCTAGAGCATGTCTCCAATACTAATGAATATAGGAGCCTGAAAATCGTTTCAATTCGTCTCATTGCTGGTATATCTATAACAATCTATCGAATTTTTACCAAATTTATCAATTTAGAGGCGTCATAATGTCGGTTCATTATTACGTATTTGGTACCACAGCTAGAGCATGTCTCCAATACTAATGAATATAGGAGCCTGAAAATCGTTTCAATTCGTCTCATTGCTGGTATATCTATAACAATCTATCGAATTTTTACCAAATTTATCAATTTAGAGGCGTCATAATGTCGGTTCATTATTACGTATTTGGTACCACAGCTAGAGCATGTCTCCAATACTAATGAATATAGGAGCCTGAAAATCGTTTCAATTCGTCTCATTGCTGGTATATCTATAACAATCTATCGAATTTTTACCAAATTTATCAATTTAGAGGCGTCATAATGTCGGTTCATTATTACGTATTTGGTACCACAGCTAGAGCATGTCTCCAATACTAATGAATATAGGAGCCTGAAAATCGTTTCAATTCGTCTCATTGCTGGTATATCTATAACAATCTATCGAATTTTTACCAAATTTATCAATTTAGAGGCGTCATAATGTCGGTTCATTATTACGTATTTGGTACCACAGCTAGAGCATGTCTCCAATACTAATGAATATAGGAGCCTGAAAATCGTTTCAATTCGTCTCATTGCTGGTATATCTATAACAATCTATCGAATTTTTACCAAATTTATCAATTTAGAGGCGTCATAATGTCGGTTCATTATTACGTATTTGGTACCACAGCTAGAGCATGTCTCCAATACTAATGAATATAGGAGCCTGAAAATCGTTTCAATTCGTCTCATTGCTGGTATATCTATAACAATCTATCGAATTTTTACCAAATTTATGAATTTAGAGGCGTAATGATGCTGGTTCATTAGTACCTATTAGGTACCACAGCTAGAGCATGTCTCCAATACTAATGAATATAGGAGCCTGAAAATCGTTTCAATTCGTCTCATTGCTGGTATATCTATAACAATCTATCGAATTTTTACCAAATTTATCAATTTAGAGGCGTCATAATGTCGGTTCATTATTACGTATTTGGTACCACAGCTAGAGCATGTCTCCAATACTAATGAATATAGGAGCCTGAAAATCGTTTCAATTCGTCTCATTGCTGGTATATCTATAACAATCTATCGAATTTTTACCAAATTTATCAATTTAGAGGCGTCATAATGTCGGTTCATTATTACGTATTTGGTACCACAGCTAGAGCATGTCTCCAATACTAATGAATATAGGAGCCTGAAAATCGTTTCAATTCGTCTCATTGCTGGTATATCTATAACAATCTATCGAATTTTTACCAAATTTATCAATTTAGAGGCGTCATAATGTCGGTTCATTATTACGTATTTGGTACCACAGCTAGAGCATGTCTCCAATACTAATGAATATAGGAGCCTGAAAATCGTTTCAATTCGTCTCATTGCTGGTATATCTATAACAATCTATCGAATTTTTACCAAATTTATGAATTTAGAGGCGTCATAATGTCGGTTCATTATTACGTATTAGGTACCACAGCTAGAGCATGTCTCCAATACTAATGAATATAGGAGCCTGAAAATCGTTTCAATTCGTCTCATTGCTGGTATATCTATAACAATCTATCGAATTTTTACCAAATTTATCAATTTAGAGGCGTCATAATGTCGGTTCATTATTACGTATTTGGTACCACAGCTAGAGCATGTCTCCAATACTAATGAATATAGGAGCCTGAAAATCGTTTCAATTCGTCTCATTGCTGGTATATCTATAACAATCTATCGAATTTTTACCAAATTTATCAATTTAGAGGCGTCATAATGTCGGTTCATTATTACGTATTTGGTACCACAGCTAGAGCATGTCTCCAATACTAATGAATATAGGAGCCTGAAAATCGTTTCAATTCGTCTCATTGCTGGTATATCTATAACAATCTATCGAATTTTTACCAAATTTATCAATTTAGAGGCGTCATAATGTCGGTTCATTATTACGTATTTGGTACCACAGCTAGAGCATGTCTCCAATACTAATGAATATAGGAGCCTGAAAATCGTTTCAATTCGTCTCATTGCTGGTATATCTATAACAATCTATCGAATTTTTACCAAATTTATGAATTTAGAGGCGTCATAATGTCGGTTCATTAGTACCTATTAGGTACCACAGCTAGAGCATGTCTCCAATACTAATGAATATAGGAGCCTGAAAATCGTTTCAATTCGTCTCATTGCTGGTATATCTATAACAATCTATCGAATTTTTACCAAATTTATCAATTTAGAGGCGTCATAATGTCGGTTCATTATTACGTATTTGGTACCACAGCTAGAGCATGTCTCCAATACTAATGAATATAGGAGCCTGAAAATCGTTTCAATTCGTCTCATTGCTGGTATATCTATAACAATCTATCGAATTTTTACCAAATTTATCAATTTAGAGGCGTCATAATGTCGGTTCATTATTACGTATTTGGTACCACAGCTAGAGCATGTCTCCAATACTAATGAATATAGGAGCCTGAAAATCGTTTCAATTCGTCTCATTGCTGGTATATCTATAACAATCTATCGAATTTTTACCAAATTTATGCAATTTAGAGGCGTCATAATGTCGGTTCATTATTACGTATTAGGTACCACAGCTAGAGCATGTCTCCAATACTAATGAATATAGGAGCCTGAAAATCGTTTCAATTCGTCTCATTGCTGGTATATCTATAACAATCTATCGAATTTTTACCAAATTTATCAATTTAGAGGCGTCATAATGTCGGTTCATTATTACGTATTTGGTACCACAGCTAGAGCATGTCTCCAATACTAATGAATATAGGAGCCTGAAAATCGTTTCAATTCGTCTCATTGCTGGTATATCTATAACAATCTATCGAATTTTTACCAAATTTATCAATTTAGAGGCGTCATAATGTCGGTTCATTATTACGTATTTGGTACCACAGCTAGAGCATGTCTCCAATACTAATGAATATAGGAGCCTGAAAATCGTTTCAATTCGTCTCATTGCTGGTATATCTATAACAATCTATCGAATTTTTACCAAATTTATGAATTTAGAGGCGTCATAATGTCGGTTCATTAGTACCTATTAGGTACCACAGCTAGAGCATGTCTCCAATACTAATGAATATAGGAGCCTGAAAATCGTTTCAATTCGTCTCATTGCTGGTATATCTATAACAATCTATCGAATTTTTACCAAATTTATCAATTTAGAGGCGTCATAATGTCGGTTCATTATTACGTATTTGGTACCACAGCTAGAGCATGTCTCCAATACTAATGAATATAGGAGCCTGAAAATCGTTTCAATTCGTCTCATTGCTGGTATATCTATAACAATCTATCGAATTTTTACCAAATTTATCAATTTAGAGGCGTCATAATGTCGGTTCATTATTACGTATTTGGTACCACAGCTAGAGCATGTCTCCAATACTAATGAATATAGGAGCCTGAAAATCGTTTCAATTCGTCTCATTGCTGGTATATCTATAACAATCTATCGAATTTTTACCAAATTTATCAATTTAGAGGCGTCATAATGTCGGTTCATTATTACGTATTTGGTACCACAGCTAGAGCATGTCTCCAATACTAATGAATATAGGAGCCTGAAAATCGTTTCAATTCGTCTCATTGCTGGTATATCTATAACAATCTATCGAATTTTTACCAAATTTATGAATTTAGAGGCCATAATGATGCCGGTTCATTATTACGTATTTGGTACCACAGCTAGATCATGTCTCCAATACTAATGAATATAGGAGCCTGAAAATCGTTTCAATTCGTCTCATTGCTGGTATATCTATAACAATCTATCGAATTTTTACCAAATTTATCAATTTAGAGGCGTCATAATGTCGGTTCATTATTACGTATTTGGTACCACAGCTAGAGCATGTCTCCAATACTAATGAATATAGGAGCCTGAAAATCGTTTCAATTCGTCTCATTGCTGGTATATCTATAACAATCTATCGAATTTTTACCAAATTTATCAATTTAGAGGCGTCATAATGTCGGTTCATTATTACGTATTTGGTACCACAGCTAGAGCATGTCTCCAATACTAATGAATATAGGAGCCTGAAAATCGTTTCAATTCGTCTCATTGCTGGTATATCTATAACAATCTATCGAATTTTTACCAAATTTATGAATTTAGAGGCGTAATGATGCTGGTTCATTAGTACCTATTAGGTACCACAGCTAGAGCATGTCTCCAATACTAATGAATATAGGAGCCTGAAAATCGTTTCAATTCGTCTCATTGCTGGTATATCTATAACAATCTATCGAATTTTTACCAAATTTATCAATTTAGAGGCGTCATAATGTCGGTTCATTATTACGTATTTGGTACCACAGCTAGAGCATGTCTCCAATACTAATGAATATAGGAGCCTGAAAATCGTTTCAATTCGTCTCATTGCTGGTATATCTATAACAATCTATCGAATTTTTACCAAATTTATCAATTTAGAGGCGTCATAATGTCGGTTCATTATTACGTATTTGGTACCACAGCTAGAGCATGTCTCCAATACTAA
>CM019178.2:48911232-48949957 GCA_009739505.2 Apolygus lucorum | reverse complement strand
ACGATTTTCAGGCTCCTATATTCATTCGTCTTGGAACATGCTACAGCTGTGGTACCAAAATACGTAGATAATGAACCGACATTAGACGCGTCCTAACTAAATTCATAAATTTGGTACAAATTCGATAGATTGTTATAGATTACCATCAATAACGAATTGAGACGAATTGAACGATTTTCAGGCTCTATAGTCATTAGTATTGGAGACATCTCTAGCTGTGGTACCCTAAATACGTAATAATGACCATCATTAGACGCTCTGAATTGATAAATTTGGTAAAAATTGATAGATTGGTTATAGATATACCAGCAAATGAACGATTGACACGATTTCAGGCTCCTATTTCATTATATGGGAGACATGCCTAGCTGTGGTACCTAATAGTACTAATGAACCAGCAACAGTTACGCCTCTAAATTCATAAATTTGGTTAAAAATTCGATGATTGTTATAGAATAACAGCAAATGGAGACGAATTGAAACGATTTTCAGGCTCCTATATTCATTAGTATTGGAGACATGCTCTAGCTGTGGTACCAAATACGTAATAATGAACCGACATTATGACGCCTCTAAATTGATAAATTTGGTAAAAATTCGATAGATTGTTATAGATATACCAGCAATGAGACGAATTGAAACGATTTTCAGGCTCCTATATTCATTAGTATTGGAGACATGCTCTAGCTGTGGTACCAAATACGTAATAATGAACCGACATTATGACGCCTCTAAATTGATAAATTTGGTAAAAATTCGATAGATTGTTATAGATATACCAGCAATGAGACGAATTGAAACGATTTTCAGGCTCCTATATTCATTAGTATTGGAGACATGCTCTAGCTGTGGTACCTAATAGGTACTAATGAACCAGCATCATTACGCCTCTAAATTCATAAATTTGGTAAAAATTCGATAGATTGTTATAGATATACCAGCAATGAGACGAATTGAAACGATTTTCAGGCTCCTATATTCATTAGTATTGGAGACATGCTCTAGCTGTGGTACCAAATACGTAATAATGAACCGACATTATGACGCCTCTAAATTCGATAAATTTGGTAAAAATTCGATAGATTGTTATAGATATACCAGCAATGAGACGAATTGAAACGATTTTCAGGCTCCTATATTCATTAGTATTGGAGACATGCTCTAGCTGTGGTACCAAATACGTAATAATGAACCGACATTATGACGCCTCTAAATTGATAAATTTGGTAAAAATTCGATAGATTGTTATAGATATACCAGCAATGAGACGAATTGAAACGATTTTCAGGCTCCTATATTCATTAGTATTGGAGACATGCTCTAGCTGTGGTACCAAATACGTAATAATGAACCGACATTATGACGCCTCTAAATTGATAAATTTGGTAAAAATTCGATAGATTGTTATAGATATACCAGCAATGAGACGAATTGAAACGATTTTCAGGCTCCTATATTCATTAGTATTGGAGACATGCTCTAGCTGTGGTACCAAATACGTAATAATGAACCGACATTATGACGCCTCTAAATTGATAAATTTGGTAAAAATTCGATAGATTGTTATAGATATACCAGCAATGAGACGAATTGAAACGATTTTCAGGCTCCTATATTCATTAGTATTGGAGACATGCTCTAGCTGTGGTACCAAATACGTAATAATGAACCGACATTATGACGCCTCTAAATTGATAAATTTGGTAAAAATTCGATAGATTGTTATAGATATACCAGCAATGAGACGAATTGAAACGATTTTCAGGCTCCTATATTCATTAGTATTGGAGACATGCTCTAGCTGTGGTACCTAATAGGTACTAATGAACCAGCATCATTACGCCTCTAAATTCATAAATTTGGTAAAAATTCGATAGATTGTTATAGATATACCAGCAATGAGACGAATTGAAACGATTTTCAGGCTCCTATATTCATTAGTATTGGAGACATGCTCTAGCTGTGGTACCAAATACGTAATAATGAACCGACATTATGACGCCTCTAAATTGATAAATTTGGTAAAAATTCGATAGATTGTTATAGATATACCAGCAATGAGACGAATTGAAACGATTTTCAGGCTCCTATATTCATTAGTATTGGAGACATGCTCTAGCTGTGGTACCAAATACGTAATAATGAACCGACATTATGACGCCTCTAAATTCATAAATTTGGTAAAAATTCGATAGATTGTTATAGATATACCAGCAATGAGACGAATTGAAACGATTTTCAGGCTCCTATATTCATTAGTATTGGAGACATGCTCTAGCTGTGGTACCAAATACGTAATAATGAACCGACATTATGACGCCTCTAAATTGATAAATTTGGTAAAAATTCGATAGATTGTTATAGATATACCAGCAATGAGACGAATTGAAACGATTTTCAGGCTCCTATATTCATTAGTATTGGAGACATGCTCTAGCTGTGGTACCAAATACGTAATAATGAACCGACATTATGACGCCTCTAAATTGATAAATTTGGTAAAAATTCGATAGATTGTTATAGATATACCAGCAATGAGACGAATTGAAACGATTTTCAGGCTCCTATATTCATTAGTATTGGAGACATGCTCTAGCTGTGGTACCAAATACGTAATAATGAACCGACATTATGACGCCTCTAAATTGATAAATTTGGTAAAAATTCGATAGATTGTTATAGATATACCAGCAATGAGACGAATTGAAACGATTTTCAGGCTCCTATATTCATTAGTATTGGAGACATGCTCTAGCTGTGGTACCTAATACGGTACTAATGAACCAGACATTATGACGCCTCTAAATTCATAAATTTGGTAAAAATTCGATAGATTGTTATAGATATACCAGCAATGAGACGAATTGAAACGATTTTCAGGCTCCTATATTCATTAGTATTGGAGACATGCTCTAGCTGTGGTACCAAATACGTAATAATGAACCGACATTATGACGCCTCTAAATTGATAAATTTGGTAAAAATTCGATAGATTGTTATAGATATACCAGCAATGAGACGAATTGAAACGATTTTCAGGCTCCTATATTCATTAGTATTGGAGACATGCTCTAGCTGTGGTACCAAATACGTAATAATGAACCGACATTATGACGCCTCTAAATTGATAAATTTGGTAAAAATTCGATAGATTGTTATAGATATACCAGCAATGAGACGAATTGAAACGATTTTCAGGCTCCTATATTCATTAGTATTGGAGACATGCTCTAGCTGTGGTACCAAATACGTAATAATGAACCGACATTATGACGCCTCTAAATTGATAAATTTGGTAAAAATTCGATAGATTGTTATAGATATACCAGCAATGAGACGAATTGAAACGATTTTCAGGCTCCTATATTCATTAGTATTGGAGACATGCTCTAGCTGTGGTACCTAATACGTAATAATGAACCGACATTATGACGCCTCTAAATTGATAAATTTGGTAAAAATTCGATAGATTGTTATAGATATACCAGCAATGAGACGAATTGAAACGATTTTCAGGCTCCTATATTCATTAGTATTGGAGACATGCTCTAGCTGTGGTACCAAATACGTAATAATGAACCGACATTATGACGCCTCTAAATTGATAAATTTGGTAAAAATTCGATAGATTGTTATAGATATACCAGCAATGAGACGAATTGAAACGATTTTCAGGCTCCTATATTCATTAGTATTGGAGACATGCTCTAGCTGTGGTACCAAATACGTAATAATGAACCGACATTATGACGCCTCTAAATTGATAAATTTGGTAAAAATTCGATAGATTGTTATAGATATACCAGCAATGAGACGAATTGAAACGATTTTCAGGCTCCTATATTCATTAGTATTGGAGACATGCTCTAGCTGTGGTACCAAATACGTAATAATGAACCGACATTATGACGCCTCTAAATTGATAAATTTGGTAAAAATTCGATAGATTGTTATAGATATACCAGCAATGAGACGAATTGAAACGATTTTCAGGCTCCTATATTCATTAGTATTGGAGACATGCTCTAGCTGTGGTACCAAATACGTAATAATGAACCGACATTATGACGCCTCTAAATTGATAAATTTGGTAAAAATTCGATAGATTGTTATAGATATACCAGCAATGAGACGAATTGAAACGATTTTCAGGCTCCTATATTCATTAGTATTGGAGACATGCTCTAGCTGTGGTACCAAATACGTAATAATGAACCGACATTATGACGCCTCTAAATTCATAAATTTGGTAAAAATTCGATAGATTGTTATAGATATACCAGCAATGAGACGAATTGAAACGATTTTCAGGCTCCTATATTCATTAGTATTGGAGACATGCTCTAGCTGTGGTACCAAATACGTAATAATGAACCGACATTATGACGCCTCTAAATTGATAAATTTGGTAAAAATTCGATAGATTGTTATAGATATACCAGCAATGAGACGAATTGAAACGATTTTCAGGCTCCTATATTCATTAGTATTGGAGACATGCTCTAGCTGTGGTACCAAATACGTAATAATGAACCGACATTATGACGCCTCTAAATTGATAAATTTGGTAAAAATTCGATAGATTGTTATAGATATACCAGCAATGAGACGAATTGAAACGATTTTCAGGCTCCTATATTCATTAGTATTGGAGACATGCTCTAGCTGTGGTACCTAATAGGTAATAATGAACCAGCATCATTACGCCTCTAAATTCATAAATTTGGTAAAAATTCGATAGATTGTTATAGATATACCAGCAATGAGACGAATTGAAACGATTTTCAGGCTCCTATATTCATTAGTATTGGAGACATGCTCTAGCTGTGGTACCAAATACGTAATAATGAACCGACATTATGACGCCTCTAAATTGATAAATTTGGTAAAAATTCGATAGATTGTTATAGATATACCAGCAATGAGACGAATTGAAACGATTTTCAGGCTCCTATATTCATTAGTATTGGAGACATGCTCTAGCTGTGGTACCAAATACGTAATAATGAACCGACATTTATGAGTATTGGAGACTGCTCTAGCTGTTGGTACCAATACGTAATAATGAACCGACATTATGACGCCTCTAAATTGATAAATTTGGTAAAAATTCGATAGATTGTTATAGATATACCAGCAATGAGACGAATTGAAACGATTTTCAGGCTCCTATATTCATTAGTATTGGAGACATGCTCTAGCTGTGGTACCAAATAAGTAATAATGAACCAGCATCATTACGCCTCTAAATTCATAAATTTGGTAAAAATTCGATAGATTGTTATAGATATACCAGCAATGAGACGAATTGAAACGATTTTCAGGCTCCTATATTCATTAGTATTGGAGACATGCTCTAGCTGTGGTACCTAATACGTAATAATGAACCGACATTATGACGCCTCTAAATTCATAAATTTGGTAAAAATTCGATAGATTGTTATAGATATACCAGCAATGAGACGAATTGAAACGATTTTCAGGCTCCTATATTCATTAGTATTGGAGACATGCTCTAGCTGTGGTACCTAATACGGTACTAATGAACCGACATTATGACGCCTCTAAATTCATAAATTTGGTAAAAATTCGATAGATTGTTATAGATATACCAGCAATGAGACGAATTGAAACGATTTTCAGGCTCCTATATTCATTAGTATTGGAGACATGCTCTAGCTGTGGTACCAAATACGTAATAATGAACCGACATTATGACGCCTCTAAATTGATAAATTTGGTAAAAATTCGATAGATTGTTATAGATATACCAGCAATGAGACGAATTGAAACGATTTTCAGGCTCCTATATTCATTAGTATTGGAGACATGCTCTAGCTGTGGTACCAAATACGTAATAATGAACCGACATTATGACGCCTCTAAATTGATAAATTTGGTAAAAATTCGATAGATTGTTATAGATATACCAGCAATGAGACGAATTGAAACGATTTTCAGGCTCCTATATTCATTAGTATTGGAGACATGCTCTAGCTGTGGTACCAAATACGTAATAATGAACCGACATTATGACGCCTCTAAATTGATAAATTTGGTAAAAATTCGATAGATTGTTATAGATATACCAGCAATGAGACGAATTGAAACGATTTTCAGGCTCCTATATTCATTAGTATTGGAGACATGCTCTAGCTGTGGTACCAAATACGTAATAATGAACCGACATTATGACGCCTCTAAATTGATAAATTTGGTAAAAATTCGATAGATTGTTATAGATATACCAGCAATGAGACGAATTGAAACGATTTTCAGGCTCCTATATTCATTAGTATTGGAGACATGCTCTAGCTGTGGTACCTAATAGGTACTAATGAACCAGCATCATTACGCCTCTAAATTCATAAATTTGGTAAAAATTCGATAGATTGTTATAGATATACCAGCAATGAGACGAATTGAAACGATTTTCAGGCTCCTATATTCATTAGTATTGGAGACATGCTCTAGCTGTGGTACCAAATACGTAATAATGAACCGACATTATGACGCCTCTAAATTGATAAATTTGGTAAAAATTCGATAGATTGTTATAGATATACCAGCAATGAGACGAATTGAAACGATTTTCAGGCTCCTATATTCATTAGTATTGGAGACATGCTCTAGCTGTGGTACCAAATACGTAATAATGAACCGACATTATGACGCCTCTAAATTCATAAATTTGGTAAAAATTCGATAGATTGTTATAGATATACCAGCAATGAGACGAATTGAAACGATTTTCAGGCTCCTATATTCATTAGTATTGGAGACATGCTCTAGCTGTGGTACCAAATACGTAATAATGAACCGACATTATGACGCCTCTAAATTGATAAATTTGGTAAAAATTCGATAGATTGTTATAGATATACCAGCAATGAGACGAATTGAAACGATTTTCAGGCTCCTATATTCATTAGTATTGGAGACATGCTCTAGCTGTGGTACCTAATAGGTACTAATGAACCAGCATCATTACGCCTCTAAATTCATAAATTTGGTAAAAATTCGATAGATTGTTATAGATATACCAGCAATGAGACGAATTGAAACGATTTTCAGGCTCCTATATTCATTAGTATTGGAGACATGCTCTAGCTGTGGTACCAAATACGTAATAATGAACCGACATTATGACGCCTCTAAATTGATAAATTATGTAAAAATTCGATAGATTGTTATAGATATACCAGCAATGAGACGAATTGAAACGAATTTCAGGCTCCTACATTCATTAGTATTGGAGACATGCTCTAGCTGTGGTACCTAATAGGTACTAATGAACCAGCATCATTACGCCTCTAAATTCATAAATTTGGTAAAAATTCGATAGATTGTTATAGATATACCAGCAATGAGACGAATTGAAACGATTTTCAGGCTAATATATTCATTAGTATTGGAGACATGCTCTAGCTGTGGTACCAAATACGTAATAATGAACCGACATTATGATGCCTCTAAATTCATAAATTTGGTAAAAATTCGATAGATTGTTATAGATATACCAGTGTAAGCCTTTAGGCCCCACGCTTGATGGCAGCTGAATTTAAAATGAAGCCAACAAGCGGTGATGGGCGTTTGGGGGTCGTGTTGGTTGATAAAAATCAACGAACACGAGCACCAAACGTTTGCACACGAGTTCGGGGGTTTTGATTTGAAGTTAATTTAGCTGAAATAAAATATCGAAAAAACACTTAGAATTTAAAATGGTAGCAAATGATATTTACCTGTGGCGACAAAGCGTGGCGACGTCGGCGACTGCGTGGCGATCGTCGTACAGCAAGATTTGAAAGCCTGAAGGGCGAAATAAAGATAAAACAGGTACACAAGTGTGTCCTTTTGCCAGAGGGGCTGACGGTTGTCCTGAAGGGACCTAATACCAATTGAGGGGTGTCGTTGCACTCTCCTCTAACCTTTTACTGAACCAGGTATACTCAGAAGAAGAACTACAAAGTACAACTAGCAGGTGGATTTATTAGAAATTAGGAACGGCAAATGACTTCCCCACAAGTGTGGCGATTAGGAGCTGAAGGCTTTCAAATATAGATTTACAAATTACAGTATGGTTTCCAGTTTTCAACAAAGTACATTCAGATTTCAATCTCATTTATCAGTTTCCAAGCATAGGTCATCAATCCAAAAATCAGGTAAGTATTCGTTAAGGTTTGTTCAAATGTTTTCAATCTACTAATGTTCTCAAAATTATCATTTCTCAAATGTTCAATGTTCTCAAATTTACTCAAAGTTGTTTTACTAATGTCTTTTGCTCTTACTCTAGCACAGTTGCATAAATAATTGGCCAATGTATTTATGTTTAAAGGTTCAACACTCACTGTCGGGCCCGAAGGTATCCTTGAATGGGTGTGGCGGCTTGAAGATTTCCGTGGCGATCGGTAGCTCTGGGTCGTGGCGATCGTGGCGGTATAGGGGGGGGGGGTACGGGAGGAAGATTCGTCAGGATGGGGCTAACTCGCTGTCACTGACTTTGAACGCTGCTGGACTGGGTATGAGGTGACCGTCGTTGGCGGGGAGCTCAGGTGGATCCTCCCCCCTCCGCCCCGCCTGAAGATGGTAGTGGGGACGGCTGGTCGAGTGGGGGAGAGACCGTTGGGTCCCTCCCAGCTGAGGGGGGAGGGACGCGCGGGGTGGCGTTCGGCGTCGGTTGTAGTTGTCTCCACCTGAGCTGATGACGTCACCTACGAGGCTGACCGAAGGGGGCTAGTGGTGCCCAGCTCCCGCTTCACTGGAAATTGGGCCCAGAGAGCGAGAGCTCACACCCCCCGCCTCCCTGGGAGCCAGCGTCGTCGGAGATGACACTGGGGATTTCCAGGGGTGCGAAAGGGCGCGCCTTCTTAATGGCCAGCTCGTAGGCGCGCCGGCGACATCCTTTGCAGCTGACTGGTCGTCTCTCGCTGGCTAGGTCCTGACTGCAGGTTGGAAGCGGCTTGCCCTGCCGGTGGTAGCTCTTCATGCGCTGCCAGAATTCCTTGCAGGCTGGACAGCGGAAGCTGAAGAGCTTTTCCACCGGCTTGGTGCAGACGGGGCACGTGGTCTTCGGCTTCCGGCTGATTTTGAGGAGGATGCGCGGGTGCGATGAAGTAGCAGTTTTGCGTCTGCCGAGGCTGGATGGTGCTGCCCGGGATGTGGTAGGCTGGGGTTCAGGTGGTGGCGAACCCGCAGCTGACGAGTCCGAAGGAGCAAAAATGCCAGTCCGACTGCTGGATCTCGATGGAAGGGCTGGGGATGTTGGCAGCGATGCGAATGGTGACGCTCTGGGGAGACGTTTCTCTCAGGTGGTGGGAGAGACAACGGGCTGAAGTTTGGTGATGGGGATGGTGGTTGGTCTGTGGAGGGGGCCAAGTCCCCACAGGCTCCGCAGACCTCGCCGCAGGTGCCTCTGCGGGCGCCTGCGAGGTCGCCTCAGGCGCTGCTGTCCTTGCCGCAGGTGGCTCAGCAACCACCTGTGCTTTGACCCGCTCCACCTCCGCCCAGGCGGCATTGCGGTCCAGCATGAGCAACTGTCGCTCTTCTAGCCAGGTCTCTTGGCGCTTCGCGAGGAGATCTCTTTCTTGGGCGATTCTCTGGTAGGCTGGCATCCATTTGGCAACCTCGAGAACAGACAGAAGCGCCGCCTTGCCATTGATGTTTCTTACCGTTGGAGTATCGCCACACATGGTGAAACGGACCAGGTTGGTAAGGGTCTCCAGGGAAGGGAAGGGGTTAGCGACGGGTTCCTTGGTCTTCACGAATCCTTCTGGGAGTTTCTTGAAGTCTTCGGTTGCTAGCTCCGCACGCTTCCTCATGAGGAGCACCGCCGGGTCGGGCGATTTCGCGCCTCCTTCTAAAACCCAATCTTCCACCTGCTGCTGTGCCATAGCCTATAACAATCGGAAACAAAAACCCTATTGTGACATCCTGATCTAGGAAAAGTGACTTCAAGATTCTACGTACTTCATCTACTTCAATTTTCCTAGCTGGCCATAATTCAGGACAACTGGCAGAGATAAGGTTTGGTTGATCTGAAGGATCCAAGTGTAATGTTGTGATCTGAAGGATCCAAGTGAAATGTTGTGATCTGAAGGATCCAAGTGTCGTGTTATGTCCTAATGTGTGTGTGTATGTTTCGTACATGTCTCCCTATTAGTCAGTTAGTTAGTCTTTTTCCCTAAGTGGAGTTGTCGATAATCGATCGAAGCATCTCGTTTTCGGAACGGGTAGCGAGAGGTCGATTCATTGGCGTCTCCACGGGATTTCTTTGGTGGTGGATTTTCTTCAGCTTCTTCAAACTCGTCTGCGGACGATTCGGAAACGGTGGATGGTTCAGGTAAGTCGACTACTGGGATGTCCACTGGACTTCTTGGTTGTTGTTCATCGTGGCGACTTTCGTTGCGATCGGTGTGGCGGTCGCTGTGGCGGTCGGTGTGGCGATCGTCGTGGCGATCGATCTCGTCCCGCAACGTCTCGTCCCCGAGGTGAGTACTTCCTTCTTGCGTTTCTTGTTCGGCGTAGCGATCAAATTGGTGATCCGCATCAGCCGTCCTTTGTGTGTCCGAAGGGGAACTTAGTCGGGTCGATGCCTCGTTTTGGGGTGTCCTCGATGAATTCCCTTTTTGGCTGGTGATAGGTGGAATCATGGTGGTGGTTTTTGCCGTGGTCGACCATCCATACTCTTCAATAAACTCTTCTCTTTCTGTTTCAGGTGTCATCTCTTCCTGGTGTGTCGATGTCGTGGCGCCATGCGTGTCGGGTCTGATCCGTTCGGGGTCAATGAAGACTTCGTCCGGAACACCTAACTCGAATGCAGGCTTCAAACGGTTGATGTGGACAGTCTGGCGGCGGATGTCCGGTAAGTCTCTTATCTCGTACGTTACATCCGAGTACTTTTTCACGACTATCCAGGGTCCGCTCCAGGGACTCCAAAATTTCTTAACAACCCCTGGGGGTGCTTGCATGTCTTTGAGGTACACGGCGTCACCGCCTTCGAATGAGCGTAGCGTTCGACGGTTATTGATGGCGTCGCTTCGTTTTCGCCACGCTTCATGAAGGCTCTGTTGAGTGGCTTCTCTGGCTATTCTCAGATTTTTCAGTGTGGTGGATTCGTCTGGACGTGGTTTCAGGCTTTGTAGCGACTCGTTCGGTAACCGGAGTTCTCGGCCGAAGGTCAAGAAGTTCGGACTGAACCCTGTGCTCTTGTGTGGGGTCGCGCGGTAAGCCGCGAGTGCAACGGGTAACATGCTTCTCCCAATCCTTCGTTCTTTTCGAGATTTTAGCGATGATATTGGCGAGGGTACGGTGAAATCTCTCGCAGACGCCGTTGCTCTCGGGGTGATATGCCGTTGTGAAAATCTGTCTGATACCCCACTGATCACACAGCGCCCTGGTTGATCCGGCCGTAAAAGCGGTTCCGCGGTCCGAGACCAACCGTTCCGGAACGCCATGAGTGGGTATGTATTTTCTTGCGAGATTTCGTGCTACTGTCGTGGCGGTGCAATCCGTGGTGATATACGCTTCCGCATATTTTGTGAAATGGTCTATGACCGTCATCAGATATTTTGTAGTTTTTCCTCCCGCAATCGGTCCGACAAAATCAATCCCAACGATTTGTCCGGGGCGCTCGGGGAGTAAAGGTTTCTGGATTGGATTTCGGAGACCGGGCGGGGTGTTGCGTCGTGAACACGTTTCGCATCGTTGTATGTTTTCGCGAACGTCTTTAGCTAACCCAGGCCAAGTTCCGAGTTTCCGTACTATCTTTTCCGTCACCTCCGCTCCGGGATGTCCGGCCCATTCATTTTTGTGACATCTATCGATGAGCCATTCCCGAAGTGAGGAGGGAATGAGCGGCACCCATTCATGTTGTCCGTCGTATCGAACGCGTGTCTCCCATACGCCGTTGGTTTTGCGTAAGTCCTCTCTGTGGCGGTCTAAAGTGATCGATTGGATCCAATTGTCGAGGTCTTGAGCGGCGATCATAAGCTCTCGCGGAAACTCGAGAGTAACTACAGCTATGTCTCCGCGGCTCAATCCGTCGGCATGACCCATTTGTGTTCCTGGTCGGTAGCGGGGTGTGAAGTCATACTCCGCTAATCTGAGTACCCATCGTCCGATGCGCGAAGTCGGGTCACGGAGGTGCATAGCGGCGGTGAGGGCCATATGGTCGGTTTGGAGTTCGAAGGTCTGTCCGAGAAGATATTCCTGGAAGTGTCGAACCGCCCAAACGACCGCTAGGAGCTCCCGTTCGGTGACCGAGTACCTGGTTTCGGCCGGGTTTAATTTGCGACTCGCATACGCCACGGGCCTCTCTTCCCCATTAAAGCTTTGTGAGAGGACGGCTCCCAAGGCGAAGCCGGATGCATCGGTTGCGAGGATAAACGGTTTAGTCAGGTCAGGATAGGCGAGTATGGGTTCGCTGGTCAACTTTTCTTTGAGGTCATCGAACGCTGTTTGTTGTCGGGTCGTCCACTCAAAAGGCTGGGTTTTTCTTCAACAACTCGGTCAAGGGCACCACGATTTCCGAAAAGTTCGGAATGAACCGTCGGTAGAAACTGGCGAGACCTAAAAAGGACTGAAGTTTTACCACGGAGGTCGGTACGGGGAATTCCTTGATCGCTTTTGTCTTCTCCGGCTCAGTGAGGATCCCTTCTGTTGTTATTCGATGTCCCAAAAAGCGAACTTCATTTTTGAGGAATTCGCACTTCGCGAGGTTGACTTGAAGTCGAGCCTCGGACAATCGATCGAAAACTTGTGCGAGTTTCTCAAGATGCTCTTCTCGTGTGGCTGAGAACACAATTACATCATCCAAATATACAAGACAATTGTTTCCCAGAATTCCGTCTAATGCGTCGTTCATTACGCGCTGAAATGTGGCGGGAGCGTTTTTGAGCCCGAAGGGCATCTTCTCGTAATGGAAATGTCTTCCGAGGACCGAAAAAGCAGTTTTTTCCTTGGAATCAGCGTGGACCGGGATCTGATGGTAACCCGCGATGAGATCGATTGTTGAAAACCATTTACATTGTCCGAGCATTGCGAGCGTCTCCTGCAAACGTGGGAGGGGGTAAGCGTCTCCTTTGGTTATCTTGTTCAATTGACGAAAGTCGGTACAAAATCTCCAAAGCTGCTTTTCCCCCGGCGGCGTCTTCTTTTTTACTAATAAGACGGGCGCGCACCACGGGCTGGTAGATGGGCTAATCACTCCGGATTCCAACATATCCTTGATCTGCGTTTCGACTACCTCCCGGAGCGCGTGAGGAACGGGGTAAGGTTTTTGTTGAGTCACGGTAGGTTGGGTGAGAATAATCTCGTGGGACACGTTGAGGTTGCATCCCGCCCCCGTCGGTGGCTTAAACAAGTCCCGGTAGGTATTCAACAATTCCTTCGTTGGCTCAGCGTCCGGTGTAGTTAAATGTTGCAATTTTTGTTCAAGGACGGTCTCAAATTGTGGTAAAGGCGGATCCCATTGATCGGTCGGAACTTCTCCCCATTCTTCCTCATCCGACGTTTCTTGAAGAGAATTAATCACGCCCTCTTTTTCATCATTTTGAACAATGGGTGGATCGTTTCTTGGGCGTTTTCGCTCGGGTGGGTTCATCTCGCGTAATATCATATCCAGATGTTGATCAATTGCAGGTTCAATCTGGGAGGTTGTTGAAATTTCCGAAAATTTAATTTCATTTTTATTTTCAGGTGTGGCGAGGACCGTGTCGAATGTGGCGATGGTATGCTCATTTGGTGTGGCGACGACCATATCGGGTGTGGCGATGACCATGGCGACATTGGTATTCGTGTGTCGATCAGGTGTGGCGACGACCGTGTTCGGTGTGGCGATGACCACATCTGGTGTGGCGACAACCACCCCCGGTGTGGCGATGGTATGCCGAGTCGGTGTGCCGATGATCTCATTCATCATGGTGTCGGTGTGCCGATTTGGTGTGCCGATATCTGTGTCAGTTGTGGCGTTGGTGTGCCGATATGGTGTGTCGACGACCCTATTTACAAATAAATCGGGCGTCGTGGCGGTCAGATGGTTTACTGTGGCGGTGGACTCGTCGATGGCACGTACCGCTCGATCAACGGCCGCGTCGATGTACCGATCAAGTGATGAGTCGTCAAACGTATCGGAACTCGTACCGGAACGTGGGTGGACGGTCGGTAGCGGCGTGGCGACGCATTCTGCATCGCGTACTACTCCCGGTATCTCGAAACGGACTCTTCTGGCTTCTTCCGTATCGCGTTCCTCCTCGTTCGGTGCGGAAGCCGAATCCAATTTTTCGTGGCGAGTCGCATGATTGTACAAATCGGCGGGTGTGTCGATTGGTGTGGTGACTCCTCGGAAATGTCTACTCCAAAATTTCATTCCACCGGATCCGCTGCTGTTGTTAGCGGAGGTCGTAGGTGTGCTCGTCGCGCCGGTACGTGTGTCGAGAACAGAGGTGTCGCGTTCTACGACGTTGAGTGTGGCTGTTGCCGCCGAAAGGGTACTAGGGAGAGGTGTGCTTGTGTCGCGATTGTGAATACGATCATCAAGCAACCCGGTTTCCCGCCCCTCCGGCCGCAACACCACACCCACACTGTACAGCTCATCTAGCATCTCGACGGGCGTAAAAGGTCTTATTTTCCCTTCCGGTGTGTGGTACTTCATATTCGGTCCCGTGGTGAAAGTAATCGGTACTCTTCTTAGCACATCTAATCCCAACAAATCGAGTGTGGCGCATTTACGTGCGAACACCAAAAAAGTATGCTCGAACGTGCACCCACCGATACGTGTTACGAGATGTTGTTCTCCCGAGAAATGCAAGGGCATCCCGTCCGCGCCCCACGCGACAGCTCGTGTCGGGTACAATTTTATTCCCTTGACGGGAGTTGATAAAACCGAAAGTGCGGCGCCCGTGTCGACAATCATGTCTCTTTCCTCGGGGCCCAAACCTACGGTAATTTTCAGGGTGCGTGACATCGGGGCTTCAACTGCGGGGATGTGGTCCTCTTCTGCGGGTTTCTTGTACCGAGCTATCTCCATCGTGTGTGCGGGGGCCGCTATTGGTTGCGAAACAGGGAGTAAACGCTTCTTCTTATAACAATCGGCCTCTAGGTGTTCTCTCATACCACAAAAGTCGCAAAAAATGGTCTTCTGCGGACTAAATGGGCAATTCACGGGGAAATGCGCGCGGTCGGCACAAAACATACAAGGATAGCGCGGGCTTGGCTTCTCCTCGTTTCGTGGCTCGCTTGGCTTCTCCCGGCGATAGTCCTCTTCTTTGTGGCGATTGTGTCGTGGTGTATGGTCATCTTTACGAGGGCATCGTGCTGCGAAATGATCGTGGCTTCCGCAGCTATAACATCGACGGTCGTTCGTGACGGCCGCGAGGTCCCATCTTTCCTCTATGTCGGTGGTATCGTCAAGTGTCTCTTCAAGTTCCTCTGCCTTACTCAACGCATCTTGAATATTTCGTGGTCGGTTGGTTATCAATAGGGCACTCATGTTCTTACCCACTTAGGCAAAAGGAAATCTGTACGCGTGTGTTCAGTTGTGTGTCGGTAGTAGTTAGGTCTATTGAGAAAATCAGCTTCTCGTGGCGATTATGGCGATCAAAAAAATATATGAGGCTGCGTTGCGTCACTTTTCCTAGGAATACAATAAACGGATGCACATCCTACCTAATTGTATACCTGGTCAGTTTTTGTGTTTTCGATAGACTCTACTTTTAAATTTTTAGAACTCGTGGCGAAACAAGACCTACTATTTTAGCGAATTTTCAAAGAAAATGAAGCTATTGCAATGGCCTCAAAATTTTTAGAATCGACTTTTTCGAAAAATTTTCACACTGAAATCCGTTTTGGAACATTCTGAAACGATCCCTGAAGTTTTTCCAAAAATCATATGTATATATATATATATATGTGTCATTCCGGACGATAACTTGAGTAATTGTTTAAAAATTTTTTTTTAGTTTTTGCCAAAATGTTTGTAACAACAAACCATAGGTCAAGTTCGTTAACCAGCAATTTTGGACAATCCAAAGTGGTCCAAAATTCAAAACACTCCAAAAAAATGGGGTTTTCCCGTTTTTTGAGGTTTTTACATTGAAAATCATGGTAATTTATGGTATATTCGGATTCAGCACAAAATTTCTGATATGAATGCTTTTTTCAAAAATCAAAATTGTCCAAAATTAAGAAAAGTTTGTAGCTATATATATATATATTGAATACGTGCGTATATTTGTTGTAACCAGAAATGCAGTAGCCGTGTGGGTACTCTATGAGTTCGTAGAGACGACTAGAACATGAATATGGACTCCTAAGATCTTCAAAGCATACCCAGCAATAATTTGCAGCATGTTATTAGCGAATTTTCAAAGAAAATGAAGCTATTGCAATGGCCTCAAAATTTTTAGAATCGACTTTTTCGAAAAATTTTCACACTGAAATCCGTTTTGGAACATTCTGAAACGATCCCTGAAGTTTTTCCAAAAATCATATGTATATATATATATATATATGTGTCATTCCGGACGATAACTTGAGTAATTGTTTAAAAATTTTTTTTTAGTTTTTGCCAAAATGTTTGTAACAACAAACCATAGGTCAAGTTCGTTAACCAGCAATTTTGGACAATCCAAAGTGGTCCAAAATTCAAAAAAAACTCCAAAAAAATGGGTTTTTCCCGTTTTTTGAGGTTTTTACATTGAAAATCATGGTAATTTATGGTATATTCGGATTCAGCACAAAATTTCTGATATGAATGCTTTTTCAAAAATCAAAATTGTCCAAAATTAAGAAAAGTTTGTAGCTATATATATATATATTGAATACGTGCGTATATTTGTTGTAACCAGAAATGCAGTAGCCGTGTGGGTACTCTATGAGTTCGTAGAGACGACTAGAACATGAATATGGACTCCTAAGATCTTCAAAGCATACCCAGCAATAATTTGCAGCATGTTATTAGCGAATTTTCAAAGAAAATGAAGCTATTGCAATGGCCTCAAAATTTTTAGAATCGACTTTTTCGAAAAATTTTCACACTGAAATCCGTTTTGGAACATTCTGAAACGATCCCTGAAGTTTTTCCAAAAATCATATGTATATATATATATATATATATATGCATATCGCGTGCATCTGGCGTCCGCCCTACATAAAGTTGCATTCAAAGTGGCGTCCGGTGCAAAGTGGCGTCCGTATACGGACGTCATTTTACACAACAGGCTCATCTTGTACAGAATGATTCATTGAGGCGCCTCCCCCTTTTTTAGGAGGACGTCATTTTGACGGTTTTCTTCAGCAAACGTATAGATTTAGTGCACGCAATTTCCGCTAGGACGCTGCGCACGTTTCGTATATGATTTGCAAAAGTTAAACTTTACACGAAGCGGTGGAAGTGGCGTCCAGGTTGCAATCCCCGGTTCGCCCACTCCAGCAGCCATCGAACTAAAACACCTGGAACGCCGTTTCAGCGTCCTCAATTCCTGATGATTTTCACGTACAACCAATCGTTCCTAGGGAAAACTAACTTCCTCATTTTCCACCCCACAAAAATCGTTCACCACTCATTGGAAAGCTCTCAATTTATTAAACATAAGGCATAATATGTCTCTCGTGGTTGAGTACTTGTACGAAAGCGGTATCCACCGTTTGTGTTTTAGTAAGAAGCTTTTTCATTTGGTTGCTAATTTTTTACTTCTGAATGGTTTTTCACGAACCTACCTCAACACCAAAAACCGCGCAAAAATCTTAGCTTTATAATATTTGAAGTTGAAAAATATTCAACAATATTGAATTTCGGGATAAAAGCGTCCTAGCAACGTAAATTTCCGAAATCAAGTTCCCTATTTCTTCGAATCGAGTGTGAAGCTTTTATGTATTCTAAATAAACTTGATTGTTATTGTGATTGATCGTGTAGTTAAGTAGTAGGTAGGTAGTAACGATGGTTGGTTTACGTTTCAAAGTACGTAGAATCCGAAAATCGAACTTAAAAAAACCGACCATCCGCGGCATTTTTTGATTTATTATTTTCAATAATGAATCATTGGAATCGACAAACAGAAAAAATTTCAACCCTCCTCAAAATTTGATGTTTAACGTTTCAAGGTAACGTAGAAACCGAAAATCGAATAAACAATTTTCCGTCCGTCCGCCATACGCGGCACTTTTCTTACCAACCATGGACTGATTTGGTTGAAATTTGGTATATGGGCTCCATTGGGGGTCTAATTGTGTCTCGAAGTTTTTCATTGATATCGTTACTTTTAAGGAGTAAAAGTTAAGGGTTGACATTTTCAAAAGTAAGCTAGCTCGGGAACTCTCGAAACAAAGGTATTGTTTTTTCACCAATTGAAGATAGTATTGAATTTTTAGAAATATTAGAGACCACGTGGAGCTTTGTAGGACAAACCGTTCGCTCCCTACGAGAACTTGAGGGGTTTCCTTCGTTTTATAACAGAAACTCCTGTAAGGAACTCTATTTTTCGAATCGAGTGTGAAGAGTTTATTTCTTCCGAATAAACTTGATTGAGAAGGTGTGAAGGTAATTATGTAGTAGGTACCTACCTACTTTTGTTACTTACCAACCATAGGTACTTGCTACCTAGCAAGTACCTATGGTTGGTGAGTAACAAATTAAAAAAAAAATAGTGAAAATGGCAAAGTTGTGATCCCTGCAGACGAGTGAAAAAAAAAACTTTTTTCTTGGAATTTTTTAAAGAATATTTTTCTTAGAACTTATTTAAAAATAAGTCAATGTGTTTCTCTGCGTTACAAACATCTGAACTCTACCATAAGAAAAAATTATATCAGTCACATGAATAGGGTGCTGTTCCAGGACGTAAACGTCGTGCTAACAATGATACAACAATACTGAAGACTAGCTTGGCCATTTTCTCCACCTCCATTTAAGTACACAGGACTAGTCAGAAACCTACCAAAAATCTTAAATTGATGGAAAAACAATACCTTTCTAAAAAACTTCTTTGAGATAGAGCGTTTTCAAAATTTCAACCCTTAGAAGTGACCTACAGCAACCAAAATCTTCGGCGCACAACTAGACCCTAAAAGGCCCCTATACCAAATTTCATCAAAATCGGTCAATGCTGGGTGACGAAAGAGCCGAGTACGGCGGACGGACGGCCTAATTTTTATTCGATTTTTGAATTCCACCTACCTTGAAACGTAAACCAACAAATTTTGAGGGGGGTTAATTTTTTTCTTGGTCGTTTCCAAAGGTTTGTTATTGAAAATAATTAACCAAAAAAAAAGGCGAAAAACTCGGGGATTGAAAATAATGTGGGAGCCAGACGAGTAAAGATGTGATAATGAGAGAGGCGCAAACCTCAGAGGTAGAAGTTCAGCAATCCCCGTTCGTAGGAGGTTGATCCATAGCGCGGAAAATTCAAGTTGGGCGGGAATTACAAATTTCGTCCACTGGCCACCGTCCATGTTAGGATGACATGACGAGTTTGGTATCAATTCCTGTGTAATTTTTCACGCTGAATCCGTTAGTGATACTTACAAATGATTTTGACGGCTAGAAAGTGGATTTTTTGAAGAAGACCTCCATTCGTAGATATGGTAGTGAGTATAAAGTAACACCTTTCTTTTATTATTTTTCTGTATAGATCATTCGTCTGCAAAGATCACAATTTTACCATTGTAACTCTTTTTACCTGCTACATAATTACCTTCACACCTTCAAAATCAAGTTTTTGGAAGAAATAAACGCTTTGCATTCGATTCGAAAAATAGGGTCCTTCGTATGGAAATTTGATTACTGGTTGCTACGGAAGCAAAACTGAATACAACTCGAAGAAACGAACAGCGATCGCATTTTGGTCAGATAATAATATTATTTGATAATAGTATTAATTATTAAATTAAATTAAATTAAATTAATATTAAATAATAATAATAATATTAATAAATATTATTTGAACGCGATTAGACCTCTTTGGTGATTCACACTCGTGATTTTGTTTTATCGAAGGAAAAACCTTAAGGTCTCGTAGGGAGCTAACGGTTTGTGCTGCAGAGCTCCGCATGGTCTCTAAAATTTTAAAAATTCTATGCTATCTTAAATTGATGGAAAAACAATACCTTTATATCGATTTTTTTGAGCTAGGGCGTTTTCAAAATGTCAACCCTTATTTTTCATCCCTTAGAAGTGAAGAAACCATGCTTACTATTGGCTGGGGCGTTAGTGATTATTCGGTTAGGAAGATTATTCGGTATTGAGAATAAAATTTGAAAAAAAAAATGCTCTCCTGTAAAATTCTATTTTTTGTACTTACCTGGTTTTTCCCCACCACCAGCCAATTCATTGACCTGGAGAAGATGGGATTTTGGCAGAACTGTTGAAGAATGGACGAGAAAAATTGGAAAAATCATTGCACTCCCCGCATGTGTGTACTAGTAAAATTCGTAAATTGGTACTACGAATCCCATCATGCTCGTACATTCTTATTACAGGATCTAATTCCAAATTCGAATAATATGGAAACAATATTTTATTGATGTTAGGAAGCTATGTGCTACGCCCACAAAGGTAGTAAAATACGTAAATTGATACTACAAACCCCATCCTGCTCGTACATTTGTATTACAGGATCTAATTCCAGATTCGAAGAATGTGGAAACAATATTTTATTGATGTTGGGAAGCAATGTGCTACCCCCACAAAGGTAGTAAAATACGTAAATTGGTACTACGAACCCCATCCTGCTCGTACATTTGTATTACAGGATCTAATTCCAGATTCGAAGAATGTGGAAACAATATTTTATTGATGTTGGGAAGCTATGTGCTACGCCCACAAAGGTAGTGAAATACGTAAATAGGTACTACAAACCCCATCCTGCTCGTACATTTGTATTACAGGATCTAATTCCAGATTCGAAGAATGTGGAAACAATATTTTATTGATGTTGGGAAGCTGTGTGCTACGCCCACAAAGGTAGTGAAATACGTAAATAGGTACTACAAACCCCATCCTGCTAGTACATTTATATTACAAGATCTAATTCCAGATTCGAATGATATGGAAACAATATTTTATTGACGTTAGGAAGCTATGTGCGACGCCCACAAAGGTAGTAAATACGTAAATTGGTACTACGAACCCCATCCTGCTGTACATTTTTATTACAGGATCTAATTCCAGATTCTAATAATCTGGGAAGAATATTTTATTGATTTTATTAATAACAACTTATTAAACAACTTGTGAGGGGGGGTTCTTTTCTACTTCTCTTTTGCTTCCTCACTACCGAAGGTTGGGAAGCTTTGTATTCGTGAAAGAAGTGAAAAAAAAACTCGGCGCTTTGCGCCTCGGCGGGGGGCTCCGCCCCCCTGCACCCCCCGGATTATTTCTTTTTCCATACTCTGTATGAAATCATAGGAACACAGAATGTGTTTTTGCGATGCTAGTCATCCGTTAAATAAAAAACAACAATAATAAATGTGGAGTCTTTGGCAATAATAAAATAAATAATTGTTAGACATTTAATTTGGTCTAAAACCCTATAAATGTTATATAAATAAATATGTAACTACAAGAAAAATACTATATAAATTGAGAGCTTTCCAACGAATGGTGAACAATTTCTGTGCAATGAACACTGCGGGAGTTCTATTTCCTTACCAACGGCTTGGTTGCACGTGAAAATCATCATAAAAGGCGCGTAACGGTTTTTTCTGTCGCTTTTTCGTGACGATTTTTTTCGGTAGGTCATCGCAAAAACACATTCTGTGTTAAAATTTCCTCCAAAATCAAAATTTCCACTTGCTTTTTGCGTTTTAGAGCTTCCCGAACAATTTTGGTTCCGTGTCTGTCTGTCTGTCGGTCTGTCTGTGGTCAATCCTTGTCCCGGGCAAAACTATACTAACCTGTGGTCCGATTTTGATGAAATTTTCAGGGATTGTGCGGGTTAGGTCCTAGACGGTCCCCTATCAATTTCAGCACCTTCGGACGAATAGGAGCGAGTGCGCATGCGCAAACGTGAATTTCCTGGAACCTCGGTTTCTCGGTTTCTAATGAACCGATTTTGCTCAAATTTGGAGGTTAGTTAGGGACTAACTTCTGAGAGACACCCTATAAGTTTCAATCAAATTGGTCAAGCAATAGCCGCTGCGCATGCGCGAACTTTAAATTTATTGTTACAACCAAAACTCCCCAACTATTCAACCAATTTCGACGAAATTTTAAGGGATTGTGTGGGTTAGGTCCTAGACGGTGGTTTATACCTACACTCTTTCGTTCTTTTATTTCAGTGGTTTATATACCACAACTATTTACAACACTATTAAAACATTAATACCTGCAACCCTATCCCGCATATTATCGCCAATATTTTGGTATTCAATAACTCTTTGAATCATAATTTTTTCGCCAACTGATTCTATTCGTCCATGTTACAATGAGTGAGGAAGCTATACTGCCCACCCAACTTGGCAGACGTTTTTTTCTATAGTGATACATTTTGCGAACCATATAGAACCATTAATTATGGATCAATGTCCCTCCCTCATTATTAAACTTCCTGGTCCTTAGGAAGGGAAGTGGGGCCTAATAAACTCGGCCCGATTTTATTTCCTATGTATGATTTTTTCTCTTGAAAATTATATTTTCCCCATTTCTCTCTTATTGGTCCTTTTTGGCAATTACCCATTATTTTTCATGTAAACAACTTGTGAGGGGGGGTTCTTTTCTACTTCTCTTCTACTTTTCTATATTGACACATTTTGCGAAACGTTCTGAGATTGAATTGGGTGAGTTCACCAATTTGGCATTCTCCCACACCCTTGAAAACGGCTGGTTCCAGCCCTCAACTCTGCGGCGCCTTGCCAGCGCTATTCACACTGCAGCGGAATTGACGTCCAGTAAGCTCGAGCTTACTGGACGTCAATTCAGCTGCTGTGTGAACGGAAGCCACTATGCGTTCATATGTACAGCGTATATGTGAAGAACTGTATATGTCATCAGCAAGCGAAATGTGAATATCTGAGTCGGTTAACAAGTATCTCGGCCTTAATTAATGTTGGAATTTCAAAATTTTGTTAAAATGACCACTCCTTCAGGGGGACGTCACTTTACCACAACTATGATACGGACGTCATTTTGTACCAAGATGTAAATATATATATATATATATATATATATATATATATATATATATATATATATATATATATATATGTCATTCCGGACGATAACTTGAGTAATTGTTTAAAAATTTTTTTTTTAGTTTTTGCCAAAATGTTTGTAACAACAAACCATAGGTCAAGTTCGTTAACCAGCAATTTTGGACAATCCAAAGTGGTCCAAAATTCAAAAAAACTCCAAAAAATGGGTTTTTCCCGTTTTTTGAGGTTTTTACATTGAAAATCATGGTAATTTATGGTATATTCGGATTCAGCACAAAATTTCTGATATGAATGCTTTTTTCAAAAATGAAAATTGTCCAAAATTAAGAAAAGTTTGTAGCTATATATATATATAATGAATACGTGCGTATATTTGTTGTAACCAGAAATGCAGTAGCCGTGTGGGTACTCTATGAGTTCGTAGAGACGACTAGAACATGAATATGGACTCCTAAGATCTTCAAAGCATACCCAGCAATAATTTGCAGCGTGTTATTAGCGAATTTTCAAAGAAAATGAAGCTATTGCAATGGCCTCAAAATTTTTAGAATCGACTTTTTCGAAAAATTTTCACACTGAAATCCGTTTTGGAACATTCTGAAACGATCCCTGAAGTTTTTCCAAAAATCATATGTATATATATATATATATATATATGTGTCATTCCGGACGATAACTTGAGTAATTGTTTAAAAATTTTTTTTTAGTTTTTGCCAAAATGTTTGTAACAACAAACCATAGGTCAAGTTCGTTAACCAGCAATTTTGGACAATCCAAAGTGGTCCAAAATTCAAAAAAACTCCAAAAAAATGGGTTTTTCCCGTTTTTTGAGGTTTTTACATTGAAAATCATGGTAATTTATGGTATATTCGGATTCAGCACAAAATTTCTGATATGAATGCTTTTTTCAAAAATGAAAATTGTCCAAAATTAAGAAAAGTTTGTAGCTATATATATATATAATGAATACGTGCGTATATTTGTTGTAACCAGAAATGCAGTAGCCGTGTGGGTACTCTATGAGTTCGTAGAGACGACTAGAACATGAATATGGACTCCTAAGATCTTCAAAGCATACCCAGCAATAATTTGCAGCGTGTTATTAGCGAATTTTCAAAGAAAATGAAGCTATTGCAATGGCCTCAAAATTTTTAGAATCGACTTTTTCGAAAAATTTTCACACTGAAATCCGTTTTGGAACATTCTGAAACGATCCCTGAAGTTTTTCCAAAAATCATATGTATATATATATATATATATATGTGTCATTCCGGACGATAACTTGAGTAATTGTTTAAAAATTTTTTTTTAGTTTTTGCCAAAATGTTTGTAACAACAAACCATAGGTCAAGTTCGTTAACCAGCAATTTTGGACAATCCAAAGTGGTCCAAAATTCAAAAAAACTCCAAAAAAATGGGTTTTTCCCGTTTTTTGAGGTTTTTACATTGAAAATCATGGTAATTTATGGTATATTCGGATTCAGCACAAAATTTCTGATATGAATGCTTTTTTCAAAAATGAAAATTGTCCAAAATTAAGAAAAGTTTGTAGCTATATATATATATAATGAATACGTGCGTATATTTGTTGTAACCAGAAATGCAGTAGCCGTGTGGGTACTCTATGAGTTCGTAGAGACGACTAGAACATGAATATGGACTCCTAAGATCTTCAAAGCATACCCAGCAATAATTTGCAGCGTGTTATTAGCGAATTTTCAAAGAAAATGAAGCTATTGCAATGGCCTCAAAATTTTTAGAATCGACTTTTTCGAAAAATTTTCACACTGAAATCCGTTTTGGAACATTCTGAAACGATCCCTGAAGTTTTTCCAAAAATCATATGTATATATATATATATATATATATATGTGTCATTCCGGACGATAACTTGAGTAATTGTTTAAAAATTTTTTTTTAGTTTTTGCCAAAATGTTTGTAACAACAAACCATAGGTCAAGTTCGTTAACCAGCAATTTTGGACAATCCAAAGTGGTCCAAAATTCAAAAAAACTCCAAAAAAATGGGTTTTTCCCGTTTTTTGAGGTTTTTACATTGAAAATCATGGTAATTTATGGTATATTCGGATTCAGCACAAAATTTCTGATATGAATGCTTTTTTCAAAAATGAAAATTGTCCAAAATTAAGAAAAGTTTGTAGCTATATATATATATAATGAATACGTGCGTATATTTGTTGTAACCAGAAATGCAGTAGCCGTGTGGGTACTCTATGAGTTCGTAGAGACGACTAGAACATGAATATGGACTCCTAAGATCTTCAAAGCATACCCAGCAATAATTTGCAGCGTGTTATTAGCGAATTTTCAAAGAAAATGAAGCTATTGCAATGGCCTCAAAATTTTTAGAATCGACTTTTTCGAAAAATTTTCACACTGAAATCCGTTTTGGAACATTCTGAAACGATCCCTGAAGTTTTTCCAAAAATCATATGTATATATATATATATATATATATGTGTCATTCCGGACGATAACTTGAGTAATTGTTTAAAAATTTTTTTTTAGTTTTTGCCAAAATGTTTGTAACAACAAACCATAGGTCAAGTTCGTTAACCAGCAATTTTGGACAATCCAAAGTGGTCCAAAATTCAAAAAAACTCCAAAAAAATGGGTTTTTCCCGTTTTTTGAGGTTTTTACATTGAAAATCATGGTAATTTATGGTATATTCGGATTCAGCACAAAATTTCTGATATGAATGCTTTTTTCAAAAATGAAAATTGTCCAAAATTAAGAAAAGTTTGTAGCTATATATATATATAATGAATACGTGCGTATATTTGTTGTAACCAGAAATGCAGTAGCCGTGTGGGTACTCTATGAGTTCGTAGAGACGACTAGAACATGAATATGGACTCCTAAGATCTTCAAAGCATACCCAGCAATAATTTGCAGCGTGTTATTAGCGAATTTTCAAAGAAAATGAAGCTATTGCAATGGCCTCAAAATTTTTAGAATCGACTTTTTCGAAAAATTTTCACACTGAAATCCGTTTTGGAACATTCTGAAACGATCCCTGAAGTTTTTCCAAAAATCATATGTATATATATATATATATATATATATGTGTCATTCCGGACGATAACTTGAGTAATTGTTTAAAAATTTTTTTTAGTTTTTGCCAAAATGTTTGTAACAACAAACCATAGGTCAAGTTCGTTAACCAGCAATTTTGGACAATCCAAAGTGGTCCAAAATTCAAAAAAACTCCAAAAAAATGGGTTTTTCCCGTTTTTTGAGGTTTTTACATTGAAAATCATGGTAATTTATGGTATATTCGGATTCAGCACAAAATTTCTGATATGAATGCTTTTTTCAAAAATGAAAATTGTCCAAAATTAAGAAAAGTTTGTAGCTATATATATATATAATGAATACGTGCGTATATTTGTTGTAACCAGAAATGCAGTAGCCGTGTGGGTACTCTATGAGTTCGTAGAGACGACTAGAACATGAATATGGACTCCTAAGATCTTCAAAGCATACCCAGCAATAATTTGCAGCGTGTTATTAGCGAATTTTCAAAGAAAATGAAGCTATTGCAATGGCCTCAAAATTTTTAGAATCGACTTTTTCGAAAAATTTTCACACTGAAATCCGTTTTGGAACATTCTGAAACGATCCCTGAAGTTTTTCCAAAAATCATATGTATATATATATATATATATATATGTGTCATTCCGGACGATAACTTGAGTAATTGTTTAAAAATTTTTTTTTAGTTTTTGCCAAAATGTTTGTAACAACAAACCATAGGTCAAGTTCGTTAACCAGCAATTTTGGACAATCCAAAGTGGTCCAAAATTCAAAAAAACTCCAAAAAAATGGGTTTTTCCCGTTTTTTGAGGTTTTTACATTGAAAATCATGGTAATTTATGGTATATTCGGATTCAGCACAAAATTTCTGATATGAATGCTTTTTTCAAAAATGAAAATTGTCCAAAATTAAGAAAAGTTTGTAGCTATATATATATATAATGAATACGTGCGTATATTTGTTGTAACCAGAAATGCAGTAGCCGTGTGGGTACTCTATGAGTTCGTAGAGACGACTAGAACATGAATATGGACTCCTAAGATCTTCAAAGCATACCCAGCAATAATTTGCAGCGTGTTATTAGCGAATTTTCAAAGAAAATGAAGCTATTGCAATGGCCTCAAAATTTTTAGAATCGACTTTTTCGAAAAATTTTCACACTGAAATCCGTTTTGGAACATTCTGAAACGATCCCTGAAGTTTTTCCAAAAATCATATGTATATATATATATATATATATGTGTCATTCCGGACGATAACTTGAGTAATTGTTTAAAAATTTTTTTTTAGTTTTTGCCAAAATGTTTGTAACAACAAACCATAGGTCAAGTTCGTTAACCAGCAATTTTGGACAATCCAAAGTGGTCCAAAATTCAAAAAAACTCCAAAAAAATGGGTTTTTCCCGTTTTTTGAGGTTTTTACATTGAAAATCATGGTAATTTATGGTATATTCGGATTCAGCACAAAATTTCTGATATGAATGCTTTTTTCAAAAATGAAAATTGTCCAAAATTAAGAAAAGTTTGTAGCTATATATATATATAATGAATACGTGCGTATATTTGTTGTAACCAGAAATGCAGTAGCCGTGTGGGTACTCTATGAGTTCGTAGAGACGACTAGAACATGAATATGGACTCCTAAGATCTTCAAAGCATACCCAGCAATAATTTGCAGCGTGTTATTAGCGAATTTTCAAAGAAAATGAAGCTATTGCAATGGCCTCAAAATTTTTAGAATCGACTTTTTCGAAAAATTTTCACACTGAAATCCGTTTTGGAACATTCTGAAACGATCCCTGAAGTTTTTCCAAAAATCATATGTATATATATATATATATATATATGTGTCATTCCGGACGATAACTTGAGTAATTGTTTAAAAATTTTTTTTTAGTTTTTGCCAAAATGTTTGTAACAACAAACCATAGGTCAAGTTCGTTAACCAGCAATTTTGGACAATCCAAAGTGGTCCAAAATTCAAAAAAACTCCAAAAAAATGGGTTTTTCCCGTTTTTTGAGGTTTTTACATTGAAAATCATGGTAATTTATGGTATATTCGGATTCAGCACAAAATTTCTGATATGAATGCTTTTTTCAAAAATGAAAATTGTCCAAAATTAAGAAAAGTTTGTAGCTATATATATATATAATGAATACGTGCGTATATTTGTTGTAACCAGAAATGCAGTAGCCGTGTGGGTACTCTATGAGTTCGTAGAGACGACTAGAACATGAATATGGACTCCTAAGATCTTCAAAGCATACCCAGCAATAATTTGCAGCGTGTTATTAGCGAATTTTCAAAGAAAATGAAGCTATTGCAATGGCCTCAAAATTTTTAGAATCGACTTTTTCGAAAAATTTTCACACTGAAATCCGTTTTGGAACATTCTGAAACGATCCCTGAAGTTTTTCCAAAAATCATATGTATATATATATATATATATGTGTCATTCCGGACGATAACTTGAGTAATTGTTTAAAAATTTTTTTTTAGTTTTTGCCAAAATGTTTGTAACAACAAACCATAGGTCAAGTTCGTTAACCAGCAATTTTGGACAATCCAAAGTGGTCCAAAATTCAAAAAAACTCCAAAAAAATGGGTTTTTCCCGTTTTTTGAGGTTTTTACATTGAAAATCATGGTAATTTATGGTATATTCGGATTCAGCACAAAATTTCTGATATGAATGCTTTTTTCAAAAATGAAAATTGTCCAAAATTAAGAAAAGTTTGTAGCTATATATATATATAATGAATACGTGCGTATATTTGTTGTAACCAGAAATGCAGTAGCCGTGTGGGTACTCTATGAGTTCGTAGAGACGACTAGAACATGAATATGGACTCCTAAGATCTTCAAAGCATACCCAGCAATAATTTGCAGCGTGTTATTAGCGAATTTTCAAAGAAAATGAAGCTATTGCAATGGCCTCAAAATTTTTAGAATCGACTTTTTCGAAAAATTTTCACACTGAAATCCGTTTTGGAACATTCTGAAACGATCCCTGAAGTTTTTCCAAAAATCATATGTATATATATATATATATATATATGTGTCATTCCGGACGATAACTTGAGTAATTGTTTAAAAATTTTTTTTTAGTTTTTGCCAAAATGTTTGTAACAACAAACCATAGGTCAAGTTCGTTAACCAGCAATTTTGGACAATCCAAAGTGGTCCAAAATTCAAAAAAACTCCAAAAAAATGGGTTTTTCCCGTTTTTTGAGGTTTTTACATTGAAAATCATGGTAATTTATGGTATATTCGGATTCAGCACAAAATTTCTGATATGAATGCTTTTTTCAAAAATGAAAATTGTCCAAAATTAAGAAAAGTTTGTAGCTATATATATATATAATGAATACGTGCGTATATTTGTTGTAACCAGAAATGCAGTAGCCGTGTGGGTACTCTATGAGTTCGTAGAGACGACTAGAACATGAATATGGACTCCTAAGATCTTCAAAGCATACCCAGCAATAATTTGCAGCGTGTTATTAGCGAATTTTCAAAGAAAATGAAGCTATTGCAATGGCCTCAAAATTTTTAGAATCGACTTTTTCGAAAAATTTTCACACTGAAATCCGTTTTGGAACATTCTGAAACGATCCCTGAAGTTTTTCCAAAAATCATATGTATATATATATATATATATATATGTGTCATTCCGGACGATAACTTGAGTAATTGTTTAAAAATTTTTTTTTAGTTTTTGCCAAAATGTTTGTAACAACAAACCATAGGTCAAGTTCGTTAACCAGCAATTTTGGACAATCCAAAGTGGTCCAAAATTCAAAAAAACTCCAAAAAAATGGGTTTTTCCCGTTTTTTGAGGTTTTTACATTGAAAATCATGGTAATTTATGGTATATTCGGATTCAGCACAAAATTTCTGATATGAATGCTTTTTTCAAAAATGAAAATTGTCCAAAATTAAGAAAAGTTTGTAGCTATATATATATATAATGAATACGTGCGTATATTTGTTGTAACCAGAAATGCAGTAGCCGTGTGGGTACTCTATGAGTTCGTAGAGACGACTAGAACATGAATATGGACTCCTAAGATCTTCAAAGCATACCCAGCAATAATTTGCAGCGTGTT
Organism: Apolygus lucorum; assembly: GCA_009739505.2. NCBI lineage: Eukaryota > Metazoa > Arthropoda > Insecta > Hemiptera > Miridae > Apolygus > Apolygus lucorum. Next base: position 48,919,648 of record CM019178.2, on the reverse strand, counting down.
ATTAGCGAATTTTCAAAGAAAATGAAGCTATTGCAATGGCCTCAAAATTTTTAGAATCGACTTTTTCGAAAAATTTTCACACTGAAATCCGTTTTGGAACATTCTGAAACGATCCCTGAAGTTTTTCCAAAAATCATATGTATATATATATATATATATATGTGTCATTCCGGACGATAACTTGAGTAATTGTTTAAAAATTTTTTTTTAGTTTTTGCCAAAATGTTTGTAACAACAAACCATAGGTCAAGTTCGTTAACCAGCAATTTTGGACAATCCAAAGTGGTCCAAAATTCAAAAAAACTCCAAAAAAATGGGTTTTTCCCGTTTTTTGAGGTTTTTACATTGAAAATCATGGTAATTTATGGTATATTCGGATTCAGCACAAAATTTCTGATATGAATGCTTTTTTCAAAAATGAAAATTGTCCAAAATTAAGAAAAGTTTGTAGCTATATATATATATAATGAATACGTGCGTATATTTGTTGTAACCAGAAATGCAGTAGCCGTGTGGGTACTCTATGAGTTCGTAGAGACGACTAGAACATGAATATGGACTCCTAAGATCTTCAAAGCATACCCAGCAATAATTTGCAGCGTGTTATTAGCGAATTTTCAAAGAAAATGAAGCTATTGCAATGGCCTCAAAATTTTTAGAATCGACTTTTTCGAAAAATTTTCACACTGAAATCCGTTTTGGAACATTCTGAAACGATCCCTGAAGTTTTTCCAAAAATCATATGTATATATATATATATATATATGTGTCATTCCGGACGATAACTTGAGTAATTGTTTAAAAATTTTTTTTTAGTTTTTGCCAAAATGTTTGTAACAACAAACCATAGGTCAAGTTCGTTAACCAGCAATTTTGGACAATCCAAAGTGGTCCAAAATTCAAAAAAACTCCAAAAAAATGGGTTTTTCCCGTTTTTTGAGGTTTTTACATTGAAAATCATGGTAATTTATGGTATATTCGGATTCAGCACAAAATTTCTGATATGAATGCTTTTTTCAAAAATGAAAATTGTCCAAAATTAAGAAAAGTTTGTAGCTATATATATATATAATGAATACGTGCGTATATTTGTTGTAACCAGAAATGCAGTAGCCGTGTGGGTACTCTATGAGTTCGTAGAGACGACTAGAACATGAATATGGACTCCTAAGATCTTCAAAGCATACCCAGCAATAATTTGCAGCGTGTTATTAGCGAATTTTCAAAGAAAATGAAGCTATTGCAATGGCCTCAAAATTTTTAGAATCGACTTTTTCGAAAAATTTTCACACTGAAATCCGTTTTGGAACATTCTGAAACGATCCCTGAAGTTTTTCCAAAAATCATATGTATATATATATATATATATATGTGTCATTCCGGACGATAACTTGAGTAATTGTTTAAAAATTTTTTTTTAGTTTTTGCCAAAATGTTTGTAACAACAAACCATAGGTCAAGTTCGTTAACCAGCAATTTTGGACAATCCAAAGTGGTCCAAAATTCAAAAAAACTCCAAAAAAATGGGTTTTTCCCGTTTTTTGAGGTTTTTACATTGAAAATCATGGTAATTTATGGTATATTCGGATTCAGCACAAAATTTCTGATATGAATGCTTTTTTCAAAAATGAAAATTGTCCAAAATTAAGAAAAGTTTGTAGCTATATATATATATAATGAATACGTGCGTATATTTGTTGTAACCAGAAATGCAGTAGCCGTGTGGGTACTCTATGAGTTCGTAGAGACGACTAGAACATGAATATGGACTCCTAAGATCTTCAAAGCATACCCAGCAATAATTTGCAGCGTGTTATTAGCGAATTTTCAAAGAAAATGAAGCTATTGCAATGGCCTCAAAATTTTTAGAATCGACTTTTTCGAAAAATTTTCACACTGAAATCCGTTTTGGAACATTCTGAAACGATCCCTGAAGTTTTTCCAAAAATCATATGTATATATATATATATATATATGTGTCATTCCGGACGATAACTTGAGTAATTGTTTAAAAATTTTTTTTTAGTTTTTGCCAAAATGTTTGTAACAACAAACCATAGGTCAAGTTCGTTAACCAGCAATTTTGGACAATCCAAAGTGGTCCAAAATTCAAAAAAACTCCAAAAAAATGGGTTTTTCCCGTTTTTTGAGGTTTTTACATTGAAAATCATGGTAATTTATGGTATATTCGGATTCAGCACAAAATTTCTGATATGAATGCTTTTTTCAAAAATGAAAATTGTCCAAAATTAAGAAAAGTTTGTAGCTATATATATATATATAATGAATACGTGCGTATATTTGTTGTAACCAGAAATGCAGTAGCCGTGTGGGTACTCTATGAGTTCGTAGAGACGACTAGAACATGAATATGGACTCCTAAGATCTTCAAAGCATACCCAGCAATAATTTGCAGCGTGTTATTAGCGAATTTTCAAAGAAAATGAAGCTATTGCAATGGCCTCAAAATTTTTAGAATCGACTTTTTCGAAAAATTTTCACACTGAAATCCGTTTTGGAACATTCTGAAACGATCCCTGAAGTTTTTCCAAAAATCATATGTATATATATATATATATATATATGTGTCATTCCGGACGATAACTTGAGTAATTGTTTAAAAATTTTTTTTTAGTTTTTGCCAAAATGTTTGTAACAACAAACCATAGGTCAAGTTCGTTAACCAGCAATTTTGGACAATCCAAAGTGGTCCAAAATTCAAAAAAACTCCAAAAAAATGGGTTTTTCCCGTTTTTTGAGGTTTTTACATTGAAAATCATGGTAATTTATGGTATATTCGGATTCAGCACAAAATTTCTGATATGAATGCTTTTTTCAAAAATGAAAATTGTCCAAAATTAAGAAAAGTTTGTAGCTATATATATATATAATGAATACGTGCGTATATTTGTTGTAACCAGAAATGCAGTAGCCGTGTGGGTACTCTATGAGTTCGTAGAGACGACTAGAACATGAATATGGACTCCTAAGATCTTCAAAGCATACCCAGCAATAATTTGCAGCGTGTTATTAGCGAATTTTCAAAGAAAATGAAGCTATTGCAATGGCCTCAAAATTTTTAGAATCGACTTTTTCGAAAAATTTTCACACTGAAATCCGTTTTGGAACATTCTGAAACGATCCCTGAAGTTTTTCCAAAAATCATATGTATATATATATATATATATATGTGTCATTCCGGACGATAACTTGAGTAATTGTTTAAAAATTTTTTTTTAGTTTTTGCCAAAATGTTTGTAACAACAAACCATAGGTCAAGTTCGTTAACCAGCAATTTTGGACAATCCAAAGTGGTCCAAAATTCAAAAAAACTCCAAAAAAATGGGTTTTTCCCGTTTTTTGAGGTTTTTACATTGAAAATCATGGTAATTTATGGTATATTCGGATTCAGCACAAAATTTCTGATATGAATGCTTTTTTCAAAAATGAAAATTGTCCAAAATTAAGAAAAGTTTGTAGCTATATATATATATAATGAATACGTGCGTATATTTGTTGTAACCAGAAATGCAGTAGCCGTGTGGGTACTCTATGAGTTCGTAGAGACGACTAGAACATGAATATGGACTCCTAAGATCTTCAAAGCATACCCAGCAATAATTTGCAGCGTGTTATTAGCGAATTTTCAAAGAAAATGAAGCTATTGCAATGGCCTCAAAATTTTTAGAATCGACTTTTTCGAAAAATTTTCACACTGAAATCCGTTTTGGAACATTCTGAAACGATCCCTGAAGTTTTTCCAAAAATCATATGTATATATATATATATATATATGTGTCATTCCGGACGATAACTTGAGTAATTGTTTAAAAATTTTTTTTTAGTTTTTGCCAAAATGTTTGTAACAACAAACCATAGGTCAAGTTCGTTAACCAGCAATTTTGGACAATCCAAAGTGGTCCAAAATTCAAAAAAACTCCAAAAAAATGGGTTTTTCCCGTTTTTTGAGGTTTTTACATTGAAAATCATGGTAATTTATGGTATATTCGGATTCAGCACAAAATTTCTGATATGAATGCTTTTTTCAAAAATGAAAATTGTCCAAAATTAAGAAAAGTTTGTAGCTATATATATATATAATGAATACGTGCGTATATTTGTTGTAACCAGAAATGCAGTAGCCGTGTGGGTACTCTATGAGTTCGTAGAGACGACTAGAACATGAATATGGACTCCTAAGATCTTCAAAGCATACCCAGCAATAATTTGCAGCGTGTTATTAGCGAATTTTCAAAGAAAATGAAGCTATTGCAATGGCCTCAAAATTTTTAGAATCGACTTTTTCGAAAAATTTTCACACTGAAATCCGTTTTGGAACATTCTGAAACGATCCCTGAAGTTTTTCCAAAAATCATATGTATATATATATATATATATATATGTGTCATTCCGGACGATAACTTGAGTAATTGTTTAAAAATTTTTTTTTAGTTTTTGCCAAAATGTTTGTAACAACAAACCATAGGTCAAGTTCGTTAACCAGCAATTTTGGACAATCCAAAGTGGTCCAAAATTCAAAAAAACTCCAAAAAAATGGGTTTTTCCCGTTTTTTGAGGTTTTTACATTGAAAATCATGGTAATTTATGGTATATTCGGATTCAGCACAAAATTTCTGATATGAATGCTTTTTTCAAAAATGAAAATTGTCCAAAATTAAGAAAAGTTTGTAGCTATATATATATATATAATGAATACGTGCGTATATTTGTTGTAACCAGAAATGCAGTAGCCGTGTGGGTACTCTATGAGTTCGTAGAGACGACTAGAACATGAATATGGACTCCTAAGATCTTCAAAGCATACCCAGCAATAATTTGCAGCGTGTTATTAGCGAATTTTCAAAGAAAATGAAGCTATTGCAATGGCCTCAAAATTTTTAGAATCGACTTTTTCGAAAAATTTTCACACTGAAATCCGTTTTGGAACATTCTGAAACGATCCCTGAAGTTTTTCCAAAAATCATATGTATATATATATATATATATATGTGTCATTCCGGACGATAACTTGAGTAATTGTTTAAAAATTTTTTTTTAGTTTTTGCCAAAATGTTTGTAACAACAAACCATAGGTCAAGTTCGTTAACCAGCAATTTTGGACAATCCAAAGTGGTCCAAAATTCAAAAAAACTCCAAAAAAATGGGTTTTTCCCGTTTTTTGAGGTTTTTACATTGAAAATCATGGTAATTTATGGTATATTCGGATTCAGCACAAAATTTCTGATATGAATGCTTTTTTCAAAAATGAAAATTGTCCAAAATTAAGAAAAGTTTGTAGCTATATATATATATAATGAATACGTGCGTATATTTGTTGTAACCAGAAATGCAGTAGCCGTGTGGGTACTCTATGAGTTCGTAGAGACGACTAGAACATGAATATGGACTCCTAAGATCTTCAAAGCATACCCAGCAATAATTTGCAGCGTGTTATTAGCGAATTTTCAAAGAAAATGAAGCTATTGCAATGGCCTCAAAATTTTTAGAATCGACTTTTTCGAAAAATTTTCACACTGAAATCCGTTTTGGAACATTCTGAAACGATCCCTGAAGTTTTTCCAAAAATCATATGTATATATATATATATATATATATGTGTCATTCCGGACGATAACTTGAGTAATTGTTTAAAAATTTTTTTTTAGTTTTTGCCAAAATGTTTGTAACAACAAACCATAGGTCAAGTTCGTTAACCAGCAATTTTGGACAATCCAAAGTGGTCCAAAATTCAAAAAAACTCCAAAAAAATGGGTTTTTCCCGTTTTTTGAGGTTTTTACATTGAAAATCATGGTAATTTATGGTATATTCGGATTCAGCACAAAATTTCTGATATGAATGCTTTTTTCAAAAATGAAAATTGTCCAAAATTAAGAAAAGTTTGTAGCTATATATATATATAATGAATACGTGCGTATATTTGTTGTAACCAGAAATGCAGTAGCCGTGTGGGTACTCTATGAGTTCGTAGAGACGACTAGAACATGAATATGGACTCCTAAGATCTTCAAAGCATACCCAGCAATAATTTGCAGCGTGTTATTAGCGAATTTTCAAAGAAAATGAAGCTATTGCAATGGCCTCAAAATTTTTAGAATCGACTTTTTCGAAAAATTTTCACACTGAAATCCGTTTTGGAACATTCTGAAACGATCCCTGAAGTTTTTCCAAAAATCATATGTATATATATATATATATGTGTCATTCCGGACGATAACTTGAGTAATTGTTTAAAAATTTTTTTTTAGTTTTTGCCAAAATGTTTGTAACAACAAACCATAGGTCAAGTTCGTTAACCAGCAATTTTGGACAATCCAAAGTGGTCCAAAATTCAAAAAAACTCCAAAAAAATGGGTTTTTCCCGTTTTTTGAGGTTTTTACATTGAAAATCATGGTAATTTATGGTATATTCGGATTCAGCACAAAATTTCTGATATGAATGCTTTTTTCAAAAATGAAAATTGTCCAAAATTAAGAAAAGTTTGTAGCTATATATATATATAATGAATACGTGCGTATATTTGTTGTAACCAGAAATGCAGTAGCCGTGTGGGTACTCTATGAGTTCGTAGAGACGACTAGAACATGAATATGGACTCCTAAGATCTTCAAAGCATACCCAGCAATAATTTGCAGCGTGTTATTAGCGAATTTTCAAAGAAAATGAAGCTATTGCAATGGCCTCAAAATTTTTAGAATCGACTTTTTCGAAAAATTTTCACACTGAAATCCGTTTTGGAACATTCTGAAACGATCCCTGAAGTTTTTCCAAAAATCATATGTATATATATATATATATGTGTCATTCCGGACGATAACTTGAGTAATTGTTTAAAAATTTTTTTTTAGTTTTTGCCAAAATGTTTGTAACAACAAACCATAGGTCAAGTTCGTTAACCAGCAATTTTGGACAATCCAAAGTGGTCCAAAATTCAAAAAAACTCCAAAAAAATGGGTTTTTCCCGTTTTTTGAGGTTTTTACATTGAAAATCATGGTAATTTATGGTATATTCGGATTCAGCACAAAATTTCTGATATGAATGCTTTTTTCAAAAATGAAAATTGTCCAAAATTAAGAAAAGTTTGTAGCTATATATATATATAATGAATACGTGCGTATATTTGTTGTAACCAGAAATGCAGTAGCCGTGTGGGTACTCTATGAGTTCGTAGAGACGACTAGAACATGAATATGGACTCCTAAGATCTTCAAAGCATACCCAGCAATAATTTGCAGCGTGTTATTAGCGAATTTTCAAAGAAAATGAAGCTATTGCAATGGCCTCAAAATTTTTAGAATCGACTTTTTCGAAAAATTTTCACACTGAAATCCGTTTTGGAACATTCTGAAACGATCCCTGAAGTTTTTCCAAAAATCATATGTATATATATATATATATATATATGTGTCATTCCGGACGATAACTTGAGTAATTGTTTAAAAATTTTTTTTTAGTTTTTGCCAAAATGTTTGTAACAACAAACCATAGGTCAAGTTCGTTAACCAGCAATTTTGGACAATCCAAAGTGGTCCAAAATTCAAAAAAACTCCAAAAAAATGGGTTTTTCCCGTTTTTTGAGGTTTTTACATTGAAAATCATGGTAATTTATGGTATATTCGGATTCAGCACAAAATTTCTGATATGAATGCTTTTTTCAAAAATGAAAATTGTCCAAAATTAAGAAAAGTTTGTAGCTATATATATATAATGAATACGTGCGTATATTTGTTGTAACCAGAAATGCAGTAGCCGTGTGGGTACTCTATGAGTTCGTAGAGACGACTAGAACATGAATATGGACTCCTAAGATCTTCAAAGCATACCCAGCAATAATTTGCAGCGTGTTATTAGCGAATTTTCAAAGAAAATGAAGCTATTGCAATGGCCTCAAAATTTTTAGAATCGACTTTTTCGAAAAATTTTCACACTGAAATCCGTTTTGGAACATTCTGAAACGATCCCTGAAGTTTTTCCAAAAATCATATGTATATATATATATATATATATGTGTCATTCCGGACGATAACTTGAGTAATTGTTTAAAAATTTTTTTTTAGTTTTTGCCAAAATGTTTGTAACAACAAACCATAGGTCAAGTTCGTTAACCAGCAATTTTGGACAATCCAAAGTGGTCCAAAATTCAAAAAAACTCCAAAAAAATGGGTTTTTCCCGTTTTTTGAGGTTTTTACATTGAAAATCATGGTAATTTATGGTATATTCGGATTCAGCACAAAATTTCTGATATGAATGCTTTTTTCAAAATGAAAATTGTCCAAAATTAAGAAAAGTTTGTAGCTATATATATATATAATGAATACGTGCGTATATTTGTTGTAACCAGAAATGCAGTAGCCGTGTGGGTACTCTATGAGTTCGTAGAGACGACTAGAACAT
>CM019178.2:48827231-48911132 GCA_009739505.2 Apolygus lucorum | reverse complement strand
AAACTTTGTCACTTTACGTTTCAAGGTTGTAATACCTAGTTTTCCTAGCGATGGCCGATGGATTATCTTTGAATGAAAACTGATATTACAAAGATCTTGCGCTTATGGACTAGTATGTTCTCTAGTGCACTTACCGTGTTTCGGATCAATGGGTAGCAGTTGGTAGCGGAAGGCGTTGATGTTCGTTGACTAGGTGAGTCCCTTTGGAAACACCGAAAAACAATATTCTTCGTCTGAAGTTTACCAGGTAAGTATAATTTGACTCTTTATTGCGTTATTGTGTATAATTTGCTTTGTTGATCAACATTAACTCTTTTCTTTTGTTTCAGGTTCTTCAAGACTCAGGTAAGTGAATTTATGTTCTGCAATCTACGAGTGACTCTACTTTTACTTCAATCAAGGTAAGTTATTCAGGTAAGTATTTTATTAATAGACGTAATTTCTGATCCTATTACGCTCCAGGAAACTGCTCAGGTAAGTATTCAAAAGTCGGAACGCCAGTTCAGGAACAAAAGGTAAAAATCTCTATTTAAACGAAAGATACTTTGAACAATCAATAAATGGCATAAAAACGTCTTAATCTCAATGACTTCAACTTCAGAATTATCAAGGTAAGTAATAAAGATAGGTCCCTGATGGGGTTAACCTATATCTGTCCACGTGGTGGGTTGTTACCAAACACCACGAGATCGAGAACAAGAACACGGTGTTACGAAACACCACGAGATCGATAACATCAACTAAAAGTCCCTTTTGGACATCAAAATACAAGAAAATTTATACCTAGGAGGAACTCCAAAGCAACAATTAATACAAAATGAATTAGTTTACCGGTTTTGACTATTATGAGAGAGAGAGTTCGTGGGGATGGTCCAGGTGGAAATGCGGCGGTCGTCCAGAATCTTCGTGGAGTACTTGGGAGGGCGCAATCGTACACCAATGTATCCAGGCTCGAGGATCTGGTTGCGGGTAATCAAAATGTGACTCTAAATTGACTTCACTGTCATAAAAACTGTCCTTCACTATTCCTGCTGCCTCACAGCTTGCTATCACTTTCTCATACTTGTGGGTGAGTGCTCGATCAAGACACGACTAAGGGCTTCAAGATGGCGTTGCCCTCAGCCGTGTCCCCCCCTCACGCGACCTTCCCCTACCTGGCTACTCCTTTGCACAGGCCTGGAGAGTGCTGCCGCCTGGTGGTGGCCGCGGTCCCTCCACTTCCATGCGATCCTCTGTGCATGGAAGGCTTCTCTTCAGGATCAACTTGGGTATGGATTTGGTGGAGCTCTGTGGTGATGGACCACCACACTCCTCCCTTCTCAAGAGGCCGATGTCCTCATCGGCTTTCTTCCGTCCCTCCGGGGTCACTGGGGGCAGAGGCAGCGGCAGGTTGGGGCGCGATTCTATCAGCGCCTGCTCATAACGCCATCGGCGGCATCCTGTGCAATCTGCAGGTCTGGCCTTTCGGTGTTCCCGGAGTTTGCATGGCATCGGGTGATCTGGATGGCCCATCGGAAACTTCTTGCACCTCGTCACCAGTCGGTTCCAGAACGTCTTACAGCTTTGGCAGCGAAATCCGGTTATTACCCTGTCTGGCTTTCCACAAATGGGGCAATCGCTCAAGACGAGCCGCGGCGTCAAGTCCATCGCGCTGGTCTGGTCCTTCTGCGATATTGGTGAGAACGGTGGGGCGGTTTCCTCTTTGGGTCCCAAGCCCTTTTCCTCGTCCTCGCAGTCCATCTCCGACTCCTTCCCTGAGAGCTCGGGTGTCGACGTCTGGTGGGTCAGCGGCAGCGGCTTTCCGACCGAGTGGGATTCGCCCTCCGTCCAGGTGTCGTCTCCATCCTCCTCTGCGCCCAGCCTCTCCCGCAACGTCTGCATTTGGTGTCTGAGTATGGCGACTTCCCTTATGACGGCTGGTGGAGGCTGAGACTCTGACAAGGTTGTGGTTCGCAGACAGTCCGCCAGCTGGGTTATGCAATTCATGACTATTGCCAGCTGTCGCGGCTTCCCCTCGAGCAGTCCGACAGTCCCTCCGATGACGATCATTGCCTCCACAGTTCCATCTCGGTCTTCGGTTCCTCCCTCCAGTTGTCCTATCTCCCTATCTACTCCGGTCGCAGTCATGGCAGCCTAGTCAGTTCCTCCTGCAACAGAATATGGCCGTAGTCACCACTTTTGTCAAACTCTTTTGAAACTCGCATCCTTTCCTCTCATCCTCAGGTTGTCCCTAGACTTCCTACTCTCCCAACGACCTCCCTCGGGCAACAAGATCCCGTCGGACAATGGCGACCGCCCGAACCCGGAATTCTCCCCATCTCGGCCCGAATCGGTCCGACCAACGTCGTGGCTCCCCTCCCTCTCAACATGGGTCAAAGGTATTCCGGATAAACATCTCCAGGTAAGTTTCTTTTAACTTTTAATTATTTATTGTTTACAATTTACATATTTACTCTTTACTAATTTCTACATATATTATTTCTTTTTTTTCTTTTTGTAATTAACTTTTGTTTTATTTATTTACAGGTACATGCAGGACTTGGACCTACTCCGCTCCATGGCACATCCGCACACAGCCCAGGTAAGGTATCCGGCGTGGCTGGTACTCTGGCTCAACCGGCTGGGATGAGGCCTGGGGGTCGCTGGTCTCAGCTTCGGCTTGACTCGCCTCCCCTGGCGTCGTTCCTCTTGGTCGTCGTATAGTTGAGTCGGCATCCATGTCGGAAGTCCCTTCATTGTCCTTCTCGTCCGTCCTCTCCTCGGGGACCACTTCTTCGGGTGTGACTGGGGTACTGGTTACGCCAGTCACCGGATCGGCGGTTGTGGCCTCCAACCGGCACAGGTGAAAATGTGTCACCAACTCCGGCGAGTCCTCCACTCCACCGTCCGCGTTCATCCGCGTCTTCATTTTCGTTCGCGGCCCATTCCAGAAACTCCAGAAGGCCTTTCCCCTGTCAGGCGGGGCCGCCATTGGTCTAGCGCCACCTCCAGGTCCATTGTGGGATCCAGGGTGACGCCGTGACTGGCTGATTCCTCGCCCACGCAGGCGCCAAGCCCGTTGCAGTCGTTTCCTGGCCAGTCTTGAGATTCGCCGCAACACTCTCACCAATCGAGTGATAGCGGTCGATGGGACAGCAACCGTCCCGCGTCTGGTCGCATCTCTTGTGGTCTCGTCATCTGCGGCTTCGCTTGCTGAGACCTCGTGGACCGACTCTGCCACAGGTTCCTGCTCCGCCTGAGATCCGGAGCATGGTCGTTTGGTCGCAGGTGGCATTTCCTCGCCCTTGTTTCCTTGAGAAACCGGTGAGGTGAGCCCGTGGTTCGCCGGCCCATTCATCGGCTGCTGGTCCTCCTCCCGCAGCTCCACAAGCTGTGCCTGTGTGAAGTCAACCAAACAAGCGACTTGATGGTACTCTTGCTGCTGCAGCTCGTCGGGATCTGCAGCCCTTCCTTCTTCCTTGTCCGGAAGTCGTCCACTATCATCTGTGTGAGTGAGCTCCTCGTCCGTTAGGGGGTGCTCGTTTTCAGGCTCCCTGGGGATTTCCAAGGGACAATCCTTCGGTACATTTGGCTTCTGCTGGACATCGTCCATTTGGTCTTTCCTTTTCTCTACTCGCCGACCCGCCGCTAGCCGCTCCAGGCTTTTCACGGTGCTGGGGTCTCGGATCAAGGTTCCGATGGTCAAACGCTCGCCAGTCTGGGGGTGGTCCATTTCCGCCGCCCCTATGTCGGTTCGGATCCTGATGGGGAACTTCTCCAAGAGGTCCAACCCCAAAAGACTGAGTCCAGAGTCTGGCCGGTCGAACACGAAGAAGTCATGCATAGTAGTGACCGGTCCGATCGTCACTGGAGTCGTCTGTACTCCTCGGAGCAACATCCTCTGTCCGTCAGCTCCCCACAATTCCTCTGTGGTCGGTTGGATCTCCACCCCGGGAATAGGCTCGGAAAGCGCCGAAACCGTGGCTCCGGTATCCAGCACCATTTTGCGATTGGTGTCTCCCAGTCGGACGGGAACGTATATCACCGGCCTTATGGTAAGTTTAGCGGTTGTCTGGAATGCGACCAATTCGTCGTCTCGCTTCTCCTTTTCAGGTTCACTTGGTGTTGGTGCGGCAATGGCCGCTGTTGTCGCTGAAGTGGGCACCGGAAATGGGAATCTGGCCATTATCTGCTCCCTCCTGGCACACTCGGCTTCATAGTGGTCCTTGGAGCCGCAGAAATCGCACAAGTAGTCCGCGATGACCATCGTGGGACAATATGCAGTGTAATGGCCCCACTGACCGCAATAGTGGCAGAAAGGACGCAGCTTTGGGGGAGCCGGTTCCCTTGGAGGGAATCTCCTTCGGGATCCTTCTCCCTGCATGGGTGTCAATGGCGGCGTTCGAACTCCGCTAGGACCACTACGGTTTGGGCACCTAGCTGCGAAGTGTCCCACCTCTCCGCATCCGTAGCATTTTCGGGGCTCTTGATTCAATATTCCGGCCACGTCCCACCTGAGCTCAGGTTCACGATCCTCGCAGGCAGTCTCCTCCCACTCCTCGGCCCGCTCGACGGCCTCCTCCAGAGTCTCTGTGGTTCCTCCTCGCAAGAACAAACTGATATCCTTGTCCACCCCCCGGATGAACGCTCGCAGAGTTTTCTGCTGGATCCACGCCCGTCTTCATGCTGGAGGAAGGTTTTCCTCCGCTTCTACAGCGCACGATGCCAGGTTCAACAGTCGCTCCGCATATTTTCGAAGAGGTTCTCCCACCTGTCTCTTTGTCGTCCACAGCTTGACATTTGCTTGTTCGGGGTTTTCCTTTCCATACCAGCGGAGAATTTTGGCCTTTAAGCGGTCATAGGGTTGTTCACCCGTCGCTTCAATCAGGAACCGCTTTACCCCTCCTTTCAGTCGCGCCCTCAGGAACTGTACCTTCTGCACCTGTGTCAGTGCGGTAGTGGCTTGTTCCACCTCCGAGAAGAATTGTTGTGCGGAAATGCATCCGGATTCATCGGGGTTCCACACGTCCACTTCCATGAACAGCGACCTCGGGAGTCCGGTACCCTGCTCTTCGGGTTTCGGAACTCCTCGCTGTGTGGCGAAAAAGTGTCCCATCTGCGCCATCGCGGAGGTGACAGCGTCCATCATCTCGCGTCCAATTTCCGCGTCGTCTCCTCCTTCAGCCATTTCGGAGTTCAGGTGTGAAAATATTTATACAAAAAAAAATGGTAAAAGTTTTCACTTTTGTCACTATCGGTTGTTATTTTTCAAAATAGGTAATTGCGCGAGAACAGGTGTTTCGCGAGAGTTCACAGATCCGGAACAGTGGTTCGGAACCGATAACAGAACGTTGGGTGGCTGTTCCGATCCAAGAACGAGTTTCTGTACTCGTTCGAGTTTCGGTAACAGGTACTTCGAACCGTTCCCTTGACTCGGGAACAACGGTTCTCGGAACGTGTTGACGTTACGGAACCCGCTGGCTCGAAACTTGATGTTACGGATCGTCGACCCGAAACCCAATGACCCGCCCGAGAGTCGTTCCGATACGGTTCGTATCCAGAACTCAGAACCAACGAGAAAATCGACCCGGATCGTCCGATCAGAGAGGACCCGGAACGCAGCGGTCCGCCCAAGATTTACACGGGAGAACGTCGCTAGGACAACCTGATATCTCGCTAGTTCGCTCACACTCCTGTTCCTCTGCTCACGAGTGGTTTTATGTCTACGGCCGTATTCTTTGTCAATGTTCAACAAAATAAATTCTGAATAAACAATTCAGTTGATATTCCTACAACACTCTGATCAGTCTCCTGGGCAATTTTTCTACTAGTCAGCGCAAGGCGAACTGAAGGTTCGTGATAGTTTGGTACCTATCAAAATCACACCGCGGGCCACCAATTTGTAATACCTAGTTTTCCTAGCGATGGCCGATGGATTATCTTTGAATGAAAACTGATATTACAAAGATCTTGCGCTTATGGACTAGTATGTTCTCTAGTGCACTTACCGTGTTTCGGATCAATGGGTAGCAGTTGGTAGCGGAAGGCGTTGATGTTCGTTGACTAGGTGAGTCCCTTTGGAAACACCGAAAAACAATATTCTTCGTCTGAAGTTTACCAGGTAAGTATAATTTGACTCTTTATTGCGTTATTGTGTATAATTTGCTTTGTTGATCAACATCAACTCTTTTCTTTTGTTTCAGGTTCTTCAAGACTCAGGTAAGTGAATTTATGTTCTGCAATCTACGAGTGACTCTACTTTTACTTCAATCAAGGTAAGTTATTCAGGTAAGTATTTATTAATAGACGTAATTTCTGATCCTATTACGCTCCAGGAAACTGCTCAGGTAAGTATTCAAAAGTCGGAACGCCAGTTCAGGAACAAAAGGTAAAAATCTCTATTTAAACGAAAGATACTTTGAACAATCAATAAATGGCATAAAAACGTCTTAATCTCAATGACTTCAACTTCAGAATTATCAAGGTAAGTAATAAAGATAGGTCCCTGATGGGGTTAACCTATATCTGTCCACGTGGTGGGTTGTTACCAAACACCACGAGATCGAGAACAAGAACACGGTGTTACGAAACACCACGAGATCGATAACATCAACTAAAAGTCCCTTTTGGACATCAAAATACAAGAAAATTTATACCTAGGAGGAACTCCAAAGCAACAATTAATACAAAATGAATTAGTTTACCGGTTTTGACTATTATGAGAGAGAGAGTTCGTGGGGATGGTCCAGGTGGAAATGCGGCGGTCGTCCAGAATCTTCGTGGAGTACTTGGGAGGGCGCAATCGTACACCAATGTATCCAGGCTCGAGGATCTGGTTGCGGGTAATCAAAATGTGACTCTAAATTGACTTCACTGTCATAAAAACTGTCCTTCACTATTCCTGCTGCCTCACAGCTTGCTATCACTTTCTCATACTTGTGGGTGAGTGCTCGATCAAGACACGACTAAGGGCTTCAAGATGGCGTTGCCCTCAGCCGTGTCCCCCCCTCACGCGACCTTCCCCTACCTGGCTACTCCTTTGCACAGGCCTGGAGAGTGCTGCCGCCTGGTGGTGGCCGCGGTCCCTCCACTTCCATGCGATCCTCTGTGCATGGAAGGCTTCTCTTCAGGATCAACTTGGGTATGGATTTGGTGGAGCTCTGTGGTGATGGACCACCACAAAGGTGCGTAGAATCCAAATTTGCCAAATGTCCGTCCGCCGTTCGCCGTCCGGGCATTAAAAGGCCTTAGAATCGGTCTAAAAAACCCGATCTTTCGCACATAGACTCCATTTGGGGTCTAGTTGGTCCTAACGTCGAACTATTCCGATCGCTTAATTCGTATAGAAGTTATGGGCAAATAACCGGCCAAAAAGAGGTTTTTGCTTAAATATGCGTGGGGTGACATTTTCCAAGTATTTTTCTTCATGTTGGATGGTTGGTGGCTTTATAGACGATTGTATAGAAAAATAATAAACCATTAAAAACCAATAAACCATAAAAATAATAAACGTACGATAAATCAGAAACACGAGTGTGAATCGCAAAAGAGGTCTAATCTCCGTGGCTTTATAGACGATTATATAGAAAAATAATAAACCATTAAAATAATAATAATAAATAATAAAATAATAAACCATAAAAATAATAATCGTGCGATAAATCAGAAACACGAGTGTGAATCGCAAAAGAGGCCTAATCTCCGTTCAAATTAAAGCTGACCGAAATGCCATCGATGTTTCTCTTCATGTTGGATGGTCGGTGGCTTTATAGACGATTATATAGAAAAATAATAAACCATTGTGTAATAATTTGCAGCGTTTTACTATTAAGAGAACAAGCAGAGTGATTTCCTCCATGATATAAACGTTATTTGAGCAACCAAAGAG
Source organism: Apolygus lucorum (assembly GCA_009739505.2). NCBI lineage: Eukaryota > Metazoa > Arthropoda > Insecta > Hemiptera > Miridae > Apolygus > Apolygus lucorum. The sequence goes on along the minus strand of CM019178.2, from coordinate 48,903,265 downwards.
TAATGACCCAAAAGCCTGTCTACCTTCTTCATTTTTTAGCCATTATGTTGAATTTTCCTCGAGAACTGTATCGATATTCGATATTTAGAAATATCGGATCCAAAGTATCGATATCCAAAAATATCGGATAGTGCAGTATCGATACTAAACATCGAGTATCGGTACGAAAGTATCGATATTTTGAAATATCGAGTATCGATACCCATCCCTAATACACTGGTGATCTACCCGAACTTGAGGGGAATACCCTTGCATCATTTGCTGAGATGGTAACGAAACTTGTAGGCAGAAACAGCGACGTCCTGCGATGGATTTGTTTGGGACCACGAATAATGAAATGGTTCACAATTTCGTTGCCCTTTCTCACTCCCGTATGATACCAACGAGAAGGTGCGCACCAAAGCTCGTGGCATGATAAAAACTCCAGCAAAACACGGACGAAAAAGTTAAAGCTCGAAGGAATAGGAAAAATAACAATGGCGTCCACGCTTTAAACGAAGATCAAACCGATTAACCAGCCAAAATTGAGCGATCAGCGCCAAATGCCGGATGAACCGAGGAAGGCGTTGATCGCCTCTGGTGAAATCCATTTTCTCGGTTCAGTATTTGAATCGGCCCTCGATCTGCGATCAAAATGTTGGTGAAAACGGCCCTTAGTGGGCGACAAGCAACTAAGATCGGCTGAAGATGTCAGTGGGAAAGATCGGTAGGTGAAGATCCGGCAGATTTGGTCTGCCCTTCGCCCCCAAATGTACGAACTTCTTGCGAACGATATCTGTGAAACACAGATCCGTCAGACTGGATCGGCCGCCCCGTCAAAAAAAATCCTCTCCATTTTAAATTAATGAAAAAACAATCCCTGAACATCGAAAATTTTCGCGATAGGACATTTTGAAAATGTTTCAACTGCACGCGCCATTCTTGTTGGTTTCTCCGCTCTACCCACGACTTCACCCAACGTTTTTTTTTCCTTCTTCATTTCATGGGTAAGTACAAAAACACCCCCCACAAAAGCAGCTACGTACCAACCCCTTGACGAGAGATGAAAAATATAGGGGGTTATCGCGACAACTAACTCAAATCTGCCACCTCACTCACTGCTTGGGGTTGCAATTGGAAAAGATTTTCAGGCTCTAATGGCTTATACTCTCCCTATTTCGAGGCCCCTTTATGTTAAAAGAGGATTCCGCCGGCTACCCCACTACAGAGTTTGTAAATCTTTGGCTGAGATCAGCAAATTTCTTTATGCGTTTCCACGAAATTACACGCAAAGATGCGCGCTCCACTATGTGGTGACCAAATGCTTCCGTTCTGGATCTCCAGAATCGGTCGCATCTGCACAAGAAGTGTTCAGCTGTGGCCTCTTCTTGTTCGCATGGACACATTGGTGAAATACGTCTGTCCATGATATTCAGCATTCTTCGGAAGTCGTAATGTCCCGTTAGAATGCCTATCATTAGCCTGATGGTGTTTCGACTTTTTGAGGTCAACCATAGGGCCTGTTTTGCATCATACGAGGTGATTAGCATTCTGGTCTGTCTGGATCTATCAGTTTCTTTAGACCACAGTATATTAAGGTCTTGGGATTCCCTTTTTTTTCCTTTTCTTTACAAGCATTCTTCGAAATGCCGATCACTGGTGAGGGTCCAATGAAATTATTTCTTGAGCCCTTTTTGGTCAGGTTGTCGGCATAAATCTGCCACCGATCTCGGAAATTTTCGGTCCTGACTGATAATCCAGATCTGCCAGATCTAAGTCGGTGACAGATCTACGTCGGAGCCATATCTGCTAGATTTGGTCCACTAACGAGCAGATATGATCAGGTGACAGATCCTGGCCTGCCGATAACAAGAACGCTGCAAATTATTACACAATGGTTTATTATTTTTCTATATAGATCACTCGTCTACAAAATCACCAACCATCCATCGATTACATTTCGGTCAGCTCTAATTTGAACGGAGATTAGGCCTCTTTTGAGATTCACACTCGTGTTTTGATTTATATATATATATTTCAATATAAACCCTTAAATTTTCGTAGGGAGCGAACGGTTTGTCCTACAGAGCTCCGCGTGGTCTCAATGAAGAAAATTCTATAGAATCCTAAATTGAAGGAAAAACAATACCTTTATATCGAAATTTTTTGAGTTAGGGCGTTTTCAAAATTTCAAAATTGATTTTGGAACCCTTAGAAGTGACCTACATCAACCAAAAGCTTCGGGGCACAACTAGACGCCAAAATCGGTCAATGCTAAGTGGCAAAAGTGCCGCGTACGGCGCACGGCGGACGGACGGCCAAATTTTTATTCGATTTTTGGATTCTACGTACCTTGAAACGTAAACCATCAAATTTTGAGGGGGTGTTAAAAAATTTTTTTCTTGGTCGATTCCAAAGGTTCATTATTGAAAATAATAAACCAAAATACGTTAATGGGCTACGACCGATCTCTTCGCTCACTGAAATCGTTAACGATATTTGCCTGAGGAGATTGGCCAATCAGATCGGTCAAAATTATCTGCTCACTAATCAACTTCAAAACTTTGAAAACATTTTTTTCTAAACGGGCTCATTATGTTGGAAATTTAACCCGTGTAATCAGATTCGAATCTACGCAGAAAATGAGAAAGTTATGACCATTTTAGGTCGAAAACACGAAAAAAAAAATCAACGAGAAAAAGTGCCAAAAGAAGAGAGTTGTTGCAAATTAGTTGTAAAATCGATTCCTGAAGTTGTACTGGTTGGTTTCGGGACACCCACCATACACATTCATTAAGAACCCACTGGTTGAAAAGAACTCAAACCGCTGTAGAAAACAGGACAAAATTAAGGGAAAAACGGTAGAATACGAATTTCAAAGGTGATACCTACACCGCCGCACATGCCGGTCTGTCCAGCGGTTTTTCGACTCCCCTTCTCCCATGGTTCCAGGTGTGCCACTTTGTAGTATATCTCGTCTATAACTTCGTGGTAGGTTTTCAGCTCGTAGAGGTTCACTGGAATGAGAAGCGAATTTTCGAAGAAAATGAAACTATTGCAATGGACTACACATTTTTCTTTACTGAAATCAGGTATGAAAAAATTATTTAGCAAAAAATCCCAGTTTGGCCCAAATTGTTCATAAACACAAACGATTTAACGAGTTCGTTGGCCAGAAATTTTGGACAACTCCAAGGAGTCAACATTTCTCAAAATGAGGCAAAACCCAGTTTTTCGAGAAAATTGCGGTTTTAAACATGATAATATAATGGAATCAGCGCATTTCTAATGTAACTATCATGCCAAAAATTGGAAAAAAAAGGAAATTTGGTTTTTGGGGGTCGCGATGTGTATATTTGTCATACCTAAAGTAAATACTCAATAATAGCTGATTGGGTATTTTATGAGTTGGTGGAGACGATTAGAACATGAATATGGTACGTTCTGCGCAGAATTGTTTCCCAAACAACTTTGATTCGGGTTGTTTTGTCAACAAACGAGACCGAGTCAATAAACGAGTTGTAAACAAATGACGAGAGTTATTTACGACATTTGTCCATAATGCGTAAAATATTCAATTTTTTTAAACGATACACTCAGCTTCAAAAGTCGAAATCTGCAAAGATCAAGCGTCTGGTTCACAAGCGTCCGGCTCTGTGACTATCTCCAACTCTTTCTGAGATTCTGGTTGGGTGTTCACAGGCGTCCAGTTTCACTTGCGTCTCGCCGCCGAAGGACGAGCAGCTGTTGCTGCGGTCTAGCGGCATTTGTGAAAAGCAGGCTGTACCTCGTTTTTACCGCTCATTTCAGAATTTGACGGTTCTACTTCCCTACCTTATTAAATTGGGGGGGAGAACAAAACTGTTATTGACTTTGGGGTGACGAATCAAGTAGAGTGCATTATTATAGTAGAGAATACCGTCTGCATAACTATTTACGAACGTATTGCTTGGAAAATTTCGCCCAGAACGGTTGAATTTTCTGATTCGCAGCTTAGATCTTGGACAATCTTTTACTGTATAGTATAGTACAAAGAACAACCTACAAATAAAGATAGGAATTTTCATTATCGTGAAAATTCTATGTTCAGGAATATATATATAAAAAAAAGTTTGGATTTACATCAGCGAGAATGCTCTTTAATGCATGCTGCTTTCAAGCTGTCTTCAACGGTATCCTCAAATTTCAACATACTTAATGAATTATGGAGGTTACTACAGTCGTTTCATAAATCGCAAATGTGAAAAAGTCGGATTTTACTTTGAGTCAAAAATATGTTATTTTTGCTGAATGGTTGTACCTAATTAAATTAATTAAATTATATCGATTTTCAATTTCTGAAAGCAATATCTATACAATTTATCTCAGATGGAAGTTATCACAGAATATTATTGTTGATACTGGAATCAAAATAATAAAACACGTGTCAAGTTTCCAAGATTTTATTTTATGTTTTTGACAATGTCAAGGGAAATCCGTCTCATTTCACTATCCGAGGGAGCTGACATTGCTTGTTTTATTTTTCCATTTTAGATTACTTCCCAAAAAATCTCTCATGTAGTGTCAACTTTTTTTTTTTTTTTTTTTGAAGTAGAGGCTGTTGAGGGTTAGGAATGAGGGGAGGAATCTTTTCGGGGGTCAGGGACTGCAGAAACACTTTGACTTATATTAGGTCGATCGTAAAGCACATTGATTTGGTCATAATTTTCTGCGTTTACTTGCACATCTTCTACATACAAACAACAACGCATATACGAGGGTCATCCAGAAAGTAAGGTTACAAGGGCTCCTGAGGTTGGGGGAAATTTTCTTTTTCAAAGTTGGAGCACCTACTGTGAAGGGGAGTTCGTAACGGTCAGTTTGCTTTGCCCCGCGTTTATTTCGGCCGTTTTTTTTAGTTACAGTAAAAGTTTCCAATGGAGAGGTCATCTCGCGCTCCCGCCAACTCCCGTCCGTGCGAGATCCGAGCGGTCATTCGTTTTTTGACTTTGCAGAATAATACCGCGGCTAACATCCATTGCAAGCTCGTCGAAGTTTATGGTGGTGATGTGATGAGTCGACAACATGTCACAAAATGGGTCAGGTTGTTTAGAGAGGGCCTTACTGAGACTCACGACGAGCAAAGGAGTGGGAGGCCATCAGTGATTTCTGAGGAACTTGTGCAAAAAGTTGAAGAAGAAGTGCGAAATGACCGCCGTGTGACACTTGACGACCTTCACGAAAAATTTCCTGATATTTCTCGAAGTCTCCTTGGTGATATTGTTTCGGAAAAACTTGGTTACAAGAAGTTGTGTGCGAGATGGGTACCCAGAATGCTCACACCGGAGCACCGTCAAAATCGTGTGACTGCGGCTCGTGAATTTTTGGATCGTTTTGCACAGGAGGGAGAAGCTTTTTTGGACTCTATTGTGACAGGGGATGAGACGTGGGTGTGTCACTACACCCCAGAAACCAAAAGACAATCACCCACCAAAAAGTTCAAAACGACCCATTCAGGCGGAAAAGTCATGGCATCTGTTTTCTGGGACCGTAAGGGGGTCCTTCTAGTGGATTTCATGCCTAAAGGGACTACCATTAACGCAGTAGCTTATTGCAATACCTTAAAAAAACTGAGAAGAGCCATCCAGAACCGCAGAAGGGGAAGGCTGACCAAGGGAGTGAGTCTCCTGCACGACAACGCCAGGCCTCACACCGCACGTGTTTCACAGGAGCTGCTGACTTCGTTTGGATGGGACATTATCACCCATCCACCCTATTCACCCGACTTGGCACCTTCAGATTACCATCTCTTCACTAAACTGAAGGAGTTTTTGGGAGGGAAACGATTTTCCAATGATCAGGAGGTCGAGGAAGCTGTGGAGAAGTGGCTGAAAGAGGTGGCGGCGGAGGTCTACAACACAGGCATACAAAAGCTGGTGCCCCGACTACAGAAATGTCTCGATCTTGACGGCGATTACGTTGAAAAATAGTTCACTATATTTGTGAAGTATCCTGTGAATTTCTTTCAAATACAAAAATTTTTCGATTTTACTCAGGTGTTGTAACCTTACTTTCTGGATGACCCTCGTAATACAGCATGAGGAAAAAAGAGCGATACTTTTCAAAGAGCTGACCTTTCCGCCCTTGAACGTTCATCATTTATTTTTGCGATTCACACGTAGATAAGTTGGTACCGAGAAACGTACCTAAACAATTTTGAGGGGGTCTTCAATTTTTTCTTGCCGGATTCCAAAGGTCCGTCCAAATGTGCAAAATACTAACTTGTAGTGGAATTGTGGAAGTTTGAAATTTGCGCGAATCGAATGATAACGGCCGTTTAGAACGAAATTTTGCTAGTTGATATTTCTACAGGCGGTATTGTTCACCATAATAATCCATTCTGCTTGACTCGCCACTCCAAAACCCAAAAATTCAATAACAGTTTTGTTGTCCCAATTCAATAAGGCAGAGAACTAGAACCGTCAAATTTTGAAAAAAGCGTTAAAAACGACGTACAGCCTACTTTTCAGAAATGCCGCTAGACCGCAGCAACAGCTGCTCGTCCTTCGGCGGCGAGACGCAAGTTCCAGTTTCTGGTGGGACCCTATGGCGGGAAAACCGACCCCCACCTCCCTCTTTTATCACCTTCTCTCCGACGAAATATCTGATTTTTCGCATTTGGACATTCCCTCCTAAAAGTGCCTCTCTGACAAGATTAACGCTGACCAATCAGCGGGCAGAAAAGCGAGTCGGAATCGCAGAGTCGGACGCTTGTGAAACCTGCTTTAACCCCAATAAAATTGGCCCAGCCAATAGCATCCAATTACGCACTACGGATTATGGACATTACGCACCAATGTGAACCCAGTTTCTCTCATCCTACACGAATGGGATTTTTATGGATACAGACATTAAGTAAAAAAAAAACTCACTTTCATGGCAATTAATCCTTCAAGATTGGAGGGATAGAATCATAAGGAAGGAATAATCATGCAATGACACAGTACCAGTAGATAACACTATTCTTCAGACCTAATTGCTTCTTAATGCTGTAATGGGGTACTTCAGTCATTTTTTTTCTTTTTTTTTCAAAAGAGTATGGCTCAGGAATAACGGTAATCGGGTCTGTTCGTCGAGAAAATGTTTTTAATAAATCAGAGAAGCTAAGGAAAGTTTAAGATTTGAATGGTGTGACGTAGTTAGCCAATCGTGACGTAGCTAGCCAACTGTCTTTGAAAAAAGTATCCATGCACAGAAACCCTTGGAGGACCTCTTGGATACTACAAAATACCACTCACACACGCGCGCGGCGTAGTCCTTGCCTAGTGTGTGTGCATTTATAGCGGCCCGCCTTTTTCAAACGTGTGATCTCTTTAATTAATTTTTCTACCACATGTTATAGTATCATTGGGCTTGAAGCTGTAATATATAGGTTTTCAAGGGTGCTGAATCCAAAATTGAGGTCAAAAACCTGAATTTCCGACCCCACCGAAATACCCCATTGTCATCGAGGAATCATATCCTTCTACCGTCAATAGGGTGTGCGCCTGGGTAGGAAAAACTGTTTATTGTTATTTTTAATCTAAGGTACACCTCATTCTGAGAATTTTGGTACCAACCGCGACCTTCTAGCGTGTGTAAATCTTTTCCTATGAATTTTTAAAGTTTCGACCGTTATGACGTCACAATGGGCTGGGGGGTCCCGCACAGGCGAGAGGGGCGCGTGACGTCATAAAAGGTCGAAACTTTAAAAATTCATAGGAAAAGATTTACACACGCTAGAAGGTCGCGGTTGGTGCCAAAATTCTCAGGATGTAGTCTACTTTCGATTAAAAATCTAAAAAAAATCAAGGCGCACCCCCCATTGGAGGTTTTATACTTGTCAGATAACCATACGTGGAGGATAGTTTACATGGAGGGTACCTGCATCAACTCTACCTTCTCCTCAAATACCCAACGTCTATACAGGTATCCCTGGATTAAACCTTAGACTAGATAGATTCATCAAACAGCGGGAAAGTAATTCTCAATCAACATAAATTAATTCATAGCTAGAATTCCCTCCGATAAGAAGACAAAATCATCGTCATTGTAGACTAGCTTCAGAAAAAAGTACAGGGAAAGTGAGGTATGAAGATAATAAGTATATGCAAGTCACAAAAAAATAAGAGCCAACACTTTCACTTTACAATGCCCCAATTAGGTAAGATACAATATTATCTCTCATTCATGGTCAAATAACGCAAAAGCAGGAACATAATTCACGAAAGATCAACGACACTTTTGAAAAACGATTACTACATCAAGTTTGTGACGTATTATTTTTGTTACCCACCTACTTTTCAGGATAAGGTCCTATAGCCAGAAGTTACATCCTGATCTAACCTACGGGAAACCCGATCTACAGGTATAAAACTAGAGTAGTGATAGGTACCTAACACTGAGGGACAAACTGGAAAATGATTACAGATCATGTGTTCCGTCATTCAATGAAGAGATGTTCAAGTTAGGTACAGAACAGTGACTCACCCTTGAAGTAATGCGACGACTGGATATTAGTCAAAATGAGCGGGTTCATATTCATAGTGCGCTCGTTACCCCACAGTGGCAAAACATTACTCTTCTTCGTCATGGAATTCGAGGGTTTCGGCTCGTCTTCATCATCCCCTGGAGCATTTACAATATTACAATATTCATCTTACAAATTTGAGCGTTGTAAGAAAGAGAAATTACCGCGGAAAAGAAAACTCACCATCGTCATACTGGGACTTCATTGTGCTCTCCTCACGATAACTCCTCAATTCTACCAGTAGGAAGCGAGTAAACTTCACGGGAATCACTGTAGACAGTTTCCAAACTAAAACTGTAATAATTCGTAGCGAATTTATCTGAGGAAATCACGATTTCCCGATAAACGTACAAAAGTAAACTACGAAATAGAAAGCGTACCCGTATCGTACACGGGTACCACCATGTTTGATTTATCAGTGTTGACCAGGTGGAGGAACAGAAAACAACTGGAATACCAGTGTTGCCACGTTTCACCTGAAGACGGTTGACTAAATTAAAGTTGACCTAAATTGTTAACTAAATTGATCTAAATTCTTCAGTGTCTCAATTTTTGCCAAAGCCTTTCTTTGTATAGTTTTCAATAGAAAACTTTGTTTATATTCTTGATGACGTATACATTTCATGGAAGTTGGAATTCCTTCTTCCATGGTAATCAGCAACTAGTAAGCACATGGAGTTTCAAAGTGGATGGATGAACCTTTGCCTGGGAGGGGGGCGGAAAACAGTGTTACCACTTGTTGCAAACTTAATACTCTTTCAAAATTTTATTCATCCGCTCATTTTTCAATTCTCGATTTCCTGTATCACTTACCTAGTACCTACTCTTGTCTCACGAGACTAATACGAGGGCTATCCACAATGTAAATTATTATTGTTATTAAAATATAATTTTCATGCAAACATGAAAAGACCAAAGAAAAATGAAATTTAGAGCAAAGAAGTGGCGGCAGATTTCTATGCAGGCATTTTGAAGCTCATTAGGTCATTACAAGGTAGCTAATGCAATAATTAAAAATGCTCATTTTTCAATTCTCGATTTCCTGTATCATTTACCTACCACCTACTCGATTTTGTCTCACGAGACTAATACGAGGGCTATCCACAATGTAAATTATTGTTGTTATTAAAATATAATTTTCACGTAAACATGAAAAGACCAAAGAAAAATGAAATTTAGACCAAAAAGGTGGCGGCAGATTTCTATGCAGGCATTTTGAAGCTCATTACGTCATTACAAGGTAGCTAATTCAATCATTAAAGTGCAAGCACTGAGGTGGTGATTTTATAGAAAAATGATTTACTTACATTCTGCAGAACAATTCCCGTCGATTTCATAATTTTTAAATAAAAATTCGCTCTGCCCCCTGCTCCCGCGGGTTGGGTTTGCTCAAAAGTTGAAAACTTAAGTAGTTTCTCTAGTCGCCAATCCACCAGAAGTGAATTCAGCTCATGTAACTGATCAGAGAGGTAGTTTCTCATTAGTCGCACTCGGCAACGGGGTATTTCAGTCAATTTTTTTTTTTTCTAAAGAGTATGGCTCGGGAATAACGGTAATCGGGTCTGTTCGTCGAGAAAATGTTTTTAAAAAATCAGAGAAGCTAAGGAAAGTTGAAGATTTGAATGGTGTGACGTAGCTAGCCAACTGTCTTTGAAAAAAGTATCCATGCACAGAAACCCTTGGAGGACCTCTTGGATACTACAAAATACTACTCACACACGTGCGTGGTGCAGTACTTGCCTAGTGTGTGTGCATTTATAGCGGCCCGCATTTTTCAAACGTGTGATCTCTTTAAAATTTTTCTACCACATGTTATAGTATTGTAAGCCGCCAATTCGAAAAGCCGCGGGAAAACCGCCCTCCACAACCTTCGAGGAGGTTGGGGTGGCAATGGGGGAGGCGGTGGAGGGGGAGGAGAGCTGCGGAGAGGGGAGCGTCGACCCCCTGCGCGTGGAAGCTTCAGTTCTGTCTCGACGTGAACCCAGGACGCCTCAATTGTAGGCAGAGTTGACCGTTGTTTTTGGAGCCATTTGTGCTAGTAAGTGGATTTGATTTTGGGATATTTCCCCCCGGCGATAGTGAAAAGACATTGTTCAATCGTAAAAGACTCGTTAGGTTTTGCCAGATTTGCAAAGCTAAACCTCAGAATTTTCTCCATAAAGACCCCTTCGGGACCGTCTTCTACCCACCACGTTTTTCCTCGTCAGACGAAGTTCCAGAGAAGCTACGGTAAAGTACCACTTCAATATCGTTGGAAACGCACTGTATGACATTTCTTGCCAAATTTCTGTCATTGAAGACTATCAATTTCTGTTTAAATTACGTAAATCATCCTAGTCACCACCCGTACCGACGCGTAGTAGCGGTCGCGTGTGCGTACCTTGATATAGCGTCAAGCGTGTTGTAAGTCCTCGTGGTGGTTCTTCCACCCGAATTAGTCAGTTCTTTTGTAAAATCTTAAAGCTAAAAGCAACTTGAAGTAATATACTTACCTTGTCTTAAATTCTAAAACTTACCTGGTCGGTCCGCATTTCTTTAGGACGTCTAGGTCTTCTCTTGTTCTCTCACTTACCTTGTTGATTGCTGATTTTGTCCAGTTGGGTAACTCTACGTTCTTATTACTAAAGTAACGGGGTTGATACTTACCTGTTGCTTACTCACTAATTTCTTTTCTTATAATTAACTTACCTGAAATTGCCGTAATACTTACCTACCTCGGAGTTGAGGTACTTGTTTCGGACCCCGCGTCCCTGTTGTTTATTGAAATACTTACCTGAAGACACCGTTGAGTTTCAGGAGCATATTGTCCTTGATTTCTGATTTTTTTATCGAATTTAATTGATGTTTCTGTGGCCCGCTTGGTCACCAGAATACGTACCTTTTATGTTTGTTGGGTGCCAGTGGGGCACCGATACCCGTACCTCGTAGATACTTACCTATGTTTCTGGTTTTGGTCACGAAGTGACGAATTTCTTTTACTTGACGTTACCTTTGATGAATGTGTACTGATTAATCCTGTGAAATGGTAAAATTCCTATTTTCTTAATTATAGATGTTTATGGTTCCTCAACTTGTTGTTGTTGATTTCACCTTGAGTACCTCCAAAGGCAGGTTGGTTCAGACGAGATAGTTTGTGGATCGTAGGTTGGGAAGGGTACGCCCCTCAGGCAAAAACACGCTACCATACCAAATTTTCAAAATTTCTTTATTTGCTAAAACAATTCCCTTTTCAATTTGCGGCTTACAGATTTGGTGGCAGCTTAGGGGATTTCATGAAAAGTACGCTTTTCACGAACTCATAGAAATCGTAATAAATCCGTCTGGACGGGCTTGTGGAGAGACTCAGGTAGTCGGCATTTGTGGAAACCGTTACAATGAGCGAACCGGGCCAGCACCCTGGGAGAGCGGGGGAGGTAGAGATGAGCGGAGTGCTGGGTCAACTCGAGAGGTTGATGAGGGCGTATAATGACCTAGCCGGGAAGGGGCGAAGTAATGCGGCTCAGGTAGTACCCGACACGGATGTGCCTCGCTCGATGTTTTTGGAAATAGAAAACTGGGACCCGGACGAAAGTGGGGCGCTGCCAGTGACCGCGTTCTTTCAGGTATTCGACGAGGTGGCGGGAAACCTAACGCAAAACAAAAAAATACGACTGTTGCGCGCCAAAGTCAAGGGTACAGCCAAGCAATTCCTGATTGACAACGCTCCGACGCATGCGGGACTCAACCCATATGATGAGGCACGAGAGGCGATGCTGGCATGGTTCGAAACGGAGAACCCGGAACGGGCGGCCGCGTCACTGTGTGCGGCAAAGGTGGCGCAAGGTGAGGGGCTGCGTCAGTTCGCGGAGCGAGTACACCGACTGGCGAGATCGGCGGTTAAGGAGGAGGGGCCGGATTTGACGAACCCACAGAGGCAGAATTGGGTAAGACGGAAAACCTTAAAAGCGTTCATAAAAGGGTTGCCTAAGGAACTGGGTTCCTTATTAACCAACAATCCCCCTGAAACCTTGGAGGCCGCGTTAAAGAGAGCGGAGGAATTGAGGGAGACGCTCGAGTTGGACTCGGATGAGGACACGAAGTGGGGAATATCGGCCGTCGCGGTACGCGAAGAAAGAAAATGCTATGAATGCGGAATGCCGGGGCACTTCGCGGCGAGATGCCCGCGGAACACTGGGAAGGTACCCTTGGCGGGGGCACGAGCCCCCCCCAAACCAATGCCGAGGTACCCGTGCATGTTCTGTGCTAGTATGGAGCATTTTCCGGTGGACTGCGTGAGCAACCCCCAGAAAACCATCTACTGCGACTACTGCGGAGTAAGGGAGCACCTCGAAACCGACTGCCATAAAAAGAAGTTGTTAACCCCGGTGTCCCATCCCCGAGGTACAAAAGTGCCGGCTATTGAGGGCGCGACTCAAGCGGTGCAGAAAGAACCTCACGCGTACCCTATGGGGCATGTGCCCATGGTACGCTATCAAATGGAGCAACCAATAAGGTTGGGCGTTACCCTGGATGGAGAGCCCCGAGAGCTGATCGTGGACACGGGTGCGGCGATCTCGGTGCTGGCGAAACCCGTGGGGGGTGCGTTGTTGAGGCCCACTAAGGCTATGGCGTGGGGAGCGGATGGAAATCGGCTGAACTTCTGCGGGGAACAGGAACTGACGGTGGAGGTGTGCGGGGCTGTGACCAGGCATACTTTTCTGGTGTTTTCTCAGGAAGGAACCGGCCTCGACCTGTTCGGCCTAGACCTTATGAAGAAGGTACCGCTTCTGATCCGTCCGGATAGGCGAGAGGCTACGGTGGCGCCGTGCCGCGGGGTCGCAGATCGCCGGAAAGAGTCGGGGGTGGCTCGGGTTGGATTGACCGTCGTCGAGCCAGGGTTGGACGTGGTCACCGTCAAACTGGGTATGGATGTGCCCGTGATCGAGCCGGGTGCTGAGGTACCACAGCTCGTACCTCATGTGGAGGTGCCCGTGGCTGAGCCGGGTACGAAGGTACAGCAACTCGTACCGCACCTGGAGGTACCCGAGGTTGAGCCGGGTATGGACGTGCCTATTGATGAGCCGCGCATGGAGATGCCCATCCCTGAACGACGGGCGGAGGTGTCGACGGCCAAATTGAGGAGGAATATGGCGGACGCTGATAGGAAAACCAACGGGAGCATCGAGTTGGAAATTGAGGGGACGGTCGAGAGTGTGGGCTACCCGGTGACGAGACTCCCAACCGGGGACATCGAGTTCCGAAGAATTGGGGCAGTGCTTGGTGACGACTCGGAGGATGCGGCGGGGGACGCGGAGGAGATGCCTATGGAACGATGGGACCAGGAACGACCCGATACCCGGACCGAGTTAGTAACTAAACTACAACATCTGGACAAGGGACAGCGGAGCCGAGTGGGAGAAATCCTTCACAGGTTCGGGGAGGTTTTTGATAAACCCGACCGGGATGGGTGTCGCCTGGGTGTGGAACACGTCATTGACACCGGACAGGCGGAACCCGTTCATGTGAGGCCGTATTCGATACCCCACGCCCTCCGGGAGGAGGTGGAGGAACAGCTCCATGGGTTGCTGGAGGATGGGGTAATCCGACCCTCAAAGAGTCCGTGGTCGGCCCCGGTGGTCTTGGTTAAGAAAAAGACACCGGAGGGGGAACCCCAAAAATGGCGTATGTGTATAGATTACCGACGTCTAAATAAGTTGACTAAGGCGGACGCCTACCCTATGCCGAATTTGCAGGACACCCTATCGCTGTTGGGGCGGTGCCGGTACTTTACGAAGATTGATCTTGTGTCGGGGTACCATCAGTTGGGAATGCACCCCGACTCCATTGAGCGAACGGCGTTCTCGGTCTTGGGGCGCCATTTTGAGTACACACGTATGGCCTTCGGCCTCCGGAATGCACCCGCAACTTTTCAGCGGGCAATGAACAATGCTCTTGACGGACTGATTGGTCACGATTGTTTGGTCTATTTGGACGACATCATAGTATTCTCGCCGACGTTGGAGGCTCACCTGGATAGCCTGACGAGAGTGTTGGAGCGACTTAGGGAGACCCGTCTTCGAGCTAATCTTGGCAAGTGCGAGTTCCTACAGCAGGAAACAAGTTATTTGGGTCATCGCATCACGAGCGAAGGGGTCGGTATGGAGCCGGAGAAGATACGGGCGGTGCGAGAGTTCTCCATTCCCACTACAGCGAGTCAGGTGCGCGCCTTCTTGGGGCTGGCGGGTTTCTACCGCCGTTTTGTGCCTGGATTTTCGGGCATGGCGGCCCCACTGACTGGACTCCTCAAAAAGGGAACTGATTTCGAATGGGGAGAGGCGCAGAGTAAGGCGTTTGAAGCGTTGAAGGAGGCTCTCTTATCCGACTCGGTGTTGATTTACCCGGACTTGACCCAGGACTTCATACTGGCCACCGATGCCTCTCAGAGCGCGCTGGGAGCGGTGTTGTCCCAGAAATGTGGGGACGTCGAACGACCGGTGGCGTTTGCGAGCCGGAAGCTGAATGACGCGGAGACTAGGTATTCGGCAACTGAGCGGGAGCTTTTGGCGGTGGTTTGGGCATGCAGACACTATCAGGAGTATTTGCTGGGAAGGAGGTTCATTTTGGAGACGGACCATATGGCGCTGACTGCTGCACTGAGACTGCGGGACCCGACCTCGAGGGTTGGTCGGTGGACATTGAGGCTGGCGGAGTACGACTTTGAGCCACGGTACCGACCCGGCGCGAACATGGGTCACGCTGACGGATTGAGCCGGATGCACGTGGCTGCGGTCAATGTGGAAGTCCCTAAACCCTTGATGGGGGCGGCGCAGGATATGGACCCGTGGGTGCAGGACATGATTGCGAAACACCGGGATAGGGTGCAACGGGAGGACGGGGTGTGGACTATCCCTGTTGAGGTCGAGGGGGAGAAAGGACGAGTACCTCTGATCCCCGTAACAATTAGGGAATGGGTACTGGTGTCGTGTCATGGTAGTGCCTGGGCTGGGCACCCGGGGGCGGAAGTGACGGAACGACTGGTGCGTCGGGTGGGGTATTGGCCAAAGATCCGGAGGGACGTGAAGGAGTTCATCGCCGCGTGCGAGCCGTGCCAACGAAGGAATGCACCGGGACATCCATCGGCCCCGATCCAGCGACCATTGATACCCTCGGCACCTGGGGAGGTGGTGGGTATGGACTTCGTGGGACCACTTGTGACGCTTGGTGGTCCCAAGTATGTTTTAACTATGGTGGACCATTACACCAAATTTGCCGAGGCATATGTGGTAACCAACACAACGGCTGAAACGGTCGCTCGCGTGTTGGTAGGACGATACATACCCTACCACGGGGTACCCCGGAGATTGGTGACCGATAGGGGTACGGGGTTCACCTCTGAGCTCATTCAGGAACTCTGTGAGACTTGGCGGATCACCAAGGTGCAAACCACAGCATACCACCCACAGGGGAACGGGGTGTGCGAAAGGTTCCACCGAACCTTCGCTAACATAATGGCGAAAGTGGTCCGACAGACGAGAGACTGGGAACGAATGGTGCCCATAGTGTTGGCGGCTTATAGAGCCACCCCACATAAAAGCACGGGGTACTCTCCGAATTTCTTAACTTACGGAAGGGAGCTGCGCCTTCCAAATGCAACCGAGTGGACCCGACCCAGCGATGGTCATCGCTCAGTCGAGTTGCGCACCTTAATGGAGGCAAGAAGGATAGCCAAGAGGTGCTTGGATCGGGCATGGAAACAGCAAGCGGACCGGATAAATTCGGAGACGAAGCACGAGGCAGTACCGAGAGGGAGATCGGGTGTATTTGAAACAAATGCACCTACCCCCCGGGGAATGCCGGAAGTTTTGGAGTCCCTGGTCGGGGCCCTGGAGAGTGAAGAGGGTAATTTCGGCCGTAAATTATGAAATTCAGGACTTGTTGGGGGCTCGCCAGCAAGTGGTCCATATAAACAGACTGAAGCCAGCTATGGTGAACGGCGTGCCCGATGATGCCGTACTGGAGGAACCGGATGAGAGAACTACATTCGAGGTACGGGTGCCTGAGGAACCCCTGGAACGTGAGAAGAATTGGGAGCTGGATGACGCTTGGAACGAGGAAGCTGACCTCCAAATTTTGGAGGAGTTGGACGGGCCGGAAGAAGGTACGGAAGATACCCCTACCAAAAGCCCATCGACTGATCCAGCCTTAATGGAGACGGGAGGGGGAAGCGAGACAGGTACGGGCGAGGGTACGTATTTCTTGCGAGCTCGCCCGCCCCGTAACTACAAAAAGCTACATGAGAAAGGGGTGCTGGCTGGGGTTCGTGCAGGGTACGGGGTGATGTAGACAGGTACGGTGAATAAAATAAAAATAAAAAAAATATATATATATATATATATAAACATAGTAATTATAATAATTATAATAAAAATATACATGTATATAGATTTATATGAACACGTGTTAACTTACCTTTAAGTGGAGACCCAAAGATGGTGACAGTAGGAACAGACCTGGAAAAGAACATAATAAAAGATTAATGGCAGTCATACAGTGCTAGGTAGGAAACGATAAGGTACAGGAGGATGAATGCAGAAGAGGACTCAACTAACCTGGAACTGTTTTCTTTTACCCAATAGGAGATGGAGAGTCGGAGGAACTCCGAGGTGCAGCCGGCGGAGGACGAGGCGCCACTATCTCGTGCCCTACCGTCGGTGCAACGTGTGAGAAGAGCCTATGATGGGGCATGCCAACAATGCCTGACCCGTTCCGCCTTGAACGACTCGACTGGCTCTAGAGGACACGAGCGCGAGGCCATCGAAAACGTGGAGGTGGTGGCTGCAGCTATGGAAGTCATGAAGCAGGCCGAGAACCACGCCATGCTGGATTCGTTTTACGAGACTGGCATGAAGGGGCTGGAGAACCTGGCTGCGTTGCTACCGGAGTGGCGAATGCACGAGATGGAGGTGGCGGGATGGAGGGCTCGATGCGCAATCGCGGAGGAGGCATTGCAGGGGGCGAAGGACAGGATTAACAACCTTACTGGAGAGCTGGATACAATGATGGTGCAATTAAATGCCAGACCCACTGTACCTCTAGAGAAAGCCCGTAAACCCATCAGCGAGAGACGAGCGGGAAAGCGAGGTCACCAGGGAACTGTGACCCCCGAGGAGGGAATGGATACCTCAGCGGAGGAGTCTGGCGACGATAATGAAGATCAGGACCCCAGCTATTCCGAGACTGCTTCCACCTCTTCAGTACCACGAAAAGGTCGTCCGAATCCCGGGTTTACCAGCTTCCCTACCCCAGCTATGAAGAAAATCGAGGGGATGGAAACCAAAAATAGGACAACATCAAAGGGAGACCTCTGCCCCATATGTATGCGACCGCCCACAGTCATGAGAGGGTTCAGGTGCGCCTCCTGCAAGGCCTTCTGGGAGCGGATGATAAAGAGGCACGAGCGAGGGCAGTTGACGAATCATTGCAACCCACCACATGCGGGGGTGGACCCCACCTGTAGCCACTGCAGGCGTACCCGGTACGAGGTAGAATTTACCCGCCGGTACCCCGGCCGAACCCTCCCCATACCCAGCGTCGCCGAACAGAAATCCACCGTCGAGGACGACGGCTCCCGGAGGAAGGAGGGGTCATGTAAGCCGCCAATTCGAAAAGCCGCGGGAAAACCGCCCTCCACAGCCTTCGAGGAGGTTGGGGTGGCAATGGGGGAGGCGGTGGAGGAGGAGGAGAGCTGCGGAGAGGGGAGCGTCGACCCCCTGCGCGTGGAAGCTTCAGTTCTGTCTCGACGTGAACCCAGGACGCCTCAATTGTAGGCAGAGTTGACCGTTGTTTTTGGAGCCATTTGTGCTAGTAAGTGGATTTGATTTTGGGATATTTCCCCCCGGCGATAGTGAAAAGACATTGTTCAATCGTAAAAGACTCGTTAGGTTTTGCCAGATTTGCAAAGCTAAACCTCAGAATTTTCTCCATAAAGACCCCTTCGGGACTGTCTTCTACCCACCACGTTTTTCCTCGTCAGACGAAGTTCCAGAGAAGCTACGGTAAAGTACCACTTCAATATCGTTGGAAACGCACTGTATGACATTTCTTGCCTAATTTCTGTCATTGAAGACTATCAATTTCTGTTTAAATTACGTAAATTATCCTAGTCACCACCCGTACCGACGCGTAGTAGCGGTCGCGTGTGCGTACCTTGATATAGCGTCAAGCGTGTTGTAAGTCCTCGTGGTGGTTCTTCCACCCGAATTAGTCAGTTCTTTTGTAAAATCTTAAAGCTAAAAGCAACTTAAAGTAATATACTTACCTTGTCTTAAATTCTAAAACTTACCTGGTCGGTCTGCATTTCTTTAGGACGTCTAGGTCTTCACTTGTTCTCTCACTTACCTTGTTGATTGCTGATTTTGTCCAGTTGGGTAACTCTACGTTCTTATTACTAAAGTAACGGGGTTGATACTTACCTGTTGCTTACTCACTAATTCTTTTCTTATAATTAACTTACCTGAAGTTGCCGTAATACTTACCTACCTCGGAGTTGAGGTACTTGTTTCGGACCCCGCGTCCCTGTTGTTTATTGAAATACTTACCTGAAGACACCGTTGAGTTTCAGGAGCATATTGTCCTTGATTTCTGATTTTTTTATCGAATTTAATTGATGTTTCTGTGGCCCGCTTGGTCACCAGAATACGTACCTTTTATGTTTGTTGGGTGCCAGTGGGGCACCGATACCCGTACCTCGTAGATACTTACCTATGTTTCTGGTTTTGGTCACGAAGTGACGAATTTCTTTTACTTGACGTTACCTTTGATGAATGTGTACTGATTAATCCTGTGAAATGGTAAAATTCCTATTTTCTTAATTATAGATGTTTATGGTTCCTCAACTTGTTGTTGTTGATTTCACCTTGAGTACCTCCAAAAGCAGGTTGGTTCAGACGAGATAGTTTGTGGATCGTAGGTTGGGAAGGGTACGCCCCTCAGGCAAAAACACGCTACCATACCAAATTTTCAAAATTTCTTTATTTGCTAAAACAATTCCCTTTTCAATTTGCGGCTTACAGTATCATTGTGCTTAAAGTTGTAGTATAATATACTACAACTTTATTATAGTATATTACAACTATATTATAGGTTTTCAAGGGTGCTGAATCCAAATTTGGGGTCAAAAACCTGAATTTCCGACCCACCGAAATACCCTATTTCACAGAGAGGAGAGGCTTCCTGTGAAATGTCAGCTTCTTGGGGCCACAAAGCGAATAGTTGGCCATTTAAATTCTGCAGCCTCATAGAGGCTTCTGTGAAAAGCTTGTTCTTTGTTATTTTTGTGGATATTCCTCCTAAGTGTAACGATCAACTTGAAAAAATAAATAAGTTCACAAAATAACAGTTTGGTAACAAGCCCAAAAATGAACTGAATAAATTGGTAGGAAGTCTCCAGAGTATAGGAAAGAAACATTTATCTACCTGAGCAGAGAGGTGGGTTTTGTACAAATTGTCATATCAAGTAAAGTGGAATCGACTTTTAGAAAAGTAATTTATTAAAATATACAAATGAATGCGGTAACATCATTCCCACGCGCTAAACGCTAACCGAACAGTTGGTTTATTCAAGAAACTTGGAGTAGGCCGCTCAAACGACAAAGGAGGTTCCTGGGCTTTAATCTTCATTTCTTTCTCAAATATCTGAAATATAATTGAATAATTCAAGTTAAGAAATAATCAGAGTTATGTATTGAATAATTTAAATTCAGAAAACATCGGAGGCAGAGGCAGGTAGGTCAGGATTCTTTGACATGAGCTGATTCAATAATACCTCACACAAGGAGCTTCTTACCAACTGAGTTTTATTTTCAAGAAGAGCAGACATGTCTTTTTCAATGGTCGGCAGCTCATTGTTGATCCACAGGGCTGCGTTCGCAACGGTAGGAAGCACATGGTCCTGAAGAAGACGAATTTCCCAGAGACAAGACTCAATCGCTCGGCTTTCACTTGGGGATTCTTCTTCAGCAAGATAGGGATCTGCATCAGCTACAAGACAAGAATATTTACAGAACTTTACCAAATTTTTTCAATTGTTTATAGTTTTTATGAAAGTTAATAGACATTTTAAGGATAAGTTCTCCTCTTTTTTTGGGGGAGCCATCTTCTGTCAGAAATATACAAAAAGGTGCGTGTGGAGAGTGTTTATTCTTATTATAATATAATAATATATCATAATATCATATTATGATATCATACAGATACAATTCCAAAGCTCGCCTTAGAACAAGACATCTTAGGAAATATGATTAAATAATTACTCCAAGGTCGTAACAGTCTATCCAATATTACTGCTGTCCACTTTTTTGTGACACAAATATTGTAATTTTACAAAGATTCCACGTACCATTAGCAGCACCTGGACGGGATAGAAGAACTTTCAAATTGGGATGCCTGACGAGAAGATTGGTGATGAAAGCCATCAAAATGATAATATCAGGAGGTGGAGCGACGAGAGCCAGCCTGGCCAATCTTTTAGCAAATCCAGCGACCAAAGCCTCGGGAAGCATGCTAGAAAATCCCGAAATATACAGACGCAGTTAACATTATTTTGTTTACTAGTGCGATGCAAAATATTCACATCTTTTATACATTGGACGGGGATCGCGACTATGTCACGCAAATCCCAGGGTCCCTGTGGCGGACCGCCTCAATGTCATGCAAACACCTCTCGCAAAAGGTTCAAGAATATCTGCTTCTATTCTTTCGTTCTCGGTTACCGCTCTTTTTTAGCTGTTTTTTGTGATAGATGAGCTGTTTATGAGACGAATGGTTCAATCCGGAGGTGAATTGGTAGAGGTTGAAGGTCACTAGCAGTTATAGGTCTGCCACAGAAACTTTGCATCCCTTTGGAGCATTCTTCTGTAGAACATGGAACTAATTATCTCTCATCATCAAGCAGATTCCTGCGCCTACGATAATGTTTTGGGAATTTCTCCTCTAAAAAGAGACTTGTTTTCCCTCCTACTGCAGCTTGAAATTCGTGCATTTCCCAAATTGAAATTTTGTGACACTACACGAACATCAAATTTTTCACGGCTCCAATTTCTGTGTCAAGGTTTCACCATGGAAGGTGGACTTGATAGTTATGTTCACGGATCTGCCACCTAGGGGGTGCCACACGGATGCAAAGTTTCTGTGGTAGACCTATATTATAGGTCTTTGATATTATCAAAGTAACACCTTATGTTCGCGCACTTCGTGAAAAAAATTTCTCTGTCACAGTGGACCAACGTGTTTTTTTTTTTTTCGCATTCAACGTGTTAACCGACAAGGCGAAATAATGCAATACGAAATAAACCAATTAAATTAAACAAATTAAACTTACGTGGAAGACATAAATAAATCGGACAGGTAATAAAAACGTGATTTATAAGATGTTTGGAATAACTCCGGTGTAAACATCGAGTAAAGTTTTCCGTATACATCTGGATAATTCCTGAAAAACAAAACAATAGATGAGAACAAACTTCTTCGTTTATTTAATTGGATACTTGTTTTCATCAAGTAACAAAGTTATCATTAGGTATTACGATTACTGTTAATCAAGATATGACGGTGATAACCGTTAATATGTTAAGACTCTGCCCATAAGAAATACAAAAAAGTTAAATATTCGTTGATTTTATAGCTTACACCTAGCTATAAGTGTGGGTGGGACGACACCCTCTGCATTGCCGGCCAGTGACCCCAACCTAACGAGAAAAAGTATCCCTGCGGCCCAAACTGACTCTTGCTTATTGTGCCAGAAGGGAAACATCCCTCCCTCGGGGAAAGGGGAGAAGGGAAATATCCCTGCATGCTGCAACGCTGTGATGGAAGTTGCCCAACACTGAAGGCTCGCTTTCATCCATGCACAGAAATATCTGAAGGAGTATAGTAATATATTTGAGGATACTAAAGAATATAATAAGCTGATATTTTTGAAACAGAGCAGGATGAAGTAGTATGGGAAATTTTAACTCATCAGCTAGCCATGTTTCTACGCTTTCTGTTTGTTCAAATGTTCAGGTTTCCCTTTAACAATAAAAGAAAAGGAATACATCTAACTATGAAATACCTAACTCTGAATGACACATGGAAATTTGTACTGTTCTTCGAATAAAAATTGTAAAAAAGAGAATTGATCCCATCATGAAAAGGAGGTTGGTAAATGAGGAATGCTTACATGTTGTATTTTTGTATTAAATCGAAGATCCCTTGCAATGATAGAACGCTGATCGCACCACCTAGAAGAGAATCAACTATAAGTAACACAGAAGATGATTATTTATGCATACTGTTGTTATACGTGTTACGCTCTACAATATTCAAGGCGAGTATTACTTCGACAAACACAACTGCAGTCACAACTCTACAGCCCAATAGGGTGCATGCGTAGGAAAAACTGTTTATTGTTATTTTTAATCGAAATTAGACCATGGCACACGGATCGTGTATTTACATGTCCTCTGTGTAATTCGGGAGATGATGAGACGGTGGTCCATTTTTCAGCTCACTGTCATATTTTGAGAGGAATTCGCAGAGCTCAGTTCGGCTCCTTATATTTAACTGTTGAGGAGGCGTTCGAATATTTGAATGGAAAAAACTTGTTGGCCCTAGGATGGTTCATTATAAGGGCGTTGAAGTACCGAAAGTTTTGGTGGGTGAATGGAACTTTTAATTAGGTATTATATAATAATGGATTAAATTAATTTAATGTGAAACCATAATCAATCCAGTGCCAAATAATGCAGATTGGCCCAATCCGTAGGTAATGAACGTGATAGTTTAATTTTTGCATGTCAACATCACATGTGTGAACTAACCAAAACGATTGTGTTAAGGCTATTTTTATTAAAATGAATATGTATGCTTTTTATTGTCATTATACATAAAATGTATATAACAATCGTCAATAATAAACAGTTAAAAATCAAACAATGGTAAAAATAGTCCTACAAAAAGTAACATGTCATAAAGTAGGTAATGATGTAAAAAATAATTTAAAAAAAGAGGAAACCGGTCATTCAATGTAAAAACAAGACAATAATAAAGATAACAAGTTGCGTGATGCGCTAAAGCCGCAGAAAGCGGCGTGGGGCCAGAGGGGAGCCCAGGCCCCGCCCGGGCCCACCCACCATGGTGGCGTCCCAAAACGCAAATGGCTCACGAAAGAGACGCTGGCGATCCGGCGTATGAAAGCACCAGAGGGCGCCACCCCCGAGCGAGACCGTGGCCCCCACCGACCCGCACACCCACAAACATACGACAAACACGCAAAAAATACATTTATCAATGACATAAAAACAGTTAATAATTTACTATAAGTTTAACACGCAACTTAAACCTAATATCACAGTATTATCACAGTTAAAACATCAATAAATAGA
Organism: Apolygus lucorum; assembly: GCA_009739505.2. NCBI lineage: Eukaryota > Metazoa > Arthropoda > Insecta > Hemiptera > Miridae > Apolygus > Apolygus lucorum. The sequence goes on along the minus strand of CM019178.2, from coordinate 48,879,337 downwards.
ACTACTAAAACATTTAAGTATCACAGAAAGACCAGTTAACTCTAGATATGTCAAGTGCAAGCAAGAGCACTCGATATTCCTCTGCTGCTTTGATGACTATTATGACTAGGACGATTATGATAGTAATTGACAAGATGCTAGAACTATTAACTATAAGAAACCGTATTTACCAAAATTTACATCATAACATCCACTTCACACCACGAAACTCGTCCAGTGAATAAATTTCCGCCTGTAGAAGAGACTCCTTCACGACTCTCGAGAATGTTTTTTCATCTAGTTGCTGTAACTGTAGTGGGAGCACATTAAAAAGCCTTGTTCCCATTTGGATCGGACAGCAATTAAGCGATGCACCGAGGCGGGCGAATGGAGGGTTCAAGTTTTTTCCGGCTTTTCGTGGGGTAATCATGATTGTCCGATGCTTTTGAAATGGAGCTGATATTTGCTTTGATGTAGTTGAGGACAGACAATACATACATTACCGGTACAATAAGTATCCGATTTCGAGAAAAGGAACCTCTACAAGTGTGCTTCCAGGTTAAATTGCTTATAGTTATAATTATTTTGTTACATATTTATTTTGTCCGAACCCCGGCTCATAGCTCGGTGCTACAGCCGTATAATGTTTTGTTTAATGTTATTAAGTTTTATGTACATTTATTTGAATAAAACATTTCAAAATTCAAAAATTCAATTCACTCTACAATATTCAAGGCGAGTATTATTTACACAAACACAACCGAAATTAGACCTATCCTGAGAATTTTGACACCAGCCGTTCTCTTTTTGGATGACTAGCTCTTTTTCTATGATTTTTCAAAGTTTCGAATATTTTCATAAATATTCACAAAAAAAAAAAAAAAAAATCAATCAATCTTTTTTCATAAATATTTATCACAGTGGGCAGGGGTGTCCTGCCTAGGCAGGAGGGGCGTGTCGTCATAAACATTAGACACTTTGAAAAATCATAGAAAAAGATCTATTTATCCAAAAAAAAAAAAACGGCTGGTGTCAAAATTCTCAGGATAAGGTCTAATTTCGATTAAAAATTTTAAAAAAAATCAGGCGCACCCCCCATTTACACAGAAAGGACGTCGGGCGAAAATGTGTCGTGGACCAAGTATAGACGTGTCGGTGGTGACCCGTCCAATGCACACAGAAGAGCCAGAGCAGTAGCGAGAAAGGACGATTCAATGTTGGATTCATAGTAATCATCACGCACTTCGAAGGCACAGAAATAAAACGCCTTATTGAATAGCGAGCCATGGTGGAACACAACGATCGCAGTGAAGCCTATTAGAAAATCAAATTAATGTACTCGAGAACTAATTTACCGGAAACGGTAATATCCGAAGCTTTACATCCAGTACGTTCCTTACCCTGTATTGCCATCAACTCGACCCTTCATGACAGAATGTTCCGACATTCACAACGTTTATTTTACGGAACTTCTCTACCTTACTGGCTCTTCTGGCAACAGAACCGATAGGATAATATGAGCCGCTTGTCGACCAAGCTCACTTGCTGGAGGTTATTCCAGATTCCAGAATCAGTTATGCTGATGAGAATGGAATGGTGATCTCCCCTTATAACCTGGCAGCTCCTTTGAGATGCCGTCACGTCCAACGATAATGCAAGTTGAAGCCCCCGTTCTTGAAGCTGCACCTTCTGATACCTAGGCCCCAGATATCTCAGACCTTCAAATTCGGTCTCTGAATAGCCCTACCCTGCCAGCCCTAAAACCTGTGTGCCAAAAGAAGAAACTTATTTCTGGAGCCCCACCAGCAAACACTCCACTTCGATCCACGAGGATAGAAGCTACCAGCATACTAAAGGACTATTTGGGTTGAATATTTTCTAGGATGGGTGAATGTGGTAACATAGTAATGCTACTGTTAATGGTAACGCAATCGTTTATTCTTCTCAGTTCCTTTGTTCAATCGTGCTCTGTTTTTCGTTCAATAAAGCCAATCTTATCTTGGATTTGTCATCAATTCTTCACCACAACTGCATTTTCATTTTTTAACCATATTCACTAAAAACTCTTATTGCTTCCGAGTCTACCAAGGTAGCGGAAGCTTTGTATTCACTTTTCAAGGATGAAAAAAAAAAATGTCTCCAAAATCAAAATTTTCACTCGCGTTTTACGTTTTAGACCTTTCTGAACAATTTTGGTTCAGTGTCTGTCTATCTGTCATGAATTCCTTGTAACGGGCATAACTAAACGAAATTATTGTCCGATTTCTATGAAATTTTCAGGGATGTTACAGATCAGTATTTAGATGGTCCCCTATGAAAACCACCACCTTCGAGCTGATAGTAGCCACTGCGCATGCGCAAACGTAAAATCCTTGTAACAGCCAAAACACTTACATTTTTCATCAGAATTTGATGAAATTTTCTAGGATTGTCCAGATTAGCGTGTAGATGGTCCCCTATGACGGTAGTGAAAGGTACTTAGAGATTGGTGTTTTGAGATTAACTACTATGCATTGGAGCATCTATAGGAAGCTATGTGCCACCTCCACTTGGCAGACCTTTTTTTATATTGGGCATCAAAAATTTAGAATAATTTGTTTCTTTACAAGAAAATATGGACTAAAAATCATTGTTTTGCCTTCTGGTTTTTGGGTGTTTTGATGTCGGTCAAAAGCAACCTACTGTGTTTTAGAAATGCTGTTTATTGATTGAACTCACCATGTTCCAATGATGCCATGAAGTAGTCAGTTAGAAAAATTGGTTTGTCCATGCGAGACATCATTTTCTCAAGAAGCGCCAAAAGTAAAAGTTGTTTCACGTCTGATTCCATCTTGACCAGGGACAACCGCTCCCAAATTCTTCTGACACACTTGTCCATCTCCTTAGGATTCAAAACTCCAACTGCAAAACCAACAAAAAGTATGAAAAATATTTCGTAAATAACAGAATGGTCTGAAACGGATTAGTGTGTGGTTTTTTTTCTCTGTTGAGTGTTGTCCTCCTTTACCCCAGATCGATCGCATAAGGACGCCCAAGTCTTACTGTGGGAAAGAACTCGAAGAAATTTAAGATGAAAAAAAAAAACCCCAAACTGCAGAGCTTTTGTGAAAATATGAATGAATTTGAATATGAATTATGAAATTTTGAATATGAAAATATGAATATGAAAATATGAATGAATTTTGTGAATTCCGTTCGTAAAACCTCACACACTAAGACTGAACTTCTACTGTCCGCGTTTCAAAAAAAAAGTCTGCCAAGTGGGTGTGGCACATAGCTTCCTCGTATCCATAACCCGATTATATAGATGATCCGATGCATACCTAGTAGTTAATCTCAAAGCACCAATCTCTAAGTACCTTTCACTACCCTCATAGGGGACCATCTACACGCTAATCTGGACAATCCTAGAAAATTTCATCAAATTCGGACGAAAAATGTAAGTGCGGTAGTGATTGGAATCAAAAAATTTCTTAGCAAGACTGGGAGTCGAACCTGGGACTCCTGGGTGTGAGTCCAGTACTTTGCTCACTGATCTACAAAGGGGTTGGTTGAATAGCTTTGAGATTCTCACCTCAGACGCAACTGTTACGGCTGTTACAAGGATTTTACGATTGCGCGTGCGCAGAGGCTACTGTAAATTTTAAGGCCTTGATTTTCATTGGGGACCATCTACAACCTAATCCGCGTAATCCCTGAAAATGTCATCGAAATCGGGTAGAAATTGTGGAAGTTATGGCTGTTACAAGCAATTCACGTTCGCGCATGCGCATCGGCTACTATCAGTCCGGGGGTGATGATTTTCATAGGGGACCATCTAAACACTAATCTGTAACATCCCTGAAAATTTCATTGAAATCGGATGGAAAATGTGGAAGTTATGGCCGTTACAAGGAATTCACGTTTGCGCATGCGCAGTCGCTTCTATCAGTCCGAGGATGATGATTTTCATAGGGGACCGTCTACACACCAACCCGCACAATCCCTGAAAATTTCATCGAAATCGGACAATAACTTCGTATAGTTATGCGCGTTACAAGGAATTCATGACAGACACACAGACAGACACGGAACCAAAATTGTTCAGAAAGGTCTAAAACGCGAGTGAAAATTTTGATTTTGGAGAACCTTTTTTTTCGTCCTTGAAAAGTGAAAACAAAGCTTCCGCTACCTTGGTAGACTCAGAAGCAATAAAAAAATTAAAAAACGTCTGCCAAGTGGGTGTGGCACATAGCTTCCTCGTATCCATAACCCGATTGTATAGATGATCCGATGCATAGTAGTTAATCTCAAAACATCAAAACGAGTTAATCTGTAACATCCCTGAAAATTTCATTGAAATCGTACGGAAAATGTAGAAGTTATGGCCGTTACAAGGAATTCACGTTTGCGCATGCGCAGTGGCTACTATCAGTCCGAAGGTGGTGATTTTCATAGGGGACCATCTACGACCTAATCCGCATAATCCCTGAAAATTTCATCGAAATCGGGTAGAAAAAGTGGAAGTTATGGCCGTTAAAAGGAAATTCACGTTTGCGCATGCGCAGTGGCTACTATCAGTCCGAAGGTGGTGATCTTCATTGGGGACCATCTAAATACCAATCTGTAACATTCCTGAAAATTTCATTGAAATCGGATGGAAAATGTGGAAGTTATGGCCGTTACAAGGAATTCACGTTTGCGCATGCGCAGTCGCTTCTATCAGTCCGGGGATGATGATTTTCATAGGGGACCGTCTACACACCAACCCGCACAATCCCTGAAAATTTCATTGAAATCGGACAATAACTTCGTATAGTTATGCGCGTTACAAGGAATTCATGACAGACAGACAGACAGACAGACAGACACTGAACAAAAATTGTTCAGAAAGGTCTAAAACGCAAAACGCGAGTGAAAATTTTGATTTGGAGAACTTTTTATTTCGTCCTTGAAAATTGAAAACAAAGCTTCCGCTACCTTGGTAGACTCGGAAGCAAAATGAAAAATAACCTGAAAATAAGGATGCACTGTGGTACATATCCACAGTTGGGGAAAGATTTGCCGCAACAAAGAATGACACCGGATAACATCATGATGCTGCCGACGACTGAGCTGTTTGCTTCAACACTACTTATGACTACATCGGCTCTCAGAAAGTAGTAATTCCGAGGCCAAACGTGATACTCCCTAAGGTAAAAGCGTCGTAAATGATGGCCGAAAAATGGTTTTAAGAGTTCATTTTAGTACCTTTGACGCGTGAATAATACAATTTCGGGGCTTCACTATCCTTGAAGGGCTCTACGATGGCCATGACCTGCAGTATTCTACGAAGCTCTGTGACGACGGGAAGTCTGTCCATTTTGGTGGCAATATCAATCGCCTTCCAGATGTTCCTGTGCATGTCTTCGTAGGTCATAAGGTCCTTCAACTGAGGCAGAAGGGGTGCGATGTCTCCGTCGGAACTCATCAAAATCCGAATTATCGTCTACAAATAACACACATAGACTAAAATTATCAGCTTCTTACATAAGTGTAGTATAATTTCCATTATTATAGATTGTTATTTTAATCTTATGAATTTAATTAAAGAAAAAATTAATATTAAAAAAAAATTAAATTAAAATTTAATTTTTTTACTTTAATTGAATTAAATTGAAGAATAGTGGGGTAGTCAAATCAATTGATCTATGTGACCTTACACTGTATTCTGCAATGGGAAACATTGGTTTAGTGTGAAATGCGTCGTTGTAGAGAGGTATCAGCTGTAGAAGACCCCTGAAAGCCGCAACACGCTGGTCTTTGGATCCGCTGCGCAAACAGACGGTTTCTAAAAACTCGACTCCCTTGGAGAAAGAGGATTTGAGCCACTGGGTATATTCATTATTGCACTCTGAAAATGTTGAGAGTAAATAGTTAGAAGCCTTCTCAGTCGAGGCTGATCATCGAGTTGGTAATAATATTGTTATGGAAGAAAACATTCATGTCATCAATAACTTCACATTGTTTTCAAACATTTGGTCAATAGTAAGAAGAGATAAGTATTAGTAAAGGAGTATAATATACTCCTTATATTATAAGGGTCTGTACGGAGAGGCAGTCCAGAACCAAACCGGAACTGAAAAGGGGAGGGGATGGAGGCAAATGGACTCCTCCGAACCGTTCAGGACTGCCTCTCCAAACAGACCATAAGTATGTGTATCAAGTATATAGATAAGTATTATACTATTCATAGTACTATATTATAGTAATATAGATACTATTATAGATATTATATAGATAAGTATTATACTATCCATAGTACTATATTAAAGTAATATAGATACTATTACAGATAGTATATAGATAAGTATTATACTATCCATAGTACTATATTAAAGTAATATAGATGCTATTATAGATAGTATATAGATAAGTATTATACTATCCATAGTACTATATTAAAGTAATATAGATACTATTATAGATAGTATATAGATAAGTATTATACTATCCATAGTACTATATTAAAGTAATATAGATACTATTACAGATAGTATATAGATAAGTATTATACTATCCATAGTACTATATTAAAGTAATATAGATGCTATTATAGATAGTATATAGATAAGTATTATACTATCCATAGTACTATATTAAAGTAATATAGATACTATTATAGATAGTATATAGATAGTATATAGATAAGTATTATACTAACCATAGTACTATATTAAAGTAATATAGATACTATATAGATAAGCAGTATACTATACATAGTACTATATTAAAGTAATATAGATGCTATTATAGATAGTATATAGATAAGTATTAAACTATCCATAGTACTATATTAAAGTAATATAGATACAATTATAGATAGTATATAGATAAGTATTATACTATCCATAGTACTATATTAAAGTAATATAGATACTATTATAGATAGTATATAGATAAGTATTATACTATCCATAGTACTATATTAAAGTAATATAGATGCTATTATAGATAGTATATAGATAAGTATTATACAATCCATAGTACTATATTAAAGTAATATAGATACTATTATAGATAGTATATAGATAAGTATTTGTATCAAGGAGGAACTTAGAAACCATGTAAACATTTGTAAATCTTGTAAATTATTGTAAAACACAGGTTATATGTATCACTTGCAGATGCGCAACCAATAATATAAAATAAAAAAGTATTCGTAAAAGTGGTGTACGTTTTCTCCAAACGAGGTACCTCGCCCCTACTTGTCTATCAGATTATGAAATTTTTGAAATTTTCTTGAATACTAAAAATGACAATTGATAATGTTTTAAGCTAGTACATGTAGTTGTACCTTGCCTTCCTATAGGGTTATAAATATTACATAATTCTGAAATATAACTTACAGGAGAGAGAGAGTCAGTAGAGACAATACCCCCCTAATTATTTAATTAAATAATAATTAATTATTATATTATGTTAATTAATTAATTATTTAAAATTAACAACGTTCATTCAGCGCTCTATTCCGCATTAAAATTCTCGGGCAAGAAGTGGACTTTGCTCTGGGTCGACCTGGCCGAAATTGCTCAGGAAATGCTTGCAAAACTCGCTCACTTTGTGAAAGAAGAGGTCTTAAAGCGGGTACTTGATCGAATGGGGAATTTTTGTCACAATAGATCAGCTAAGGTCTAACTAGGCTACTCCGCTTCTTGCCGGTTTTTTGGTCACATCAAATAACTAGCAAACATGGTGAATTACCAACTTGAACACGATAGGTACAAGAATAGCTCATTCACTATAACTTACTTTTATTTTTTTCCAGCTTTTTTGTTAATTCCCCCATCAAGTCTCCGATTCGTGATATCAACAGAGGAGACGTGGAAGGAGTAATCTGCAACAATAAATTTACAACTATTTGGTGGGTTCGGATACATAATATGATAGATACAGGGGGAGAGCTTGACTGTTGTGTCGAATGATCAACATTCAAGATTGTTCGATCTATTAAAACCATTGGTGAGAGGCGGTCAGCTAAAAAAAAAGACTTAAAAATGGACAGTGGTCTGAAGATCGTTTTGAGAAGAATATATTTTTTTAAGAGAACAGAACTTTTGGAATCAACAACAACCGCATGGTAACATTTTTAACACCCAGTTGATAATCATAACTTGAGGAGTTTGAATTTAGAACAATAAAAATATCCAATACTCCCCCTAAAGACGAACTCCGAGAGTGTCTCTTGAGAACACCCCAAGCTGATTCCTCAGATCCATGAGAGTAGCTTTCTGCAAGGCCTTCGTGAAGATGTCTGCAACTTGCTGTTTGCTGGAGATATATTGCAGATCAAATGAGCCTTCAGCATACTTCTCGCGGATGTAGTGGTAGCGAACATCTATATGCTTCGTTCGCTTGTGAAATTCTGGATTTTTCACTAATTTGATGGCACTCATGTTATCCATGTAAAGTTTCGGACTTCTGAACTGAATTCCAAAACTTTCTAGAAGTCGTTGTAGCCATACAAGCTCCTTAACTGCTTCTGAACCTGCAATGTACTCGGACTCTGTAGTTGACAGACTCACAGATCTCTGTTTCATCGAGCACCATGAGACTGCTCCAGTCCCAAGTTTGAAAACATAGCCTGTGGTTGAACGTCTTGTTTTTGTGTCTCCTGCAAAATCTGCGTCACTATAGCCAATTAGTTCTGAAATTTGTTGGCTTTTATATAAAATTCCAAAGTTCTTTGTACCTTTCACGTATCGCATAACTCTCTTCAGAGCTCTCCAATGTGTTTCACTGGGACGTACACAGTATTGGCTCAACGTATTGACAGCGAAGCAAATATCTGGCCTGCTTCCAATCGCTAGATACATCAAGCTGCCAATCGCTTCTCTGTACGGTGCATCTACTTGGTTCAATTCGTCTTGTATTTCTGGTATTTGTTCCATGGGGATTGAAACGGGATTAGCTTCCTCCAGATTGAATTTCTTCAAAATCCTCTTTACATATCCCTCTTGTGAAATGAAAATTGAACCATCTTCCAAGCGAAGTATTTCCAAACCAAGGTAGTAGTTGGGCTCCATCACTGTGATTTCAAATTTCATTTTCAGTCGATCTAGAAAAACTGTAATTAAATTAGCATTGGTAGCTGCTATTATCCCATCATCAACGTATATGGCGACTATCAGTTTGGTTGACTCTGTTTGACTCATGAAAACACAAGAATCGCCTGCATTTTCAATGAAATTGAGTTCTTTTAAATATGAGACCAGTTTTTCATTCCAGCGCCTCGGTGCTTGCTTCAGGCCGTATAGACTTCTTTGCAACTTGCAAACTCTTCCTGAATTGTCGTCAAATCCTTCCGGCTGCGTCATAAAAATGTCTTCCTTCAACTCACCATAAAGGAACGCTGTTCTGACATCAAACTGCTTCATTACTAAATTTTCCATTGCTGCTATTGACAAAATAGTACGAATAGAATCAAAACGTACTACTGGACTGTACGTTTCATTGTAGTCTATTCCAGCTTCTTGACTAAAGCCTCTCGCTACCAAACGAGCTTTCCATCTTTCGATACTTCCATCCTGTTTACGTTTCACTTTGTACACCCATCTGCAGTCTACAAGTTTTCTTCCTGGAATAGGTTCTACCAAAGTCCAGGTTTGATTCTCATGTAACGAGTCTATTTCATTCTTCATGGCTTCTAGCCATTTCTCCGAATCTTCGCAGCTAATGGCTTCCTGGAATGAAACCGGCTCTGGGGGAAACACATTATCCACTGATTCTGAATAGAAATTGTATCTTGTTGGTCGCCTAATTTTTGATCTATCACGAAGATCATAACGTCTTGACGGTTCGACAGCTGGAATCTGTTGTAATTCTTCTGTCGGCATTTGGTCGGATTCTTCTATCAATTCATCTTGTATTTCGTTGGTCAAAACTCTCTGTTGACCTTCGTCGTTATTGATATTTTCATTGTTGTCGGTATCAAGATTATTTGCAGATGAATGATCCAAAATGACATATTGCTCTTCAGATTGTTTGGAAATTTCTTTCGCATTTTCCAAATTTGACAACTCTTCCTTGAATATGACGTCTCTGCTCATTTCCACTTTGTTTTCATTGGGATAATATACTTTATACCCTTTTACAAATTCGTCATACCCAACAAAATATCCTTTCTTGCTTTTCACATCAAGTTTTCTTCTCTTTTCTTTAGGAATATGAGCATAAATTTCCGATCCAAATACTCTAAAATCAGAGAACTTAGGTTTTTCGCTTGTCCACATCTCATAAGAAGATTTTTCTTGGTCAGGAGAAGAACCAGTTCGATTCATGACAAAAACAGATGTATTCACTGCTTCAGCCCAGAGTTTCAGACTCAGAGACTTGCTGTGCAACATCGTTCTCGCAGCTTCCATGATCGTCCTGAGTTCCCTCTCTGCTGCACCATTTTGCTGAGGTGTGTATGTTACTGTCCGTTGATGTTGAATTCCTTCTTTTTCAAGGAGATCTTTCACTTCCTTGTTGCAATATTCAAGTCCGTTGTCGGTTCTGATTGTTTTTATTTGGTATCCTTTTTGATTTTTGAAGTGTTTTAGGAATAAGTCCAACTTGAAATGAACTTCATTCTTGTTTTTCAAGAAGTACACTTGTCTGTATCGAGAGAAATCATCTTTCAGTAGTAGGAAGTACCGCGAACCAGCAACTGAATCTACTTGTAACGGACCGCACAAGTCGGAATGTATCAATTCGCCCGGCTTGCTTGTTGTGGAATTACTTGTTGGAAATGGTTTTCTTTGTTGTTTTCCCATAACACAAGCTTCACAAAAAAAGTTTTCGTCTTCTATAACCTTGATGTTGTTCATTTTTAGGTATTTCTTCACTCGTTTTTGATTTTGATGACATAAACGTTCATGCCAAAGTTGAAATTTATCCAGTTTATTCGTTACCAATCCACTTGATTGTGAGATTGTGATTTCTTCTGGAACAACGACTTTCAACTTCATTCCATACAGTTTTTGACAGCGAATACCTTCTAAAATTACTTTCCCATCTTTTGTAAACAAACATTTTTTATCGTCTTTTACCATTTTAAAACCTTTATCCATTGCAGAGCCTGTTGAAAATAAATTCAATTTCATTTCTGGTAAATATAGAACATCTTTCAGATATCTAGCATGCCAATTCCCATCCACATCTGCTAGTATGGAAATATTACCTTTTCCAGTTGCATGCATTAGACCTCCATTTCCCATTCTCACTGGTATTGGTGATTTGAGATTCTTGAAATCCACGAACCATTCCCTTCTCCCAGACATGTGATCGCTCGCTCCTGAGTCCACATAAAAATTATCATCCAGAGGCATCTCACCGCTCGTTTCATTTGCTAATGCGACGATTTCATTATAGCATGCAATGCCTTTGGTATCTGTCTGGTTTTTCTCTTGCTTCTTCTTCCAGTGGTAACATTCTGATTTCCAGTGTCCTGGCTTTTTACAGAAATGGCAAGGACCTTTGGGTTTTCGATGAGGATTTGATGAGGTTGATTGTTCAGTCTTCTTCGTATTTTGGTGAACGTACTTCTTCTGTAATAGTGCTACAGGATCTTCAGATACGATGTGGGTTTTCATCCTCGTTTCTTCCATCAAAAGTCTAGCAATCAGATTTTTCAATGTCTTATCGGCTTTCGGCGTTGAATCCCAAGCACTATGAAAGTGCTGGTAATAATGAGGTAATGTCATCAATATCTTCGTAATCATGAAGGACTCCTCAACTGGTGAACCAAGTTGCTTGAGGGTTTGACCAAGTCTTTCAATTTTTGTGATGTGCGTCGCTATATCGTCACGTTCGCTCTTTGTATACTCGAAAAACTGTTTTTGCGTCATATGCAGGCTTGCTTCGGATTGTTGCTCGTAAATACTTAGAAGTTTGTCCCACATTTCCTTTGACGTCGTACAATTCATTAGATGCAGTAAAGCTTGTTGCCCGACGGTTGTGACTATAATTTTCTTGCACTTGCTATCTGCGACTTTCCACTTTCTCAATTCTTTCCTATGCCGGTCGTTTGCCTGTTCTATTGTCTCATTAGTTCCGATTCTCAACTCTGGCTTTGTATATTCTCCGGTGACTAGCTCATCGTACTCATTCGCTTCGAGTATTATTCCAACCTGGAATTTCCATGCAGCCCAATTCTCCGCATTTTCCAGTCTCGTTATCTTCGAAACCTCGAATTCGTTGAGTTTTTCCATACTTGATGAGTTTGCCATTACTTCTCGATTACGCGTATGAAACTTCGATCTTCAGGCAGCAATCCTGACGCCCATAACCACTTAAAAATGGACAGTGGTCTGAAGATCGTTTTGAGAAGAATATATTTTTAAGAGAACAGAACTTTTTGGAATCAACAACAACTGCATGGTAACATTTTTAACAGCCAGTTGATAATCATAACTTGAGGAGTTTGAATTTAGAACAATAAAAATATCCAATACCTAGAGATGGACTGTGATGATAGTAGGGATCGTTGAATCATATGTTAAGCTTGGTCCTGACTTTTTAAGCTTTAAGCTGACTTTTTGTTCATATTTCTTCATTGAATGATAGATTTTGTACTTGTTAAGTACTAGACATTGCTTCAATTTTGTACCTACACCTTGGTACTTGATCCTTTTTTGATTCTGTTACCTTCGAACCCAAATTTTGGGATCTAACATACTTTTTTGAAAGAAAACCCGCTTGTAATCGTTAGATTTGATGTCTGGACTGAATGACTAGAAAATGTGAAAAAATACAGAAATACCAAGTCCGAAAGGATCAAATTTACTTGTAAAATCCCTGTGACGTTCATTTCGATTTCCACAGCGTGCAAAAAAATGGTAAATAGCCACACAATAATATTACAACGAACGCTTGAAAACAAGCGGCCGATCCCGTCGAAATAAATCAGTCGCTTGGCATCGTTTTTTAACCCATTTCCGGCCAATGATGCGTTTTCGCATCGTCATATTTATGAATTTTATAGGAATTGAAAATATTGGAAAATCGTTGTAGATTAATTTTTCATCGTTTATACTGTTCCTAAACTGCTCAAAAAATTTTTACTTCAGGAACTTTCAGGAACTTCAACGTTCAGGAACTCATTGCGAATTTGGAGAATTTTTTTGAAAAGAAGGCATTTTTGATGGTCTGGAGGAGCTTTGAACTTGTGGAATTTTTCGTTACGTTGGAGAAGGAACAATACTTCTCTTCTCTTGATCCTGAATGCTCAGAATGGTGTAGAAGCCAAATACATTCAAAACAAAAAATAAATAAATAATGGTATTGGTTGTATAACGACGAAAATCGAAGAATGCGAAAACGCACCTCTGGCCGAAAGCATGAAATTCGATCCTGGGCAAATGAGCGATACCAGAGTGCCTTCACGTTCATTTTCCGGCATGCTCGGTTCTATTTTTTTTTATTTTTTTTAAATTTTTTCAATGGATCCAAAAAGCGGCAAAGTTTGGTCTATTGACGAGATCCTCGCCATTCTGGATGACCTAGGCGATTCGGACTTTCTGATGACGATTACGATGCCCAAATTATTCATGTAGTATAATATACCCCCACCTGTGGATACAGTAAGAGACGAGGAAGAACATTGACGAAAATTTCAACGGAATAGCCCTGGCACAAGTCAACAAAGAAATCCCAGGTATGAATTTCAAAAAGTGCAAAGATACGACCGAACCAGAAAGCCAGTTGTGCATTTGATCAGAATAAGATGATTTCGGACTACAATAAATTCATGGGAGGGGGGGGGGACCTCCATATCAACGGCTTTGAAAATTACCGCATCAAGGCGGGGGGAAAAATTGATGGTTGCTACTCTCTTTACAAATGGGATCGGGAACGACTTAGTCAGCGCCTGAAAACTTTACCGATCCGTGAATAATGACAAGTGTGACTGGTGAATTTCTGATCAAGAGTTTGTCTGAGCTAGCTGTGGAACGAAGATCCCATTAAGAGACTGACACTCCTAAAGCTCCAAAAATGCCTGCATACGGCATTCCACAGCTTCAAGGAACCGCTGCGGATGCTGTGGTGGACAGAAATAATTAGACATACAATACAATTTACATTTACAATACAATACAATTATTGTATGTCTGCGAGAAATAGGACGTTCATCTGCACCCAGAGTGTTTCAAAGGGTTCCATGTCAAGTGATCCTGCTTTCGGCCAACGATGCGTTTTCGCATCGTTCGTTATCTTTTGCTCTGAAATTTATTGAAAAATTTTGAGCTTCATTTCATGTTCATACATTCTTGAATATAATGTTTTTACATAAAAATTTCAACTTTTAAATTTATTTCTACCCTTGGCCGGAAATGGGTGAAAATCTAAAACCTCAACTGCATCCGACGTTCGACTGGACGATGGGGTCAGTCTCTAAGCGTGGTATCGTTTACAGTGGAGAAGCACCCAATCGAACCGAAAGTTGATACATTGTGGTCACTAGTATGCAGATGCAGGTTCCCAAGATTTTCAAGTTTCGAGGTGGTAAATTAGCGTGTGTGTTCATTAGTTCCGTCGAGCCTCGAAAATCTAGGACGGTAGGAATATGTCGTCGTTCGAGGCCCAGCATGGCACATCTGACATTTTGGCGAAATCGAGTTAAGAACGGTTTCTTATTCAAAATTTCACGCCCGAGCGATTGGCGCTAACAGTTTTTCGATCTGACCGCTCGTAGCGCTAGTATTTGCGAATTAGTCAGCATAGCATATCTAAAACCACCCAACAGCAAGGCACATCTGCACAGAAAGCATGGAAAAATCGTATATGCCAGGAAGCGAAGCAAGTTTATTGAGTTTATTGCAATAATTTGAAGTATATAGCGGTTTTTTCCTTTTAGTAATGCTTAATGAAGATTCAATCTTGATTAATAACAAAAAGAAAAGCATAAATCATCGGCATTAGTTAAGAAAATAAGATAAATAAGTTTGAACTGCAAATGTGCTATGCTGCTAGGATGAAGCTATGTTAGATGTGCATTGCTGTTTTGTATTTTATTTCGAACAAAACTTATTTTCGTGAACAAAATCGGTGCCTTTGCAGGAAGAAAGAAGAAACGAAGTTCTCGCAGAGTTCCTGTGAGGCAGAACTTAGGCCTACCAAAGTACTTACCCAAAAATAATTGTTAATGTTTTCTCAATGAAGAAAATCGGCGTAGTCATTTTCCAAAACTAAGAAGTAGTAAGTCAGAAGTGAAGTGATTTTATTCCTTTTATTCAACTGAAAAGCCTATTCTGATGGTAGATTTTGATAATTATCTGCTAAATGAAATACTAGTCATTGTCTCATTACTGTGAAAATCTTGTCAATTCATGTTCATTGACTGGAATATCTACAAATATATAAGTCTTTTCGGGTTCTGAAATTTTACTGAAGGTTTAAAAAATATAGTTGAAGTTAATAATATTCAACTGGTTAACCCTAATTGGGCCATGGTATCACTAGCGTCACCGAAAACATCTCAGGAACTCCACAGATATCTCCAAGTGTCACCGGAGTAACCAAAATTAAATTACAACTTTAAATTTAATGGACAGCAGAATTGTTTGTCTCAAAATAGAGTTATGAAAAAAATTTCCAAGGAAATCGATGAAAAACATTTTATAATAACATCAATTTTTGATTTCCAATAACTTACAGAAAATGATTCGAAAAATTCAGCTCTGTCCATTAATTTTTAAATTTCAATTGATATCTAGTTAATCTGGTGACACCTTGGGAAAGCTGTGGGATTCCCAAGATGTTTTCAGTGACACTAGTGACACAATGGTCCAATAAGAGGTAATAATATTTAACTTCAACTATATTTTTTAAATTTCAGCAAAATTTTAAAACCCAAAACGACTTATATATTTGTAGACATTCCAGTCAATGAACATACGAGTAAATTGACAAGATTTTCACAGTAATGAGACAATGACTAGAATTTCATTTAGTAAATAATTATCAAAACCCACCATCAGAATAGGCTTTTTAGTTGAACAACAGGAATAAAATCATTTCACTTCCGACTTATATTAACACATGTTCGCTATCCAGTAGAGAAATATTATTTGACAAGAAGGTCAGAGGAATATAACAATAAATTCAGTTCACTTTGGTAACTCCTCATCTCAGTTTTGTAATAAGTAGAAACCCCATTATAAACAATTCATGTTTTATCATTCTGCACTTCGTCCCATGAAATACGTGCATTGCTAAACAATATATTTGATATTGTGAAGCGTCCAATCTGTATAATTCGTAGCAAATAAGAAAGGCACATCACATGAGTGCCATAAGAAAATATACACTCCTAGTAACGCAGGTAAACTGTAGTGAAATTCAAGTCTAGCTTTATGAAACGGATTTTATACAGATCTCTGTGATCCTTAACACTCCGAAGGTCGCGCCCCAAAAGTTACTTAGATGGTCGCGCTGGTCCTGTGAGATCCATCTGGAAGTGATGGAGTTTTTCAATGAAAATGACCCCATTTTTATATTTTAGGAGCTAGAAAACGTAGTAAAGTAGAATTGACCTATTTTCTGGTGAAAATGATAGTTTACAAGCAGAAAAAGGTGTATTTCTTGGAAAAAACTAATGACTGAAAAATATGACTTTATCTCGAAATCAAATGTAAGTTTCTCTGTGAATAGCAGTCAGGTACACAATATAATGTATGCATACAATAGAATACATGGCAAAAAAGTTGCATCCTTACAAAAAACAGGTACCTACCTGAATAGAATAGGAATTAAATGAATAATCGTTACTTAGATCAAATTACGAATATAACAAAATCCATCATCGTGTTGTATGGAAGGTTAGTAAAACTCATCACAATTATTGAATTATTGATTTTTTTTTTGTAAGTATATATGAAAAATGCAAAAGGCGGTAACGTATAAGTAACAATAGTACAAATCGTTTGTACAAACTAGCATATAGGTATTTTCAGACTTTCATTGTTTATTTATTTTCATTTAATGTAGAATGGCAAAAACATTATAGCGAACGAAATAGTTTCATGCAATGTGTAAAATTACTACAAGAAAGAGAAAAAAAGGGAAATTAGAAAAAGTTACATGCTCGGCCATGTGGATCTATCAGATCCGAATGAAGATTGCACCACACGGGAGGACCAGCTGACTTCCATGATCACACAGAGTCCAAAAGCAACTCAAGAAAAGAAGGTACTGGGAGAGGGAGCCCCCTTCATTGAAGGGTTGGCTGGGAACAGACCAAAGTCCGTCAGTGGATCTCTCAGATCCCAGCGCGACCATCGGAGTGTTAATAATGTTTCTGTGTTAGCTAAAGAATTTTTTTGTAAAATCATGTTGAGCGACCCCAATTAGGCTAGTTTGAAGTCAGAAAATAAAGAAAACACGATTACCTTACTCGCAAAACAGTTTTTTGGCTCTCCTGAAAAGTTGGCAAAAGTTAGATGTGCCATGCTGGGCCTCGAACGACGATGTACCCAAAACTCACTTCTAGCCGAGACAGCAACTCATCGATGTTTGTCACAACTTCATCGGTTGATTCCAGTTCAATCAAGACTTTATCTGCAAGCTCTTCGGTCATGGTGACAACTTGATGATTAACTTCAATAAATGAGCACCGAAACCCTACAAAAAAGCTAAGAAAACGCTAAAATGCTAAGCATGCAAAGTAAAATAAACAAGAACACGCTGAGAACTGAGAAGTTCAATTTAAGATTAACGTTAACGTTAACGTAGTTGAAAACCAAGAGTCAGAAAACCAAACCTCTTTGGACACAAAAAAGTTATGGAGGAAGACTGAAGTTATGAGGAAGACTGAATTATGTCGAAAATAATAAAAAAAGGAGCTCAATTTTTCTATAATAATCATTTTTCATCATATTCCACAGATGTTTTGAACTCAAAATCATTAACTTATGAGTAAAAAACACATGCACAAAAATAATTCCTACTTTATTAATTTTTGATGGAATTTTTCGAAAAATTTCCCTTGTTACAGAATATGAGAAGTTTTGGTCAGCGACCAAACCTTTATTATTGTTGTCTAATAGTAATTAATTAGCTAATTTCTAGTGCCTTATGGAATGGAATGGTAATTTTTGATCCTCTTTCTGTATAAAGTTGTTTTTTGTTCGTTTCAATTTTTGGCGCTCATGAAATTTGGCTCCTCGAACCCCATTGTGAACCCGTGGAATGGGTATCGTTACAAAAGTATCGATATTTTGTATCGATACTGTATTGTAACCGAGTAGTATCGTATTGTAACGATATTCGTAGTATCGTTGGGCTTGAGTATCGATATTTTAAAATATCGATTATCGATATTTTACTGTCACAAACTATCCAGCATTCTATTATCCAGCATTCTCAAGAAAAATAATTTTTTCAACAATGTTTATTCATTTTTCACTATCAAAAGTCCAAGCAGAGTTATTTTCCCCATGATATAAACGTTATTAAATAACGTTTTTAAATAATAACGTTTAAATAACGTTTATATCAAATTTTGTGCAACCAAAGAGTAATGATCCAAAAGCCTCTGTACTTTCTTCATTTTTGACATTTTATGTCTTTACTATGGCACATAAATGGAAAATCGTCACGCGGGGATCGTCACGCGGGGATCATTACGCGGGGATCATTGAGCGGAAATTTCTCGATACCCATCCCTAGAACCCTAATCTTGAAACTGACACTTCCTGAAATGTCTCTTGTAATCCCTCGATTCGCAATAATTGCGATTAATTATTAATCATATTTCGTGGAGATGCTTGACAAATGAACAAAGAAACATGACAGCAGATGAGTACGGGGACGCTGTAGCGAACGGGAAATTTTGATGGTTGGAGTAGTTCAATCGTCATTGGCAACACTGATTTATGGGGACTTGGGCTATGCTAGCTGGAACGATACAAATACTTATGTGAACGAGGTCTGGAAGCGTGGCTAATCAAGGCATAAAAAGGTAAAAATTACTGTCATTTCGACGAATTTAAGAGCTTAAACGTGTTCCTGATGTTTTGTTTACTCGATATCCGTTGAAATTCGACCGGGAAACCTCACGGAAAACCTTCTACAGTCAGTCAAGCCTCCACTTTTCAACCCACCTTTCCTGCCATTGCTTTTTCTTCCGTTCTTTTTTCGGTGCTGTTTATCGAGATTGTTGTTTTGCATTGTTCTTCTCAGTTATTGTCAGATTTCCGCCCCCAATCGGACACTCAAATATTGCGGTTTTCCAGGAAGATGAGCAGTTCAGAGGAGGTGTCCTGGATATCGTGGTTCTGCGGGCTTAGGGGCAACGAATTTTTCTGCGAGGTGAGTTATTTTTTTCTAGATTCTACTCTTATACCTACTTCTATATTATCGTATTAGCCATCCCTCCTGATTTTCTTCACAATTTTCATCTAGTCCTACCAAATCCTTCAGATCTTCTGTAGAATCCCCACATATTCGTTGACTCAAGAGTGTAGCGAAGTTGTTTCTATCGGCCATCACGCCGAGAAATACGATTCCTAATAGTCATTCTTCCGACCATGAAATTAGGCGTCTGACGAATTTTGCTGAGTTATTTGAAAGTAAAATTTCCCTTCTAATGGCACAACCTTGTTCCACATTATAGCCTCCTCTTTGTGTGCAATTTTGTAGGGTAAGCAACTAAATGGGTATGTAAAGTTGGATGTACACTAAGTACAAACTCATGTACTTATCAACAATATTGTTTTGGTAGCAAATTAATATTGTTCATTCATCTTCGACCTACCACTCCCCTTTCCGTTTTCATTAATGGTTTTGCTCACTTGTTCCTCGTTTCTAAGTTGTTTTGTATCAATCGTGCTCGAAGGACAACTGATGCTCGAAATACCGGGTATTCTCAGTGATTTTATTATGAATTATGAAACCTGCCCATAATGTTCTATTATGTTTACCTGGTGGTAGAAAAGTAATTGAATATTGTACCTATCCTCGTTAGTTTGATATTGATTTAGTATGTAAATTACTTGTTTATAATAATTGTAGATGATAGCAAGTGATCACAAAGATATATTCGTCTCCGTTCAGCCAGAAGGGCGTATACAGCACAACCCAAATTTTTGGGAAATCGCGATTTTCTCTAGCGACTCTCAATTCTAAACCAACTAGTATGTTTTTGGTAAGAATAAAACCTGTATTCTATGCAGATTCTATTGATATGCTTGCATTTATTCTAACACCAATTCAAAATAAGTTATGCCTCAAAAACAAAATTTGTATGCCATATTCGCCCTTTTGCTGTGAACTGGCTCAATACCTCTAGTCATATTCGCCCTTTCGCTGTAACATCGCTCCAGTTTATAGCCCTGTTCCTCTGTCCCCATTTATTTCCATTACCTACTCAAAGCTGGAAAGTAAACACAATCATGGACATCCTCAAATTTTAAATTTTACTACCGAACTGTAAGTCAGCAATTCAAAGCTAGGCAGGACTTAAAAATACCTGCATGGATCATTTTTGGAAAAAAGGTACTTTCATAAATATATAAAATAGGTACACAGTCATTCTGGTGTCATTCGTTAAAAATGCAGCCCACACAGGATTGAAATGTAGCCAAAGGGAGGTTTAAAACAAAAATTTAACTTTTCTTTAATTTTTTTAAGAAGTTATCACAATGGAACTGGTAACTCACATGATTAAAATTATTCGCACTTTCCCAATTGAGCACTATGTAATTGAAAACCCCCTACCTAATAAAATCCGTCTATTCAGTTCAATTCTCTTCAATGGTATGTGTTCAATGGTATTAGCTCATCCCCCTCAAGGAAACACCCATGCTGTAATCTTCACTTTACTATAGATCTGAGATTGAAGCAAATAAACAATTATTCACAAACCTTGAGTATTAGGGTCTAGCTGTTCTGCAGAGAAAAGCTGTTCTGTAAAACACTGCACAAGACACCCGTCGACAATATCGTAGACCTCAACTGCTTCCTCTTCATCCATTTTAAGCAAAGAAAGAGGAAAAAAACACGAAATTCGGAAAAAATTAAAGTTTTACATTCGGAAACTGGTTGCTAGAAGTGACGGCAACTACCGGTAAAAAGGTGACACGATAACACTGACAGCGTTAATAACCTTCTCACATTATTCCGCTTGTCTTTTCCGATAGTGTTCAGGATGTGAACCACTTTTTCGGTGGTCTGGGCTACAAATAAGAGTGGACAGCAACGTTTTTAAGGCTACTTCGAAGGGTTTTATCCTAGATTTCAGTCATATTCGCCCTTCTGGCTGTCAACTTGTCATTGTCGACGCAGGCGGGGTCCTTTAAGAATAAATTATTAAGTCCACAAAAAGAGAGACTAGGTATGTGGAAAACTTGAAGGAACCAATTACCTGCCGTCTGAAATATTGAAATATTTCAATACCTGCCGTATTGAAATACCTAATACCTATATTAATTTATTGTTAGCTACGAAGGACCACCTCCCTTTAACGTTGGAAGGAAACGACTGAAATTGTTGTTCGAGGTGTAGGTAGATGCCAATGAATACAAATCGTATCAAAAAATAGTTATCTATAATGAAGGTACTCAACATGCCTTCCTACTTTGCGTCCTACCTATCAAGTGGCCACTATGCAATGCAAAATGCTCTTCAGACAATACAAAATTCAATAGTGTAATAGTTATAATGTTATAATAGGCAGTAGTATCAAGCCTATAGCGGTTGCAATTGATGTTGATTGAATTTAAAGTCTTTGAGATAGAAAAAATGTTGCTGAATCCGTTGAAACGACGATGGTGAAACGTGGTTTTCCAAACGATGGTAGTGGGGGGGGGGGGGGGTGGAGATCGAACCCAAATCCAAAGTATTGCAAGAAAGGTGGTAGGTATGTAGATATAGTGCAACTTACAATGGTGCGGCGAAAATACTTTGGTTGACGTAGTACAGCGAGATACTCAATGTCATCCGCCTCCAGCCGTGGCGTTGAACGTTGAGGTAGGTCGGCCACCTGCACTCCAGGAAAGCCTCAAGATACGCCGTCCAAGGGAAGAGAAAATCGTCCACGACGAAGTCGCCAGACGATAGAACGCACCACCTGATGCTCAGAATTATCCGTTCCGTGATATGAAGGAACCCGGACAACTTTAAACTGCTAAGCATCCAACGATTGAAGATTAAATTTGCAAAAAGGCGAGATGGGTTTTAACAGTTCGAGCGAAAACGAAAAGGGGTAATTTATATTGAATGTATTATTACAGTATGGCATTTAAATTGCAGTGAGAAAAAACACCTCAAACAAGTATGGAAGTATAGAACATGGAGTAGACATTCCCAAAGCTACTGAATGAACGATGCCACCATGGGTACTTATCATTAGTTATGATAAGAAGCTCGTCGGCGAAGCGGCAACATGCTATAACTCAATTTTTTACCAAAATGAGTTATACATCAATCTTTATTCAAAATTTCCCGCCGGATCGATTGGTGAAGTCAGTTTGGCAAAAAATGATTCGTTTCCGAGTTATTGGCAGTATTGCCAACTTGAAATAACTCAAATCAGAAAGCAACAAGTGATAACTCATTGTTGTCAACGTTGTTTTGACTAGGAAGCGCCGCATCATAGATGAGCCGGTAAGTTTCCTTGTTTTTGCACTCATTTTGTGAATTGTGTCCTGGTTTTTCGCTTGATAATAGTGCTCTAGATAATCCTGAATTAGTAACGTTAAAAATCTCTTAGTTAGCATAAGAAATTGTAACTAAATCACCGCTTGAAAACCACAGAGGCAGTTCCATTGGTATCGAAATTAGCATAGGGAGACGGCAAGTAGGGGGATAATATTCACAAAATATACGATATTATATTTTGGCTCCTTTATACCTTTCTAATTGTACTCAAGCCTTGAAATTGAGGGAATATTATCAATATACCTCTGGATTTTCATGAATTATTCTTCTCGCCACAACTAGTAGTGCAACTAGTAGTGGTGCCACGATGGTTCCAGGTCACCAGAAACCACGTATATCATGTGCTTCTGTGTGTTTCACCTTGAATACGGATGTGAACTCCGACGGACTGCTTACCAAAACTTACAAATCAAATTTCAAAGGTTTAAATTAACCTAAGGCTTATCTAGGGGCTGACTTCAGGAATGCATCCATTACTAAACAAAATATTTAGGAACTTTCTTCGTTATCTTGTCTGTCAATGCGTCGATCCAAATCTAAGAAAATTTTCCTACCTTATTATAATGTTGTCAGGACGAATCTGTCTGCGATCCAAGTTCTATTCAAAGGGGATGTTGCTGATAGTTGTTCTTTTAATAACAATATGTTTAAGGTAGGCACGCTTAGAACTGGCGTTTTGTTGGTGACCAAATTTCGATTGGAATCAAGTTCTAATCTTTTTCATTTTTATCTGTTTTGATTTTATTTGGTCCTCTGGTTTAATAATATTTTTACTGAACCATACTATTTCTGCTAAACAAAAACCCCAACCTCCAACCAAATGGAAATGAATGGTTGAAATGTTCAAAAATTCCCTAGTAGGTACCTATGGTTGGTAGGGAGGGATCTATACAGATGGGTAATCTATACAGAAAATAATAAACCTTTGGGCAATGATTTGCAGCTTTTTTTTACCTACCAACTTTTTCTTACACATTGGAAGGTACTACTTACCTACTACACAATTATACTGCCTTCACACCGTCACAATAAAGTTTATTAGAAAGAATTAAACGCTTCACACTCGATTCGAAAAATAGAGAACTACATATGGAAATTTGATTGCTGGTTGCTCAGAAAGCAAAAGTCGAAGAAATGAACAGCGATCGCATTTTAGTCAGATAAAATTTGAACGGAAATTTGACCTCTTTTATGATTCACACTCGTGATTCTGTTTTATCGAAAGAAAACCCTTAAGTACTCGTAGGGAGCGAACGGGTTGTCCTGCAGAACTCCGGGTGGTCTCAAAGATTTTTAAACATTCAATTCAATTTAAAATTGGTGAAAAAACGATACCTTTATTTCGAGAGTTTTTAAGCTAAGGCACTCTAATAACCCTGAAAACGTTCACTACTGCAATGATTGATTTGCTATAACTAAATATCCTCATTGGCAACACGCGATAACTCTTGCTCGGCGGGGACTGTAACTAGCTATAACTCAGAGTAAAATGAGGTAACATGCTATAACTCACGTAACTTTTTAATTAATTGAAAATATATGGTAAAATCCGACAAAATTGATGAAATGGGCCTAATTGTTGATGGAATTGTCAAAAGTTTCTGTTTCAAGGAAGTAGTATTGAATTTAAACAGTTTTTTGTGTCTCCTGAAAACTTGGGAAAACTGAGATATAGCATGTTGCCGCTTCACCGACGAGCTAATGGTTGTGGCATGTCAACTTTACTTCATCCTAATGCGAATAGTTATGAAAAAATATTTAATAGTGTCGGGAAGCCATGAATCAAAATGTCATGAACTTCAAAGAACGTAAGTCAAAAATATTATAAACGGCGTGACCAGTCATATTCGCCCCAAACGTTTTCTCTTTGACTTCAAATATCTTCTTCCTGATTGGTTGGATCTTCGCGCGTTTTTCAAATTTGAATAGAGGAGAAAAAAAACGAGAAAACCCATATCTAAAACTCGAGAAGTGCGTTTTTGCTATATTCGCCCTTCTGGCGAATATTAAGTGATCGATTACAGTGATCGATTACACTTTACATGATAATATTGCGCGTGAAATATGTAAAAAGTTGGATAACTTACTACGTACATTTACCTACCTATCATGTGGACAGAATGACTCGTCAAGGCATAATGGAAAACAAGAAATCCGACCTCTTTTTCAAGAAAAATGGAAAATTTGGTTTAGAGAGGTTCAATTTTGATTTACTATTTTCAAATACTTGGATCTTCGGAATCGAGCAAGAAAAAAATATATTTTTATTAAATAAATTACTTTTAATTTTTCCCGTAGGGGAAAAACAATAGATCATGGATATGTCCGTATGTACATACCTATTTACTTGTTTTATGAATAAACAGATTTAATTTTTCCAAAAAAAACTCCGATCGCATGTAATATATCTCAGTATTCTAGAGAACCTTGTTTCATAGCTGCCGATATGTAGCTATCTGTTTACTGTTTTCTGCGTTGCATTTTTAGTGGCCTAAGAAAAATTGTCGCGAAAAATTCCTTTACAGCCAAAATACATATCCATGTCAAAAATGTTAACCCTCCCTCCTCAAGATTTGATGGTTCAGAATCGTTCCAGACTGGAGCTGGATTTACACGGGATGGAAGAGGAAAATACAGAAAGAAATATCACAATCTGATGGGCTGATTTTCCCCAGTTGAGAATGGTGGCGGCCATCTTGACGGTGGAGGTTGCACTCGGGGTGGCCAACCATCGATTGTAGCCAATAATCGATTGTTTTGATACGATCGACGCGATTGATGAGTTGAGATAATGTATTTCCAGAATTATTGCAGAATCCCAACTGTGAATTTGCTAGAAACATTGTTCAGTTGGCATTCGTAAAAATAAATGAGCATGTGGGCAAATTGAAAATGGGGTATTTCAGTCAATTTAAAAAAAAAAAAAATGTCAAAAGAGTATGGCTCAGGAATAACGGTAAGTAATCGGGTATGTTCGTCGAGAAAATGTTTTTAAAAAATCAGAGAAGCTAAGGAAAATTGAAGATTTGAATGGTGTGACGTAGCTAGCCAAAACTGTCTTTGAAAAAAGTATCCATGCACAGAGAAGAGATTGGAATGTTCTCACTGGCAGCAGGTTCAAAGTGAGGCTCCAAAACGTTGATCTTCCTCTTCTTTTCCGTCATATTTAACCCAAAAGAAAGAAAAGAAATCGTAGGCGATACACTAGAAAATACGATAAGTCGAAACCACAAACGAAGCGAACAGAAAACAACCGATTACAGACAGCAAACGTAGGT
This sequence comes from Apolygus lucorum, assembly GCA_009739505.2. NCBI lineage: Eukaryota > Metazoa > Arthropoda > Insecta > Hemiptera > Miridae > Apolygus > Apolygus lucorum. Next base: position 48,853,421 of record CM019178.2, on the reverse strand, counting down.
AACGCTAACAATTGAACCATGAGGTAACGCTATCCGATGAGAATCTCTTGGATACTACAAAATACTACTCACACTCATGGAGGCCCGCCTTTTTTTCAAACGTGTGATCTCTTTAATTAATTTTTCTACCACATGTTATAGTATCATTGGGCTAAAAGTTGTAGTATGTAGGTTTTCAAGGGTGCTGAATCCTAATTTGAGGTCAAAAACGTGAATTTCCGACCCACTGAATTATTCCTGGAGCAATATTAAGTAACCCAATTAATTGTTGCAACCGACAATTGGGCACCCCGAAGTTCCACGCTGGCCCTTCAATTGTTTGTCGTGCTATCCTTTTCTTGCTCTTTTTTTTGTTGTACAAAATTAATTCAACGAGGAATTGAACGTCAAATTCAAAACTCAGTCAACAGAAGTTACAGATCAGCATGGACCCGTGCAGTCCATGCAGATCAGAGAGAGGTTATCATTTCAGAGGCTTCCATGAGGAAGGTTATCATTCTGTCTGTTTGTAACAGAATTACTAAACTGGAAAAAACTTCAGTTTATTGCGCTGGTTTGATTTTAACTAGGGAAAAAATTCGATATATTAGAGTGGACTGTATTTTAAGATTAATGAATGTTGAACGGATTATGGTATTAATAATTAAGAAGAAAAGGGGGTTCCGACGACTCACCGGAGTGCTGTGACTGGAAGCTTACCCAGGCCTGGGGGCGCAGCTTCGTCGATCTTGAAGGGATGTTTGCAGTTCTTCGTCGAAAAAGGGGGAAATTTACCACAATCCGTTTACTTTGACTTTAAATGAACTGAGCGTGGTTCACGCTATAAAATAAAAGAATAATTCCGGTGGCCGGTAATGACAATTAGTTTCAGAAAAGTGCGAGGCGCAAAAATTAATGGGACCGACGTGTGTCACGTTCAGTGTCCAGAGAGAGAAGAAGGAGTTGTTAAAAGGGGCGTGCAAGCTGAGAAAACCTGACGCTTGAGAGCGCTGAGTGCCTCTGGAGGGGTGTAACCCTTTGGCGCCAACACCGCCCACCCAAAATTGGTAATTTTGAATACCTAATTAGCAAAAAAATAGAGTTTACAGAACAAACTAAACAAACAAACAATAGAATAGTAATTACATTTACTGAAAATTCAGCATTTACCCTAACATTAAAACCCACCCCCCTTGTTTTCCCACCCAATATTTTTAGGAATTTAGGAGTTAGGATGAGTCAGGAGGTTCAGGAGGAGGCAAGGAAACCAACCTAGCTACTGGACGAATGAAGCTGCCTCTGGAGGTCTTAACACGAGCCTTTCTAGCTATCCCATCTGTTCCTGGATACAGCTCTTCTACAATGGCCAGAGGCCAATCCAATGGTCGAGTGTTCTCCCGTAGAATGAAGACTGGATCTCCAACGCTGAGCGGCGTCCTGGGAACGGTCCATTTGGGTCGAACGGTGAGGGTATGGAGATACTCAGAAGACCATCTCTTCCAAAATTCTTGGGTCGCTCGTTGAATATGTTGCCAGCGTGAGAGGTGGTTAATTGGCTCCGACTGTAGGTCAAATTCCGGGGGACTGACTAATGGCGATCCAATTAAAAAATGTCCCGGAGTAAGGAAATTTAGATTGTCTGAAGGTTGAGGTAGAGTACGACATAGAGGTCTACTATTCATCACAGCCTCCACACGACATAACAAGGTGGATAGTTCTTCATATGTCATCGGCTTGTTTTGTGAGAGGCGAGAAAGGTGCCGTTTAGCAGACTTAACGGCAGCCTCCCATAATCCGCCCATCCAAGGGGCATCAGGAGGATTAAATTTGAAATTTATCTCCCGATCAGCTAGATAATTTTCAAGTTCCGGTTCAGCTTGGTTAATGAACTGTCTGATTGCGGTTAACTCATTTGAAGTTCCAACAAAATTTAACCCATTGTCACAATAAATAGTGTTGCAAAGTCCTCTTCTCGCTATAAATCGGTCCAATGCTGCCTTGAATGACTCAGTTGTGAGAGCGGTGACCAATTCTAGATGTGCTGCTTTGGTGCTGAGGCACACAAAGACAGCTAGATAGCACTTCATCAACCGGGCATTTCGTCGTGATGTTTCCTTAACCAGCAGAGGCCCAGCCATATCAACCGAAGTTAGTGAAAAAGGTCGGCTAGGATTGACTCTAGAAGCAGGCAAATCAGACATAATTGGGTGACTCATTTTGGCCCTAAACTTATGGCACACCAAGCATTTCCAAATTCGTTTACGGACGAGAGAGCGAGCAGAAACGATCCAATATTCTCTCTGGATAATTGCAAGAACCGCTTGTGGTCCAGCATGTAATAAATATTTGTGGAAATAATCGCAAATCAAGGCGCTAAGGGGAGCTTCTTTAGGCAAGATTATGGGGTGTTTTGTTTGAGCAGGGAGTGATGACTGCTCTAATCTGCCGCCCACCCGAAGGAGTCCATCTTGTCCAATGAAAGGAAGAAGAGGACGTAACGATTTGGAACAAAATCGGCCTTTAGATATTGATTTAAATTCATTCGAATAATAGTGAACTTGTGTGAGTTTCAGACATACTAGCATAGCAGCTTTAAGTTCACATGTGCGCAATGATTTATCAATTCTGGTAACCAGATCAGATCGGGAGTTGGATACAAAACGTAATATCCATGCCACAACTCGGCGGAGTCTAGATAGGGACGAAAAACTCGAAATTAAATTTTGAAGATGATTATTTTCGTTCCGTTGGTCAGCGGTGGAAGCAACATTCAATGTAACTGGTTTAGACGCTTTCATCTCACCAAGTGCTTGTAAGGACGGTAAGAACCCAGTGGGAGAAGGCCAGTTTTCTGGAGAATCCCTTAAAAAATCTGGTCCATTCCACCAGAGACTCCAATCAACAAGAGCACTAGGAGGTAGACCTCGAGAAGCGCAATCTGCCGCGTTGAAAGCCGAAGGGACGTGACGCCAAGACGTGACAGCAGTTTTATCCAATATTGCCACCACACGATTTGCAACATACGTCTTCAGGAGATGAGGAGGAGTTTTTAACCAGGCTAGGACAGTAGCCGAATCCGTGAACAGGGTACACCTACTTATGTTCAGCGTATTTTGAAGGAAATCCATGGACTCCACAAGTTGAGCTAAGAGTACAGCACCGTTAAGTTCTAAACGCTGCACTGTCTGAACGTGTAGAGGAGCCACTTTAGTTCTAGCTTTCAATAGACGAACTATAACTTGGTCATCTAACTGAGATCGGAGGTACAATGCAGCCGCAAAACCGGACTCCGATGCATCACAAAAACCAATCATTTGTGCCTCCGTTGATTCGGGAATGGTGCAAAGACGAGGGATGGAAATATTGCTCAAAATTGGAAGCTCTTCCGCGAATGCCGCCCACCGTATTAATAACTCGGGGGGCAATTCAGTGTCCCAATCCAATTTGGTTGTCCACAATTCCCGCAGAAAACTTTTGGCCCAAAAAATCACTGGAGCCAACCAGCCTAAAGGGTCAAATATTGATGCAACTTTCGACAGGATACTCCTCTTAGTATTTGCTTCGGTATCCAGCTCAATATGATATGAAAAGTCATCGGTATCAGTCCTCCATTGAAGTCCTAAAATGTGTAAACACGGCGTAGATTCTGCACGTAATGACAAATAAGATGCCCGATAACTAGAAGGGAGGTCTTTGAGAAGTTCGTTGGAGTTCGACGCCCATTTTCTAAGCTCGAAACAGCCACGAGCTAGAAGTTCGGAAAGCTCCTGCCGAAATCTCAGGGCATCCGCGAATGACGATACAGAAAAACATACGTCATCCATATAACAGGAATCTCGAATAGCACGGGATGCTAGAGGGAAAGCACCACCTTCATCATCACATAACTGAAGAAGAACCCTTTGTGCCAAAAATGGCGCTGGCTTGAGGCCGTAGGTAACCGTACGGAGTTGATACTCAGTCAGAGGTTCCTCTTTGGAAGGCCTCCAAAAAATATGTTGAAATCGACAATCCTCAGGATGGAGCCAAATTTGGCGATACATCATTTTGATGTCAGCGGTGACCGCAAAGGCATGAAGCCGAAAATGCTGGAGTACCACGGAAATGTCTCTTTGAAGAGGTGGTCCAGCATGTAGTCTGTTGTTCAAAGACACACCTGAACTATCTTTACAGGAAGCGTCAAAAACTACCCTCACTGGACTGGTGGCCGAGTCCCTGGTGATCGCAAAATGAGGGATGTAATAAAATCCTGGTTTGGTAGTCGGAACCATGTGCCCTAAACGTAAATATTCTGCAAGAAACTCGTGGTAAGCCAAACGAAGTGTTTCATTGGTTTCTAGTTTTGATTCCAAATTAATCCACCTTTTCATCGCAATTTCTCTGGACTTTCCAAAAGAAGTATTATCCTTATCAATGAATGGCAATCTAACTTCATATCTACCAAATTTATAACGGAAATGAGTCTATACGAAATGATCCTCTACATACTTGTCATCAGGGTTAGTACAGATGACAGGAGCAACCTCTTCTAGCTGCCAAAATCGTTGAACCGACTCATCTAAGGTGAGTCCACATATAATGCCAGTCAACCCAACAGTTGGTTCCGGAAGGGTGGTGGGAGCCTTTCCAATTATAATCCAACCAAAAACTGTTTCGATTGCAGAGGGATTTCCGTGAATAATCGAATGACCTGATTGGAACAAATCGGCGTACAATGCAGCTCCAAGTAAAACGTCTATATTGCCCTTCATGTGGAACGCTGAATCTGCTAAATCTAGATGAGCGAATTGACTGTAGACCTCCTCCGACAAGGAGCATGTGGGAAGTGGAGAACATACCTTCTTAACCACTAACGCCTGAGCTAGCAAAGGGGCCATATTATGACGTTGGGAAGAAATGAGACAAGAAACTATGCCTTCCGTTTTACCTACTTCCTGGTGTAAAGCGCCAAAAATGGGTACCATACGCGGCTCCAATTTCAAACCCAGACGATGTACACATTCAGATGTAATCAAATTAACTTGAGAGCCAACATCCAAAACCAGACGAATCGGACTCCAGACACCAAACGAATCCTTGATGAAAGCCTGTGCAGTGCCCAGTAATACTGTATAATTTTGGGAGGTCCCCGATTGTTTTAAAAGTGCATGGTTCACTGTTACATTGTGGCTAGATGGGGTTGAGTGAGCTGTAGGCAAATCGGCTGGAGTTGTTGGAGGTTCCGAAGAGGCTTGCTTTAATTTCGGATTATCGAAATCGTGTAATGATTTATGATGAGAAGAAACGCGACAGTAAGTACAACGTCCCTTAGAGGTACAGGATGACGAAAAATGATCTCCCAAACATTTGTAACATTTATTGAGACTGGTAATTAACGCCTTTCTTTTGTCTAAAGTGAGACCGTAGTAAGTCGAGCAATAACGTAGCTCATGAGATAACTTACATAGAGGACAAACTACCCCTTGCGGTTGGACATATTGAGTGTTTCTCGCGTTATCTTTTTGCGAACCCGATGGTGTCACAACAAGTGACTGAATTGCCTTAGTGGTTGGTCTTGGAGCGGTAATAAGTTTAGGTTTGGTAGATAAGCCCAATTGGTCAGTTTGAGTTTTAATTCTACATTGATTCATTACAAAATCAATTAATTCCTCAAAACAAGGCATGATCTCAGAACCAACATCAATGTCACTCTCGTTGCCATTATTATGCTGGCGGTCGAACAATGTTCTCAAATGTGGCGGTAAGCGACTCATGGCCCAAGTAAACATGATAAAATTGTATGGGTCATTAAGTTTTAAATTCATCAATGCTTGGAAATTCCCTTGGAAAACGTCCAGAAAGGAATTGAGACTCTCAATCGAGTCGTTTGTGAGAGGAGAAAAATCAAACATTTTCTTCATATGATGAGTAGCTCTGGTACGAATTGAGCCATAAGTATTCTTTATTCTATTATAAGCTTCCAAGTAATTGAGATCGGAAATATCATAATGTTCGATCATTTTCAAGGGTCTTCCCTTCAAAACGGAACGTAAAAAAGTCAATTTTACTGAAGATGTGTAGTTACCTTCATGTACAATACTGTTGAACAGTGAAAAGAAATTTTGAAAAGTTTCTTGACTCCCATCCCAAGTGGGAATGTTAATTCTTGGGAGCTTAACACTATTTACAATAGCTTCCGAAGCGGGAGTAACTCGATTTGAAGTAACAGATTCATTAGGTTTATCCGTAGTAATGATTCTAGAGAGAGTGGATTGAAGACCTTTAATACGAAAAAACATTTCATTAAATTGCCCCGTGACGTCATCCACCGGCAATTTATCTAAGTCAGTAGAGTCTTCATTTGCTTCCATAATATCAAATTGAATTTCGCGAAATTCATTTCGTAAACTTTCTGCTACAGAACATCTAGCGAGAAATTGTTCGGCATTACCAGGTTCTACCTGACCAATTAAATCATATGTTGCCTGAATTTCGGCGAAAATTCCTTCCCTCTTACGTTTTAAAAGACGTAGTTTTCGGAGAACAGCTACTGGAGTAGAAGTGATCGTAGGGTCGTCACTTGCCATCGCAGTCGAAATTTAATAAAAGTTGGTTAGGAATTAGGGAATAGAAAAATACCTAACTACTAAGAAAATAACCCCTTTCTCTAACTAATAAATCCTTAATACTGAATTATTAAGTACTACTGTTTTTAGTGAAAACTATTCACTATTCCACTATTCACTATTCAACTGAATATTTTGTACGAATAGGTTTTGCCTGCTTGAATAAACGCTCATAAAAAATTGTAAAGAGGGTCGTGTTGTGAGGGGACAAAGAAGGCAGAATACAATTGAGTTGCAGACATAAACACAGCCCTGAAGTGACCTGAAACTCTCACCAACACCTACTTCTCTCTTGGAGTGACTCGCAGAGGTTATTCCAACAAAATCGGTATTCCGTAAAATTAGAAATAATAAAATGAATCTAAAAATTAAATGCACAAAAATTAAGATTCGGTCGCTAGGACCACTTTCTGTTTGTAACAGAATTACTAAACTGGAAAAAACTTCAGTTTATTGCGCTGGTTTGATTTTAATTAAGGAAAAAATTCGATATATTAGAGTGGACTGTATTTTAAGATTAATGAATGTTGAACGGATTATGGTATTAATAATTAAGAAGAAAAGGGGTTCCGACGACTCACCGGAGTGCTGTGACTGGAAGCTTACCCAGGCCTGGGGGCGCAGCTTCGTCGATCTTGAAGGGATGTTTGCAGTTCTTCGTGAAAAAAGGGGGAAATTTACCACAATCCGTTTACTTTGACTTTAAATGAACTGAGCGTGGTTCACGCTATAAAATAAAAGAATAATTCCGGTGGCCGGTAATGACAATTAGTTTCAGAAAAGTGCGAGGCGCAAAAATTAATGGGACCGACGTGCGTCACGTTCAGTGTCCAGAGAGAGAAGAAGGAGTTGTTAAAAGGGGCGTGCAAGCTGAGAAAACCTGACGCTTGAGAGCGCTGAGTGCCTCTGGAGGGGTGTAACCCTTTGGCGCCAACACTGTCCTTTCCGTCCATCATCCATGTGAACCTTCCGCTGACTCTGGCTACCCCCTCCACTGGTTTTCTCGTCTTTCCCTCTGTTCCGTTTCCGCCCTCTTCCATCCAATGTGAATCCAGCTTGACAGCAACATTTTTATTCAGCTTTTAGGTTCTACATACCTTGAAACGTAACCAATGAATTTTAAGGGGGGGGGGGGGGGAATTTTACCATGGGACATGTTATTGCCCTAGGGTAACTGTTATGCGAAAGGGGGACGAAAATCGGTCACGCGGTTTTTCATCACTCCCGTTTTCCAGGGGCTGAGTTTCGATCCACCACCGTCCTCATTGATGGTGCAAACTAGAGATGGGCGAAACGGTTACATTTGCGTATTTGGTTCCACCATTACCGCTCTGGGTGGGTAATAGGTTCCAATAACCTGTTATTCATTAATAGGTTATCTCAGGAACCTTCTCACAAGCTCATTCCGACATACCATTCCAAGGTATCGTTTCTTTGATGTCTACTTTTCATTCCCGACCTTCGTTCGTTTGTTTATCATGATATATTGTTTTTCCAGTCCTGAGTATCATTCCGTTGATCTCTAATTTTCGTTTCCTACCTAAGTTGGGGTTTCTATCTGGTTATTCCCAACATATTTGCGCGTTAGTGTATTTTCACTCTTTTTCGATCAAACAACCGAGCTATTGTTCTGGCTCCACACATTTTGGAGCCTTCTCTGAAACGTTATTTAGTAACAGGGTTATTTTGGTAATAGGTTCCAAGCGGAATTAACGAAAAACGATAATAGGTTATTTTTAACTGTTACGTTAAATACCGCCCATCTCTCGTCAAACTCTGCCGATCCAGAGCCTGATACCTTCCTGTTGCTTGGTCCACAATCCTTCTCGTTGCATGGATCAGCATTCCTTCTCTGTGTTGTAATCTTGAACCTTCTCTGTTGCCAAGTTCATTTTTCTGTCGAAGTTATGTCACCTACGTGCATGTAAGAACCAACTTCGATTTAGCGGATTTTTATTTATGTAGTTGGCTGGCATCGTTTTTACCAAAACGTAATCAAAGGATCTTGTAATCTAGGCTTTTAGTTGCGACGTTTTCGATTTCTTAATTATAACAATACTTTTGGGACATGAAGAGGTGAATGAAAAGACGAGCAATTTGAAAAGCGGGCCCATGAAGAGCTAAATTAAAACAACAAACAACAAATTCCTAGTAAAAGGAAACATCAAGCTTACAAAACATTTCCATGATTCTTGAATTTTAGCTGAAGGCTCTAAGCAATAATTAGACAAGTTTTTTTAGGTCGATTCCAGAGGCCTATCAGTGAAAACAATAAACCAATATGGAAGTCGATCTTCACGATCATGTTGATAGTCGTCTGTGTTGTTAAACATCAACATGATTGACGAGTCCTTTCTCTGGTTGGCATACTCTTCGTCTTGATGAAACTGATTTTCAGGCTCAGCTCCAAACTACCCCCCAATTTTAGCTATGAAATGGTTGAGTGAAATCACGTTTGCGCCTGAGCACACACTGCTGTTATTCCGACGGTGATGTACCATAGGGGACCGCCCCGAGGTTAACCTCCACCAACCCTGAAAGTTCCATCAAAATCGGACAACGATTTCGGGAAGGTATGCCTGGGACAGAGAATGGGGTATTTCAGTGGGTCGGAAATTCAGGTTTTTGACCTCAAATTTGGATTCAGCACCCTTGAAAACCTATATACTCTAACTTTAAGCCCAATGATACTATAACATGTGGTAGAAAAATTAATTAAAGAGATCACACGTTTGAAAAAAAGGCGGCATAAATGCACACACACTACGCCGCGCGCGTAGTATCCAAGAGGTCCTCCAAGGGTTTCATCTCTTCTCTGTGCATGGATACTTTTTTCAAAGACAGTTGGCTAGCTACGTCACATCATTCAAATCTTCGACTTTCCTTAGCTTCTCTGATTTTTGGTTTATTATTTTCAATAATGAACCTTTGGAATCGACCAAGAAAAAAAAAGTTAACACCCCCTCAAAATTTGATGGTTTACGTTTCAAGGTACGTAGAATCCAAAAATCGAATAAAAATTTGGCCGTCCGTCCGCCGTACGCTGTACGCGGCACTTTTGCCACTTAGCATGTAGGGTAAGGTGGGGCAAAGATCCGCAATTTTAGGTTTTAACTTTTTTTCTCACCCAGTAAGTAAAAGGTCCCACATGTTTTGGCTTCACTGGAAAGCTTAATTTATGTGCTATAATGTACCATTTTATTAGTAGCGAAATAAGCACCATTTACGAAAAAAAAGGAAAGGTAGACAACCTTGCCTTTGCGGACCTTTGCCCCACTGTTTGGGGTAAACGTCCGCAGATGCGGGGCAAATGTCCATTGAGAAGAAATAAATAAAAAAATTAACTTTAAGCCGTTTATTTACTGACAGTTATGAGTAAAAACATTCCAGATCACTGACTGAATAATAATTTCGGGTTGTGCTGGTTTTTTTTGGCTCCTTTAAACTAGAAACAACTGATCCCCATTCATAATCGAGAATGTCCGGCCAGTCGGGCCATTTCCATGAATTTCCAGCTTTCACCATTGACGATACAGTGGCATGGGTTTTTGAAACTTAAAAATTTGAAAAAAATGTGAAAAATTTGAAAAAATTAGAACAGTGAATATAAATACACTATCCGCGCGCGGACATTTGCCCCAAGCAAAGTGCAGACCTTTGCCCCATTTTGTTATTGTCAACACAAAACTAACCTAAAAACAAGAGATTCGCATTTGGCCGAAATATTGTCCTTAGATCCCCTTTCAAAACCTGAATTATGGAATTGAACCAATATAGAAGTCAGCAAAGCGTACAGAATATACATTTTCAACTGAGGATGACCTAGGGATTATTACATCAAAACAAGTAAAAAGCATTCTCACCTCATTGTTATTGTTGTGCCAGTCGCACCCAACTAACTTTTGTGAGCCGTCTGCTATCAATGTTGCCAACATAAAAATGTGTCTAAAACCATGAACAATATTTGGCGGTCATTTTAAATTGGGGGTGCGGATCTTTGCCCCACCCTACCCTAGGCTCCATTTGGGGTCTAGTTGTGCCCCAAAGATTTTGGTTGATGTAGGTCACTTCTAGGGGTTCCAAAATCAATTTTGAAAATTTGAAAACGCCCTAACTCAAAACATTTTGATATAAAGGTATTGTTTTTCCTTCAATTTAAGATTCTATAGAATTTTTAGAATTTTTTGAGACCACCCGGAGCTCTGTAGGACAAATCGTTAGCTCACTACGAGAATTTAAAGTTTGGACGTACGATAAATCAGAAACACGAGTGTGAATCGCAAAAGAGGCCTAATCTCCGTTCAAATTAAAGCTGACCGAAATGCGATCGATGTTTTTCTTCATGTTGGATGGTTGGTGGCTTTGCAGACGAGTGATCTATATAGAAAAATAAATAATAATAAACCATTGTGCAATAATTTGCAGCGTTTTAAAAACATTTTCTCGACGAACAGACTCGATTACCGTTATTCCTGAGCCATATTCTTTTGAAAAAAAATTTTAAAAAAGAATTTACTGAAATACCCCATTGACCTTGTAAAGGAATTGACTTCCGTAATAATGTGAAATTATTCTATGAAGGGACTTTACTACCCAACCGACTTGGCAAATGTTTTCGATTGAATCGTTGAAAGATCGATCGAACAATCCGTGCTTTGCTCAGGGTTTACAGGATCAGCTCGCCAACGATTCAACACGTGCGTTTCGAGGGGGCGTATAATGTGAAGAGTCTTTCAGGCCTTGTTGAGCAACTCAGCGGGTCGTCCGTGAAAACCGCTTCCTCTCGTCACAAGATGTGGGTTTGAAGGATGTCATCTTTTTTGGAGTATCGTTCGATAAATGGCACCTTGGTATTTAGGTTGTGCATTTGACCAAAATTAACATCAACGTTGTTCATATAATTTGCAACATGGTAACGGTTAGGATATTAATGTTTGACAACTGGGTGGTATAAGGCCACAGCCCATCTTCTTCTTCATCAATTCAACCCGATTATTTTGCTTCCGAGTCTGCCAAGGTAGCGGAAGCTTTGTTTTCACTTTTCAAGGACGAAAAAAAAAGTTCTCCAAAATCAAAATTTTCACTCGCGTTTTGCGTTTTAGACCTTTCTGAACAATTTTGGTTCCGTGTCTGTCTGTCTGTCATGAATTCCTTGTAACGCGCATAACTATACGAAGTTATTGTCCGATTTCGATGAAATTCTCAGAGATTGTGCGGGTTGGTGTGTAGACGGTCCCCTATGAAAATCGTAATCCCCAGACTGATAGAAGCGACTGCGCATGCGCAAACGTGAATTTCCTCGTATTGGCCATAACTTCCACATTTTCCATCCGACTTCGATGAAATTTTCAGGTATGTTACAGATTAGTGTTTAGATGGTCCCCTATGAAAATCATCATCCTCGGTATGAAAGAAGCGACTGCGCATGCGCAAACGTGAATCCCTTGTAACGGCCATAACTTCTACATTTTCAATCCGATTTCGATGAAATTTTCAGGGATTGTGCGGGTTGGTGTGTAGACGGTCCCCTATGAAAATCATCATCCTCGGACTGATAGAAGCGACTGCGCATGCGCAAACGTGAATTTCCTTGTAACGGCCGTAACTTCCACATTTTCCATCCGATTTCAATGAAATTTTCAGGGATGTTACAGATTAGTGTTTAAATGGTTTCCTATGAAAATCATCACCCCCGGATTGATAGTAGCCGATGCGCATGCGCGAACGTGAATTGCTTGTAACAGCCATAACTACTTCCACAATTTCTACCCGATTTCGATGACATTTTCAGGGATTACGCGGATTAGGTTGTAGATGGTCTCCAATGAAAATCAAGGCCTTAAAATCTTACAGTAGCCTCTGCGCATGCGCAAACGTAAAATCCTTGTAACAGCCGTAACAGTCGCGTGTGACGTGAGGATCTCAAACCCTAATCAACCAACCCCTTTATAGGACAGTGAGCAATGCTCTGGACTCCCACCCAGGAGTCCCAGGTTCAATTCCCAGTCAAGCTAAGAAATTTTTTGATCCAATCACTACCACACTTACATTTTTCGTCCGAATTTGATGAAATTTTCTAAGATTGTCCAGATTATCGTGTAAATGGTCCCCTATGAGGGTAGTGAAAGGTACTTAGAGATTGGTGTTTTGAGATTAACTACTATGCATCGGATCATCTATATAATCGGGTTATGGATACGAGGAAGCTATGTGCCACACCCACTTGTTTCAATTCTCTCTTGTCAGGTGACATAATAACTCGAGTTCTGTTATTCAACTTACATGAGGCAGAAAAGGGCGAATTCTTATTCATAAATACGATTATGAATACAAATCATACGTGCAATTTTATGAATACAATCTTATTCACACTTTAAATACGATTTTCCCCCGTATTCGTATTTTGAATACGATTTTATGATTTTGTTTCCTCACTACCGAAGGTAGAGAAGCTTTGTATTCGTGAAAGAAGTGAAAAAAAAATGTCCTCCAAAATCAAAATTTCCACTTGCTTTTTGCGTTTTAGAGCTTCCCGAACAATTTTGGTTCTGTGTCTGTCGGTCTGTCTGTGGTCAATCCTTGTCCCGGGCAAAACTATACTAACCTGTGGTCCGATTTTGATGAAATTTTCAGGGATTGTGCGGGTTAGGTCCTAGACGGTCCCCTATCAATTTCAGCACCTTCGGACCAATAGGAGCGAGTGCGCATGCGCAAACGTGAATTTTCTGGAACCTCGGTTTCACGGTTTCTAATCAACCGATTTTGCTCAAATTTGGAGGTTAGTTAGGGACTAACTTCTAAGAGACACCCTATAAGTTTCAATCAAATTGGTCAAGCAATAGCCGCTGTGCATGCGCGAACTTTAAATTTATTGTTACAACCAAAACTCCGCAACTATTCAACCAATTTCGATGAAATTTTCAGGGATTGTGTGGGTTAGGTCCTAGACGGTGGACCGCTAAATAAAATAATAAAATTCTACGTTTAATTTTAAACAAAACTCAAATTACGAGTATATAACAAATTAATACCCATAATCCTAATACGTACACCTATTAGTTTTAGTATTGAATAATAATAATCATTATCGTCATAACTTCGTAGTTTTATTTTATACCTACACTCTTTCGTTCTTTTATTTCAGTGGTTTATATACCACAACTATTTACAACACTATTATAAACATTAATACCTGCAACCCTATCCCGCATATTATCGCCAATATTTTGGTATTCAATAACTCTTTGAATCATAATTTTTTCGCCAACTGATTCTATACGTCCATGTTACAATGAGTGAGGAAGCTATACTGCCCACCCAACTTGGCAGACGTTTTTCTATGATTTCCCTAATAATCGATTTTTTAAACGATTTTCCCTGAAAATCATACTTTTTTAAAGATTTTCTCCCGAACTCTGGACATATTTATGGCCTAACATTGTCAAAATAATCAATCAGAATTCGAAACGTTCACCAATTCTTATACGATTTTTCACGCAGAATCGAATGAGACCAACCCCAAGTCAATAACAAAAAAAATGAAAAAAATATTCCAAAAATCCGGAAATTTCCGGTAAAAATCATAAATTTTTATGGTTTTCAGTGCAACTTGTTTTTAAAAAATACGATTTTCAGCGGAAATGTCGTACTTTCTATTCGGTTGGTCTTAGCGACCTGGGGTTGGTCTCATTCGATTCTGCGTGAAAAATCCGATAAGAATTTGTGAGCGTTTCGAATTCTGATTGATTATTTTGACAATGCTAGGCCTTAAATATATCTTGAGTTCGGGAGAAAATCATTTAAAAAAGTATGATTTTCAGGAAAAATCGTAAAAAAATTCGATTTTTAGGGAAATCATAGAAAAAATCATAGAATCGTATTCAAAATACGAATACGGTGGAAAATCGTATTCAAAATGTGAATACCATTGTATTCGTATTCATATTCATATTCATATTCATACCTGTATTCGTATTCATAGTCATGAAATCGCAGTTATGGTTAGTATTCATAATCGTATTTATGAATAAGAAGTCGCCCATCTCTGACATGAGGCATGCAATGCGAGAAGTGAATTGATCATCTCCGTGCCAAGTTGAATAATTTTTATTGCCATTTTCGTGTTTTTGGACGTGAGCACAAGCATGCGTATATCTTGACGCGACATGTCTCCGTTTCTTGGTTAGAATACCTTAACTCCATCAAAAAGCTTTGAAAAACGCGAATATTGTTCTCCGTGTTGCCAATTAGAATGTTAGAGTACCAGTATATTCATTCAAGTTGATTTTTATTGAATCTTGATGATTTCAATCAGACTCGAATGACTCGTACTAGGCATACCTACCTACTTTATAATATAATATATTATTGTAAAACTGACCCGAGTTTCTTATGAATTTTCCCGTGGTATTTTCTCCCCACTAATGAGCGTATGCGATTTGTATTAACCCTAATTGGACCATGGTGTCACTAGTGTCACCGAAAACATCTTAGAGATTCCACAGCCGTTCTAAGGTGTTACCAGATTAACTCGATTTAAAATTCATGGACAGAGCTTAATTTTTAAACATTTTTTTTGTAAGTTATCAAAAAAGATAATTTTTTCATCGATTTCCTTGGACATTTTTTTCACAACTGTTTATTACCTCGGGATTGTGAACAAATGAACTAGCACTATTTTCAGATTTCACAACGAAATATATTGAACTACAGAGGACGAAATACGATAAAGTTTTATAATGATCTAATCGGTATAGGAGCACAAGGCATCATGGCGGGCGTTGTCGGCAGCGGAGGTTACCCCAACGATTTGAATGGGAGCGGCTGCATAGAACTATTCTGCACATTAAAAGACCTGATTGTTCAATTCATGATCTATTTCTTATTATTAATCCTTTTGTTCTAGTTCTGGCTCATTATTACTAAATGGAACCACCTAACAGTTGCATGATCGGAACTAATGAATGTAATTGCGAACTCAGCCACCAAGCGGCAGAACTAGGTACTAAGTACCTACGTAAGGGTTGGCAGCACTACCTTTTGGTCTCCCGCCTCAAATAGGCGGGAAGTCCAAACAACAACTCTATTTTGAGACTTTCTAATAACCCACTCAAAATTCTGCTGTCTATTAAATTGAAAATTACAATTTAATTTTGGTTACCCTAATGTCACTTGGGGATATCTGTGGAGTTCCTGAGATGTATTTGGTGACACTAGTGACACCATGGTCCAATTAGGGTTAATTATTTGAGACGATCAATGTAATTATCGCGAAGAATAATATTGCCGGCCTTCTTGAGTAAAATAAGACTGATGAAACAGTGAGAAATAATATTAAGAGAAAGCGAGAATCATCACGTGGAAGTAGGAGTGGGAAATGAATCGGACAGCAGAGACACCGCGGAAAACAACATACAAAGACCCTTGTCTCCGCGTCGAAACAAAAACACGCGTTTTACGTCTATAAACGCTCCATAGAGATAGCCATACGGAATGTTGCATTCGGTAAGTAACATCAAGTAGAGGTGATCCAGTCGCTTCGATTCATGCCAAAAAATTAACATCTAGACCCTTGTTTGGGGCGAGCTCTTCACATGAATGAAATCCGCGGATCAGGATTCACTCTTATACGAAAGATTTTATCATTTCATAATGATTAACAGGAAGTTTCCATTTGTTTTCTGAACGTTACGAGTGTCACGTCACGATGGGATTTGCGTCACATCACGATATAAATATTTATAGCTGGTCAAATAGTTTAGTTTTGTCTGCAGATATAAGTGAAGTTCTTGAAAACTCAAAACCATACGACGCTACAGCTGCCGAAAGAGCCTAGCGAAATCGAGAAAAAATCTGAAACGAGAAAATTTAAAATCTCATGCTACAGCTGCCCAAAGAAATAAGCAATATCAGGAGCTCAAAAAACTCGAATCTACACCTTACGATGGTACAGCAGATAAAAGAGCTAAACATACAGAGCTAAGAAAAAGGCTTAAGGAGTAGAAAGAGTCGTCAGAGTTAATAATTATTAAATGATCAGACTGTAGAACCGTAGGTCTACCGTCCGTAGTTTTGTATCCACGGATAATTTTGTTTTTTAATATTGAGGTTTTTCAATGTGGCGACAGCTTTGGAGTCGAAGATAATCCACGGATCTGACGGTTATAATATATAAATATAGCGCAATACTCACATTTAAATCGTGATTTATAACCGTGATAACATGTTCCTTGTGATCTTTTGTCGAGTAACAACTAGTTAATCTGTGTTGGTGAAACCGGCTTTTATACATCCCAGTCATTCCTGACGCGACCGGCGGGTAACCTAAACCTAAACCTACTAGTCCTCAGACTCGTACCTATTACTTATCGATGGGGAGGGTAGGAGGATCATTTGAATGGGTACCTAGGAACACGTTCGTTCAAATTTGAAGAGCTGGTCTGGTGTTTGATAGGAGTGAACTACGTTTCATCCCCCTCTACTACGACTTTTTTTTCTTTAATTTTTAAAATTTTTTTTTTGGTTGTTTTTTGTTGGGTTCTGTTAAAGATAAAATTAGCGTTCAAGATAAAAGTGGGGTTTGTAAGCTGAAATGTTCTTGTGGGCTTGAGTATTGTGTTCAAACTGGTAGGAAATTTAGGGAAAGAATAAAAGAGCCTGAGAAGGATTTCAGGGATAGCAAAGGTGATTCTGCGTTTGCGAATCACCTAAAAGAGAATCCAATCGTAACTTTACATAGAATTTCCTCATTTTTGTCCGAAAGGAGGTATGTTGGACGTGCTTGGAACGTTCGAGATTCTTAAGAGTGATAGGTCTGGTAAATTTTTGAATGAGGTCCCTCAACATGTTTCACCGTTGATGGGTTCCTTCCTACAATAGCTTGGTCTCCCCTTTACAATGTTACCCTCACCAATGTTTGAGCTCCCTTTCACTTTGTCTGCCTTGATTGGCATTTGATGATCCTCCCAGTTACCTTCACTTCTCTGAGCCAATAAGATTCTCCTTTCACTTCTCTGGCTGGGTATGACTTTCACTTTCTCGACCAATGGGATACAAGCTCCCTTTCACTTGTGACTATATAAGCTATGCTCTCTGTGATGCACCTTCAGTTATTGTTTGTTACTGATTATGACCTAACCTTCGAAATCGATTTAACTTGTAACTCATTATTTTCGTGGAAATAGACAACGTTCTACTCAACTCCGTTTTCATTAAAATGGTTTTCCACAATCTCATCGCGAGTGATTTTATTCGTACCTAATTGATACTTTGAAAAAAAAAAAGGTCGAAGTCCCCTCTACTACCTATGTTGTGCTGACAATGGTTCTGTTCAGAGGGGCTTGGAGGAGCCCATTCGCCTCTATCCCCTCCCCTTTTCAGTTCCGGTTTGGTTCTGAACTGTTCCAGACTGCCTCTGAACAGACCGTGTGAGAACCTCCCTCATAGAAAATCTAATTCGAAAGCTACAAAAATAAAAAAATTAGAGTTTGATTGAAACAGCATTACATTTTTTCCTATCTTTATTACTTATACTTAGAGATAGAAACATACAAAATTTTAACGTATTTAATATTACGTAGGTATTTAATATAACGTATTTTATATTCTGCTTAGGTGGAACCTAACCTCAGGTGTGCTTTGATTCTATTGCAAAGAACCTCATAGAATAGGACGGTGTTTATGTAAGAACGCTAACATCATGCTAGCATGATCTATCATCGAATATGATCTTCCTCTAAGCTTCACCAGTGTATAACATTGAACGGGTTAGGGACCTTAGAAGTTCCATCCAACTTGTCCGAAGAGGTTAATGTCACCTTATCATTCGACTATCCGATTATTTTGCAGGTCGATGAAGACTACATACAGGATAAGTTCAACCTCACGGGGTTAAACGAGCAAGTCCCCCATTATCGACAGGCGCTGGACATGATCCTCGATTTAGAACCTGGTAAGTTGATCACCACGTTAACAATAACAATTTATAACTGCTGATACTATTTAGTCTATAATGGACTTGAGATAGGTAAGGCTTCTTTATGAATTGGTAGTTAGTACCCCTAGATTTTTGTACAATAACTGTCGTATTTTTACTTAATTTTTGAGAGGTTTGCATTAGTTATGTATTGCGTCACCAAACTGAGAAGAACTTCTTCTCCTTGGCCCGATTTCCGTGTAATATTTGGTATGAAACACGGAATGATGAAGACACGTAGAAACGCCGCTCTTTCAATGCACCAGCCATGGGTGTACAGCTGTTCAAAGAACGGGTACTTCTTGCTGCAGTAATAATTACTGAATAATTATTCTTCGTGGGTATCCCTTCCAATACTACTTTAATGGAATTACTAGACAGTTTCTATGAGAGTACCATCAAAATTTTGCTACGTTGATCTGCCATTCGAAAACGAGTATCTAACATTCTTTAGGTGAAATTCTGAATCGATTCTAAATATTTTAATATTCCAAAATCAACATTGCCGTATTGAATTTCAAGTCAAAGGTTTCTGAACAATATTCGGTTTCGCGTCTGCTTGCGGTATTCCTGAACGTGTTCTGTTTCCCTCTAGTCACCGGAATAACAGTACAAAACCATGTTTCTATTTTGAAAATAGTTGTTATTTATTTCATCTGATTTCAAACATCACAACCAGGTTGAAAAAAATAATCTAAAAAACTCGGCGCTTTGCGCCTAGGCGGGGGGCTCCTCCCCCCTGCACCCCCCGGTTTATTTCTTTTTCCATACTCTGTATGAAATCATAGGAACACAGAATGTGTTTTTGCGATGCTAGTCATCCGTTAAATAAAAAACAACAATAATAAATGTGGAGTCTTTGGCAATAATAAAATAAATAATTGTTAGACATTTAATTTGGTCTAAAACCCTATAAATGTTACAAGAAAAATACTATATAAATTGAGAGCTTTCCAACGAATGGTGAACAATTTCTGTGCAATGAACACTGCGGGAGTTCTATTTCCTTACCAACGGCTTGGTTGCACGTGAAAATCATTATAAAAGGCGCGTAACGGTTTTTTCTGTCGCTTTTTCGTGACGATTTTTTTTCGGTAGGTCATCGCAAAAACACATTCTGTGTTAAAATTGCAAGCTTTATAGACTCTACTCACTGCCTGAGGTTGCCATTGGAAAAGTTTCAGGTTCTGAGGCTTGATACTCTCCCTCTTGAGGTGCCCCTTTACGTTAACAGAGGGTGCCACCGGCCATCCATATCGGAGTCAATAAATCTTATGCTGAGATCAGCCATTTTTTTTTTAAAGAAATTTCAAGCAATGAAGCGCATTCCACGATGTGGTTCCACCTAATGCTTCCGTTCTAGATCTGCGTAGGAAGTGTGGATTTTGAAGGGCTTTTATGGTTGCTTGACCGTCAGTAAAGATGTAGATTCTCTTATTTCTGATTGTTGTTATTATAGATTGTTGTCTTATTGTTGATTAATGATTGTTGTTAGTGTTGACATTCGTTGATAGCAAGTATTTCCGTTTGGAACTCGGTTGCGCTTGTCAAGGCAATATGAGTCCACCATTCGGAAGCTAGGTATTTACACACCTTCCCGGCACTGGCCTGTCAATTCTAGAACCATCTGTGTATCAGTTGGTGATTTCTACGGTATCAACTGGACTTTCTTGGTGGTTCCAGTCTCCCCTACTTTTTATCTCATGAGTTGTCCTAAGATCCAAGACGTATCTTTTCCTCATTTCATCTGAAGGCTTCTTGAGCATAGACGTTGAAAGCTTTTTAATTTGTGTTTGTCGCACTTGGGAATAATGGGTTGTAGCAGCTTGATATATTTATTTTTTTTAAAGCCTGGCAGTTGGTCATATAGATGAAGTGAAAAACTTCAAGTATGAAGTGTCACCCGAAAGTAAGTGGTGAGTGTTCAAGGCAACAGCTCAAGTGCGGGGGTTCAAACAGTAGGAGTGTGTTGAAAGAAGCCTACATGTGTTCACTCGCTGGACTACCGATGGTGAGACCTCTCTATGCTGCTGTTGGAGACTGGAAGAACATCTATGTTATGCAGTCACTAGATCGGCATGTTAGGTGTGTGCTGAAAGTTTTCAAACTTCCAACGACAAGCTCTCGCGGGTGCTGGCTGATGAGGTGGTTCGTTGCAGGGTTTCTTGGACTGGCGGCAATTGACCGATGAGTAGAGATCTGAACTCAGCAGCTGGAATAAAGGCGCAACGGATCACTAAGATCTCAAGACTAAAAAATAAAGACAGGCAAGACTGGACAGAGCAGCGTCTCAGAACCACCCCCACTATCACACGCTATTTAGTGAATAACTCCCTCCCCAGCTATGAAAGCTGCGCTAGTCTCTCCGAGGTCAGATGGCTGTTTAACACTTTCTGTGCGGATGATGGTAATAACCATCATGCCGAGTTTCGCGAGTGGCGTATGATGGTTTATACCATCACAGCTCTAAGCATATCTCCGAGCTGTTCATCGTTCTGCTACCTAGTGGATGACTTAAGAACCTCTTTCGGATTTTTTCGTGCTTAGTAGGTCCTCCTGTCGCCACCAGAGTGCGCCGTTTTCACTTCTGGGGATTCTGTTATCTTTAAGATTTGCGGGTTTGCACTACCGAATTCCTGACAAAAAGGTCTCCCGCCACAGGCGAAAACGAGTTTACTGAGTCCGCACGGAGAGTGTTAAGGGGCTTGTCCGCTTGAATTTCCTGCCGTGGAGAGATGAAGCAGTCAGCAGATGTTTTCTCCACATGTCCAGTTCTGGTAGAATTCCTGAAACGGTGGTTGGGACGTACCTAGCTATTTGAGAGACGAATGTTTTGCCTTCTTGGGATCTCCAGACCCCTCCCAGCTGTCTGGCTACTGCAATGGGGTATTTCAGTCAATTTTTTTTTTTTTTTTTCCAAAAGAGTAGGTATGGCTCAGGAATAACGATAATCGGGTCTGTTCGTCGAGAAAATGTTTTTAAAAAATCAGAGAAGCTAAGGAAAGTTGAAGATTTGAATGGTGTGACGTAGCTAGCCAATCGTGACGTAGCTAGCCAACTGTCTTTGAAAAAAGTATCCATGCACAGAAACCCTTGGAGGACCTCTTGGATACTACAAAATACTACTCACACACGCGCGCGGTGTAGTCCTTGCTTAGTGTGTGTGCATTTATAGCGGCCCGCCTTTTTCAAACGTGTGATCTCTTTAATTAATTTTTCTACCACATGTTTCAGTATCATTGGGCTTAAAGTTGTAGTATATAGGTTTTCAAGGGTGCTGACTCCAAATTTGAGGTCAAAAACCTGAATTTCCGACCCACCGAAATACCCCATTCAGCCTGGTAGTACAGGAGGACGTTGATTTTAGAATTTAATTATTAAGAGGACACTTGAACTATCATAACATGCAAATTATTGTATTGTATGGTAAATTATTGTATTTAATGCTAAGTTGTATCAGAAGAGCCAGAATTATGTTGTAAGCAAGTGGAAAGTAAATAATGAAAAATGTAGTGAGCTTTAATTTAAACTAATAATATGTATTTAGGTACCAACTTACCTTCTCATAACTTAATTGAATGAAATTTGTTTATTACCATTGAACACACAAGATGTACAACTTGCCCATCCAGATGATGGTTAATAGCCAATCTGTGTAAAGGCCAACCATCATTTTGTGAAATTCTATATTGAAATAACCAATTTTCATTAATTTATTCAGTCAAGAAAGAAATCATTTTGTATCAAAAACAAAAATAGATAAGGAGCCAATACTGGACTTAATTTATGGCTTACCTCAATGCTTGAGGCTTTGTGTTTATTTGCATCCTAACCATTCTAGTTGAATTAATGTGGTGCTGACATTTCCAGACGATGAATTAGACGACAATCCGACTCAGTCTGACTTGATCGAGCAAGCGGCTGAGATGCTCTACGGACTCATTCACGCTCGGTACATCCTGACCAACCGGGGCATCGGTCAGATGATTGAGAAATACCAGGCTGGGGATTTTGGCAACTGCCCCCGCGTGTACTGCGAGTCCCAGTGTATGCTACCCATAGGTGAGTAACATTAAGATCCTGGTTCTTTTGGAAAACCTATTCCGACGTTTCTGCCCGACTTGGGTCTGCAATTTATGGATGTTTCATCGTGGCAATTCAAGTGTCGAAGTTATTTTTTTTTTTTTTTTAACTATGCCATAGCGCGGCTGCCATGGAGACGGGGCTCAATGGCTGCCAGGCAGTTGTGCCATGCGCTCTCGAGCAGCCCAATATAGCGCAGCGGATCGCTTCCACCGGCAGTCAGTTGTCAGTATTATGGCTTGTCGTGGTTCCTCTAGTGCTGGACATGTTTCGAGATGGGTTGGAGTCATCTCTTCGTTGGTGTTACATAGAGGGCACGATGGTTCATCTGTCAGTCCTATTCTGTGTAGATGCTTCCCAAGGTAATCATGACCTGTAGCCATTCGAAAGCATGCGACAGATACATCTCTGGACGCTCCCACTGGAACCCTCTGACTCTCATCATTGAGGGTAGCCCACCGCTTACCCTCAGACGCCAGCCTTAAGGATTCTTTGGTTTGCTGGCTGAGCTTGGACTTTATTATCCTCTTTGACGCACTGAATGCCACTGGAGGGTCCGGCTGGTCCATCTCAGCTCCTCTCCTAGCCAGCCCGTCCGCACGCTCGTTGCCGTCGATTCCACAATGAGAGGGTACCCATTGGAAGACAATAACCTTTCGTTGCTGGATTGCGTCGTGGGCCATTTGCCAGCATTCAAGCACATCTTTGGAATCTGTGTAGGAGCTCGAAGTCACCGCCAAGATCGCCGCTTGGGAGTCCACCAGAATCACAACAAGTTTGTCTCCTCTTGAAGCGATTTTCTTCAAAGCTAGTAGGATGCCTTTGATCTCACCATCAAAGCTCGTTGCAAGGCGACCGACTGGGCAGCAAATTTGGAACTCCCTGCTGTAAACTCCTGCTCCCGCATTGCAGGTGGCTCCAGCCGCAGAACCATCAGTGAAGACATGTAACCAGGGAGGAGATGGAAATCGAGTGGCTAGTGTTTCGAGAGCTATAGCTTTCATTTCCACTGGCAGGAATTCATCCTTGTTCCCTGGATGAAGCAGGGTCAGGAATCGCTCTGCATTCATAAGTGGTAGCAAACTAGACGTACTCAGAAATGGTTGACGTGAGCTGAAGTCAAGGTCCTGTTCTGTAGCAATCGTCTCTGCCTTTGATGCGAACGTTTGCTGGGTGACGAGTCGCTGATAGCTGGGTTTGAATGTAGCCCAGTATGGGTTGTCTCCTCGCTTGACTCTCTCTATTAGTGATAGGGCCAACTGGTCACGCCGTGTACTCAAGGGTTCCACCCCTGTCTGTAATTGCATAGCTGCTATGGGGGTGGAGCAGGGGCCGCCAGTTATCACTCGGAGAGCTCTATTTTGGACCAATTCCAGCTTATCTTTCACCACGCCCGAGGATGTGATTGTGAGCTCCACCCCATATTCCATCACCGGGCGTACATAGCTTTTATAGGCAAGGATGAGGACATCCTGGCTTGCTCCCCATTTCGTTCCGGCCAGTCTCTTGAGAAGGTCTGAACGGCGTGTACCTCTCTCTGCCATAGCGTCGGTATGCTTGGACCAGGTGAGCTTCGTGTCAAGTTTTATCCCTAAGTATGTGGCCTCAAAAGTTCGCTTCAAAACATTTCCTTCATACTTCAAATTGACAGTATGTGTCTTGGTGGACAAAGTAAAGAGCTGGAATTCGGTCTTGCTTGGGTTCACAACCAGTTCGTTCGCACCCACCCACGAGCTCAGCCTCTCAAGTGCTTCATTTAAACATTTTTTAAGTGCTGTCACCCTTGAACTGGTGGCCCATATGATCAAGTCGTCTGCATAGAGGAGGGTTTGCACACCTGGTATGTCCTGTATAGAGTCCACCACATCATCAATCAGGATGGTGAAGAGAGTTGGGCTGATCACAGCGCCCTGTGGCACTCCTTGGTGGGTCTGTCGATACTTTGATGTGGAATCTCCATAGCGGACACGGATAAACCTCTGCGCCAGAAACTGGAACAGTGTGTTGTATAGATTACCCCCTACTCCTAATGAGATGAGCTTATTGAGTAGAAGCCGTCGCCAGACTCGGTCGAATGCCGTCTTAAAATCTATAAAAACTGCCAGCGTACTCTGTCCGCGGTTATAGCCATCTTTAACCTCCTGAGAGAAGCGAACAACCTGTTCAACAGCCCCTCGATTCCTCTTGAATCCTGCTTGCCTGGCTGAAAGCAGGCCTCTTTCCTCCAAAAAAGGGTTCAGCCTCTGCAGCACCATACGCTCATACACCTTGGAGAACATGCTGGTAAGAGCAATAGGGCGAAAATCCTCAGGTTTATTAAGGGGTTTGCCCTTTTTCGGGATTGGTATCACCTCTGCCTTTCTCCAAATTGATGGGTACTCTCCCTTCCAAATCATATTGAACAGACCCAACACAGGGTCCTTCGCCAGAGGTCCCAGGTTCTTGAGAAACTCTGGCATGATTCCATCCGGGCCAGGACTCTTGTTTTTGGGGGACTGGGAGAGTGCTGCACATAGCTCTATTGCGTCGAAGTCCCTGTTGAAGGTTCGGTCTTCAAATTCATTCAATGGTCCGAGCGGTGCTTTGTTGTGGTGTCGAAGTTATTGACAATCCTTTCTGTCATGGCCTCCTAAAAAGTTGTACATTTCACAAATAAAAGCAGGAAAGTGTAGAGGCTTCAACTGATCACCTGTCGATCAGAGAAGAGGTAAGACGTCTCCCATCCATCCCAGACTATATGTACAGTATTATACACCTTATGGATTCTACCCAGACTCTTGACTTCACTCCATCAAATACTTGGATAACTTTCCTTACCTTTTGAGAAAGTCTAACCGTTATGGCGTCATTACTTGGGAGGGGAGGGGTTACTGTCATTATTACTTATAGTGTAGGGTGGTTGACGTCAGTTCACCGTCATTACTCAGTTGAACAAGTTCTCCACAGCGATCATCTGTCGGTAATAATAGAGAGT
The DNA here is from genome assembly GCA_009739505.2 of Apolygus lucorum. Lineage (NCBI taxonomy): Eukaryota > Metazoa > Arthropoda > Insecta > Hemiptera > Miridae > Apolygus > Apolygus lucorum. The sequence goes on along the minus strand of CM019178.2, from coordinate 48,827,806 downwards.
TTTTGGTGCCAAAATCTCACAGGCCCCGTTTGGAGGAGACTAGCGCGAGCAACAGAGGATGCTACCCAGTTGAAGGAGGAAGGACGTTAACTTTGGACAGGGGGAGAATGGAGGCGCTCGTCACGGTGGGCCTCGAGGAACGGGTGACTGTCTGGGGGCACCCTTTCATCGTCGCTCGCTGATGTCGGGAGGCAAATCCATCGTCACCTGCGAACTCCGTGCTTTGTGAAGAGGTTCCACGGGCCCGTTAGTGGTTTCCAAAAACTCTCTAATAACGACATTATTACTGATGGTCTAGGGTTAGAGTGATATGAAGAACTGTAATGAAGCAGTAGGTAATCTCGTTACCTGTAATGACATTATTATTGACAGTGTAGGGACCGCTTTTGGCCTCAGCCTCATGGAAACCTCTCTCAACACTTAAGACTCATAGAAATAGTGCGTCTTAACACTATCTATGAATTACACTATAATAAATTCGTCGATTCCTCGTTGCAGGACTCTCGGACGTGCCTGGGGAGGCCATGATCAAATTGTACTGCCCCAAATGCATGGACGTCTACACTCCCAAGTCT